>JACDJE010000174.1:1437438-1623837 GCA_016647715.1 Pavo muticus
AAAAAAAAAAAAAAAAAAAGGAGTACTTAGTAGCTCTCTGAGAGAAGAAAGGACATATTCACAGTATGTCTGCACATATATAATGGCAGGACCATCGTCACATGCATAATGACCTGTCAGCTGGCATATGGATTTGGCCCAGTGACTACGTGCTCTTCCTGCAGTCTCGTGGCATGTTATAGGAGATATGCATTTAATGTCAGAGAGGAGAATATCTGGGGACAAGAGGAGTAAAGGGAAAAGATAGGAGATTAAAGAAAAATATGTAAAAATCATTGTTTTTTAAAAATTATTGAGCATTACCAAATGATTGTCATTTTCTCAATAAAGAAACAATCAAAGTTTATAAAGGAAAGAAAAGAAACTGAACCAAACTTTACTTTCCTGTAAATTGAGGACAAAGAGCCCACTGCAATGTATACCTCAGATGTGGTATAGGATAGCGTTCAGGATTTAAATTTTTCTGAAGTATTTGATCTTAATACAAGCATATATAAGGACCTTTACATTCATTTCTTTCCATTTATCTGAGGCCTGAATTAGATGGGCTTTGAATATCTGCTTCAAATTATTTATTAGCCAACAGAACAGAGGGTTATATGACCTTCTTGCCTACCTGGTTTCCACATCTTCCTCAGAGTAAAAACCTACATGGACAGCTCAGTACTGATGCATAAAGTGATGTGAGCTGCTTTGTTTTACAGTAATGACTAAATAGAGTTCCTGGTGCTTACAGAACTAAGTAGTACCATGGTTTAAGTCAACCTTCTGACAGATTTTTATTAAATGATGCTCAGCTATCTTAAGTGTTATTCAAAGTCACCTAGTGTCAGACTGCATGCAGTGCTGCTGTAACAGCAATTCATTGTTTAGAAAGCATGTGGTTTCTAAATAAGTAAATGGTTGCTGTGGTTTTAATATGTTGTTTACACATTACTGTGTGAGAACAATTACAATGGTAAAATATTCTGTAGAAGAATTAAGTTAATAAAATTCGTTCTTCTTACCCTTCCCAAAATTCAGCAAATGCATACAAAAAATACTTTGGAGCGAGTGACGATGTTTTGGCATGTTTTCCAGTTTAACTTGAAAGAAATAGTAGATGACATTCAGGACATGTCATTACGTAAAGATGGAGTAGAAGACATGGGGAAAAATGAAAAGAAAGAAATGCTGGGTTCATACTTGAGGACTAATAAGGCAGGATCCTTTTCTAAACTATTGCAAATGACAGAAGAGATGTGCATGTGTATTAGTTCAGACTGAGCTATATTAATCATTTTCCTTTTCTGAAATGACACTAAAAAGAATACTGATTTCATTGCCAGAGGATGAAAGAGATGAGGGCTCTGTACAGACTATGAGACTCCTGTACTCTGTCATCTTGTTATCAGTTTTTTTTATGTAGTTAAAACTTAACCTCTAGGTGTGCCCTCTATAAAGATGCTTTTACTACTAAGTACCATAAATGCAAATAGTATTAATGAAAAGCGAGCTATAAAGGGAATAGGAATTGCTTTCTAATATGGACAAGACAGTGCTATTTCAGACATATATGTCAAAAAGTTCCTCAGTAAGAAGAAAAATCAATTTTCTCAAGCTCAGATGAACTTTTAGACTGAAGTTTCTTGTCCTCTTATGTTTCAGAGATGCATCAAAATTCCGTGGTGATGGTGAACTGAGACTTCTTAGAATATACTTGAAATTTGTTCAGGGCTGAGGGGCTTTTTTTTTTCTTTACCTTCAATAAACCTTATTGCCTCCGAGTACTTCAAATTCAAGCTGTTTAGTAACTTGTATCTTCAAAAAAGGTCAAACTTTTTTGTTAGTCTCAGCCACCTTAACTGGTCAGTTTTTCAACTGAATATCAACCTATGGTTTTTTTCCCCCAGCTATTTTTTATTTACTAATAAAAAACCTACTCTAAAAACCAAATTTGGTAAGAACATAGTTTTCTATTCAGCTTCTTTCAAGCTGATTTCTATTCACTCAGTGAATAGCATAAAGCACTTGAGATGGCTTCCACTGTAACAGGCATTTTTAAACACATGCTAGAAAACATGTGATGAGAGTTGAAAATCTCAAGTTCATGTCCTCTCCAGCAGTAAAAATGCTTTCTTAATCACCAGAGAACTTGATTCTTTAATACTTTCATTAGTTTTCTTTTCGTTTTAGGAAATATCTGAAAAAACCAAAGGCTTGTAATGATTTTTTTCTATTGTACTTCACCAGTATCCCACCATACAAGGAAGAACTGATTGCTGAACATTGACTTTCAGTTGTTCTTTCTTGTTGCTAAATACACCATGTTATTTCAGTAGAAGTTCAGTTTTGGTTATATGGAATCACACGCCATATACTATAAATACTAGATACTGCTAAGTAAACTAAACTCAGCATAAGAACAGCTATAGCAAAGAGACATATTATTTAACTGACAGGTCTACGTCCTCTAATGAAATGGCATATTGTTGTGCCCTTTCGTCAGTTATGAGGAACCCTGTTTATGAGGACTCTGCCCACTGATTTTTCAGGGCTCTCTTTTCTCCATGTCCTTATTGTTGTTTGATTAAATTATTAGGAAAAAATGCAGCTCGCTTTTTAATGATGAATATTTTCTTCTTCAACTGTATTAAGAGCTGAAACTTAAGCACAGTTAACACACCAGTATGTTTTATAATTGAAATTTTGACCCCTCAAAAATATCCTACTTTAAAAAGAAATTGTATTATAGATTGAAACTCAATTGTATAGATGCATCATTTTACAATGGAGTTCTGTAAGGAGAAATAGCTGTAATTCCTCTTAAGTTTGAAGCTGCTTCACATCCTCCAAGACCGGAGGTTGACTTGTCTATACATCATTGGAAGATCATTCTGAATCTAGTCTTCTCTTAAATCAAGTCAGAAGCATCCTGCCTTGTATCTTCCCCTCTCTCTCTGAAAATCAACACTATTTATTTTTTAAGTTGTGATATGTTCTATTTCTCCTCACTGTATAAATCTTACATATATTGTGTATATGCACTTCTTGCACAAAAGCATTACAAAAGATATTTCAAAGAACTCCTTTGTCAGTGCATTTTTTCCAAGAGTCATTGTCAGGATGATGGGCCTAGGTAGACCACAACAGAAGGAAGAAGGCTTTCTGTGAGGGTGGTGAGACACTGGAAGTTGTCAGAAACAGATTCTTTCACCTCACATTCTACTTTCCTTTGATATTTTCCCTTCTTCAGAATGTCATACATTACTTTTTTTTTAATACTCTGAAGAGTTTTGTGTGTCAGTATTAAAAATCAATTGTACAGTAGCTTGAAACTCACAATTTACACAGTAGTTGGATACATAAAGTAATGGATTGATATAGAGTTATTTGCTTGGCGATAGACAGGTGTTATCAGACTCATTCATAAAATACATTGTTCAGTTTAGCCTCAGATTATGTAGATGTTTATTTTTGAAAAGACAGTCAGCACTAGAAATACAATAAATCTACATTTTTTTAATGCTATTTCAATTATTTTGTGAGATGCTATTTAAGATGAATTATGTATTTTATGCATATTTTCAATGCTGTCCTTTAAAGAGTAGATTTCACTTTAGAGTAAATCTCATTTCTCCTCATAATATTGTGTATTTAACACTTCATCACTCCACAGCTTTCTGCTTCAGTTCAGGGTTTATAGACTTTTTATCTCTTATTTGTTCACATGCCTTTAATATTTAGCATCTCTTTTTTTTTCCCCTATTGGCAGTTCGTTAGAAAAGCTACATTTCTAATTAGATTGTGTCAGAATGGTTCAAAAAATTAATGGTAAAATAAACAAGGAGTTTATTTAGATAACAGCTAATTTTACAATCTTCCTCTTAGCATAGGGGAGATGTAGAAATGATAGCCTTTCCTCATCTTTCATTTCTTGCCACTTTTTCTTTGTTTTAAATGAAGTGCCACGATTGAAGGAATTCATCTTGCATAGAAAATCTCATCATCTCAAGAACCAATTTGTACTGTTATCTCCAACTCTCTTAAGGTAACTTTTGCTCTGCCTGAAGTAGATACGCAGTCTATTCAAGGCCCAGAATTTACACCTGACTGAATTAATATGCAAAAAATGCATAAAATGCAAAATACTGGCAAAGTTAGGATAGGTGAAAAATAGAACCATGGAAAACATAGCTCCTGTGAAGATATATTAAAAACCAAACAGAAACCCGTATTCATGCATTACTTTACATTTCAAAATCAATTTTCCTTTTTTTGGCATTGAAGAGGATTAAGTTTACCCTTCAGTATAAGGCTTCTGTGCTGTATTTTGCTTTGCTGTTGCTTTATTCAGTTCTCTCGTTTTCATGGAGTAATCTAAAGCAGAATTATTTTCCTTGTGATCACAGAATGCTTTGCAGAGTTCAGTAGTAGAACTCTAACATACATGTTAGAAACTCCAAACTCCAGGGTAGGTTTTTCCTTCTTCCCACACACTGGAGCAAAGAAAATAAATTTGAGGTACTCAGAGCAATCTTAAGGCTGAGTTCAGAAGTGAGAAACAGGAGAATGTGCCCTTCTTGATCATCAGATTGTAGAGATTGGATAGAAAATGGGGAGAACAAAGTAACACTTTCTCATCTTTTTTTTTTTTTTTTTAGGGTATTTTGTCTTAAAGAGTCTGTTAGATATTGTTACGAAATTGTGCAGTACTTTAGAATGAAAAGCAATAAAGTACTGAGAAACCTCTATTAACCAATAATATGAATTAGAAAAAATAGTAAACACCTTTTATCAGTTGTTTTGTTAAGTTCCATGTGAACTTCGTTTCTCTGAGTATTGTGTTTATATAAATCCATTGTTCACCATAAATGAATTCCTTAAGGAACATAGCTTATTCTGCTTAAGTAATAGGAAAGGTTGCTCTTGAGCTATCTGTTCATGTCTATACTGTAAAATGATCTTCCCTTGTCTTCTATAAACAGAAACTGATGGTGGCACACAACACACAGCTTGACTTCTCATTTTTGCAGTCCTGAAGTTAAGCAAATATTCAACTAAAATGAGGAGTCCACTGGCATGAAACTAAAAAATGACAAAACATAGCAAAACTCAGGCCCTGAAAACACGTCAAGTTTAGTCATCAGTACTTTCTGTGTTAAATGCAGAAATTATGTGAGATCAATGTAACTTCAGGTGGTTCCATTTGCACTTGGCTCAATCGTTTTGATCTTGTGTCTTTGTTTGCATGCACTTTGAATATTCTGCATAACACTACAATTATGTTCTCTCAGTTGCAATTGTTTCATAAAAGCCTAAGCAAAAGACAGTGTTTCTTACAAATGTTGAGATATGTGTGCAACAACTAGAAAGACAGACTGGGGTGATTAGAGAGTGCCACCATATTGTTAACAGTTGCATTGTTTAATATTTCATTATAAAACAGTTAAAATCAATAGCACTTGTGTCCAATCGTTAGAGGCTAGCTCACTACTGAGAACCAACATAGAGATGTTAAAATTCTTCAATATCCAGGAAAACATTAAAAAAATTAAGACTTGAAAAGTTAGCAAGACTCATTTCAACTATAATTCGTTTTTAGCATTGCTATGTGTTTTTACTCAGGAAAAATATTTTAAAGGTCTTTTCTTCACTCTAGAATTTTTTTTTTACCCTTGTTTTTGTTTGGTTTTGTTTATTTGTTGTTAATGAAAGAAAGAAGAGGAAAAAGAAAATATTTTACAAGGTCTCAAGCTGCTGGTGTTACTGAATGTCTTACTCTGTTTCTGTAAGATCAAAAGAAGATCAGCACAGAAAAACAAGAAAAAAAGGAAAATGAAGGCAGAAAATGCACCTTCTGCCTCTGGGGAGATTTCATTTGTACCTGGTTAATGCAAAAGCACAAAATAAGAAGATGAATTTATGAGCTAATCTCACATCTAGCAAACCCCCAAAGTTGTTGGGGATTGTTTGGTATATAGCTTCAGGTTTAAATCTCACAGCAGTACTCATACCACATAGAGTTGTCCAGAGGGGACTAATCAGTCTCTTTCTAGATGATGCTAGAAGATAATCTTCATGGAAATATTAAAAAACCAACAAAGTCATTATAAAATTGATATCAAGAAGAACATAAACTGGTCATTTTCTCCCGAATGTGCCTCTCATCAATAATTACATAATGCCCATGCATCAGTAGGTGAAAACTGCCTCTTCAACACTGTCTTTTGAGTTGAGAAAGATATCAGGATCCTGATAGAGATTAAGATATTCACATTCTCTACTGCCATACTCCTTCTCTGAATACTGCTTCCCAATACACATAACAGTGTATTTTTACTACAATGGCATTGCTACCTCCAAAAATCAACTTTTTGTTAGTGTTAAAGTTAGAAAATAAGTAACTTCACAGTAACTTGCTAACAGCAATTGAAAACATAGAAAAGCTCAACTCAGAATCATTACTCGATGAAAGGTTTATCTTACGTACTCATTAACAGAATATTACAGGATTGACAACTACAATAAATCAATATCATGAGAGCATAAGCCTAGTTTTCTAAAAAAGTCATTTTAGTTACATTTTCATTCTCCAATACTTCTCCAACAAACAGAATTTGACAATACTTTTTAGACTTTTGTGTTTTATGAGTTATCAATAATATTATTCTGGAGAATCATATTTATATGCATTCTGTGTAGTATTGTATAAAATTCAACACAAAGTTTCTATAATAGAGCTAATATAGACTACCTAAATGCATGTATTGAAATGCACTAGCTTTCCATGCAACGTTTACCAATCCCAACAAAAGCATACAGAGACAAGTTAATATTTAGCAGCTTAACAGAGAGCTACTCCCGTTACCAGGGGTGGTAGGGCAGCAGACTCTACTGAATCCTAATTACCAAGGCAACTAACCATTAGAGCATCAACTCCCTAAATACCTTGGCCATATTTACAATAGCAGAAGGCAACAAAGCATTATTTAACAGGATAAACAAGGTCATTCATGGAAATCAAGGATACTTAGTTAAAGCTACAGAACAATTTCTTGTAAACAAGTTTCTTATGTCTACGTGCAGGATAGTACAGGTTGGGACAGTTCGTGTTCCCAAGCTAACACGAGCTCTGTATCATGGACTAGTTGCCTGTTCAGGCGGTGATTTGTATTTTTCCATACAGTACGTTTGTCAGACTTTATCTGCTTAGTTTCTGTCACTGTGTTCATCGACAGCACTAAAAGAATTCTGCAGGTACTGCAGAAAGAAACATGTAATTAAGAGTGATAAACTGGTCAATTAAAAGTGAGTCAAGCTACAAAGCAAGCACTTCGCAGTTTCGGCTGGTATCACTACCTTAAAAATCTTCTGTTTTTACTGTAGCTGTAGGATTTACTGTAGGATTGTACTGCAGAATTAGCAAACCTTGATAATTTTTGCTTGTGGAGTTAGTCTGTGATGCTCCTGTCAGTGCAGTCTTACTGCAAAGACAATTGTCCTCTAGAAGTATTTTCTGAAGAAGAGAAATATAGGATGGAAAGGGGTAACTCTTCCCCTATGAGGAAGAGGGAGGAACATAAACTTGACTTAAATGCTTGTGTGTCGTGGCACACATATGCAGACAAAATCACTCCATTCTGATACAGTTAAGATCTGCTGAAATAGATTTAGACAATATATACTTATGAATATTCCTTACACTGGCTATCAAATTCAAGTAGAAAATTAAGAATAAATATAAAGGAAATATAAAGCATTTTTTCCTAGGTGATAGGATTTCAAATTATTTTTTGAGAAAACTGTATATGAACTCCAGAAAGCTGTAGACACAAATATATTATGCATAATTTTGCTAGATGTTACAGCACTAACAGAATTCTGTGACACTCCTTTCTGAATCCATCTGTAGCAGCACTAATTAGTCTGCCATTTACCTTTGGGTGTACATTTAAGAAATTACATTGTCTTGCCATTGTATAAAAAATGGATGAGCTTAAGGAGACATTTAAGATCCAGTTTGTGCTAACTAATGTGATTGAAACTATATTGAGATCCAAATTTTTTTTTTTAGAAATAAGTATGGCAATTTATGGATTAAAGAGAAGTGCATACTCATTCCTATCTGTGCCTTTCTTGCTTTTCAATGGACCATAACATTGTACCACTTCATCTGCTCACAGGATGAAATTAGACACTAAAATAAGCTCTGCCATGATTTAAAATGTCTGTGAGAATTATATGAATGTTACCCTTCATAACAGCAATAGGAAGAAAATACTTTTTTCAACTATGCCTGTATGTAAGGGCAAATGGTACAAAGGTGTAATTAATTGATGTTTGGAAAATTTCATCAAGTTTGGTGGATCATTTGAGTAATTTCAGTGTAATTAGTCACATCACGCAGATCTCAAAATTCTTTACCAATTTTTAAACTGTTGTGCTCGTGGCTTTTAAGCACAGAGAAAATATATTTTGCATTACAATTTCAGTCACTGGACTAAGATCTGTGTTAAAAACAATGTGAAAATTTAGTTACAAAAACACTGAAACTAAAAAAAGTGTTTGCACTGAAATGTTTCTTTGCATTGTAGTTAAGGACTTGTTGTCAAGCATAAGTGTGATGTGCTGACCTGCAATAATTTGCAGTTTGGTATAATACAGTGTAAATTTAGTAGCCTTGCTTCAAGTTGCCCAAAATGCTTATTCCCACAGCAGTGTTTGTTTCTCCAGTTTAAAAGGCAAATCGATGCCTGTGTGTCTCATTTCATAAATTACTTGAAGTCACTAAAGAAAGTATGATGTGTAACACATTGTTTCCTTTTGGAAATGACATGTAAAAAGAATATAATGGGATTTTCATTCTTTTTGAAAATCTTTTGCACATCAATATCTAAAGACTTTGAAAGATTGACAGGGATTCCATAGCTGTGCTTACCATAATTTACAGTTTAACCTTTCTCCATCTTACAATGGGACGAAATGCAGCAACTGAAGCGGAGGTGCAGAGGTTATGAATCACTATTGATGTTCCTGTAGTCAGCACACCCTTGAACAGCACTTTAGAATGATAGCCTGCTCTCTTGTACAATTAATTCTGCAGCCTGTATTTCTGAAATGCTTAACGATTCTAATACATAGCACTAAATTAATTCATGTGCAGCAATGCTAGAGGGTTTTGTCAACTTCTAATATTATCCAAGAGAAAAATCACACTTTTTTCATTTCTGTAATATGGACAATTTGTCACTAGATGGAAGTTGTATCAGCTATTACAAAAAGCATGGCAGTTGGAATATCTGACTGGAACTTTTTTTTTTTTTTACCGAAAGCTAAATGCTCTTTTTTCATGAAGATATATATGCATTTTCTCTGATTTTCCACAGTGGAGGGGATAGGACTCATGGTGTTTTTCATTTAACTTGCTTTGACATATTTGTTAGAACCAAAGGAATAAAAATTGACTCTGTAGTAAGTATTTCTACAAATAGTACCAGACTGATAAAATTTAAACTGTCTTGCAATGCTTTAGCAGTAAAGCAATTCTCTAGTTTTCTTTTTTTTTTTTTTAGGAATTATATTTTACAAAAATATAATTAGTTTAAACGTGGAATTAGAAAATACGTTATTCAGTAGTTGCATTGCTTAAATGAGTCATCTCAGTGGGGCATTAAGTTCTCATAGTGAAAGAAATTGCTTTTATATTTACTTGCATGGATATAGCATCTTGCTAAAGATGAATGGAAAATACTGATTATCCACTGCCCTGATGATCATTGCTGGGATCTTCAAATCTTGCATAATGCTATCAGAAATAATTTCCAAGTGCTTCCTAACTGATGAGCAGTTCCTAAAACGTATAATAATTTCCAATGTAGCAGCTTCAAGTACATATCTACTTTTTGGTGATAGATGATAGTCTTTTGCTGATATCCACAGTCATGTTTAAATAAAATTATAAGCTTTTGCTGATACTGCTGTAGACATTTTGAAAGAGCTTGCCTACACTGTGTGTAATACAAAGATGGGCACAGTGTACAAATAGATATGATATAAGTATACAGTGGTTTCCTGTTCTTTAGGAAGGGCTTATGAAGACCACCGGCCACCTTAGTGGTAGCTACATCATTAAATTTATGTTCATGTTCCCCATAGGTACAGGAGATGAACTAAATTAGTCTCTCAGTACTTTTGAGAGAGAAACAGAAGGAGAAATTTTGTATATAAAAAAATATTCTCATAGTCTTTTAAGCATAATTTATCCCCTAAAAATTTCCAGCAATGAGCAGTTTAGGAGTTATGAGATTTTTTTTTACCTATACACTTTCATCGTTGTTTTACTTTGTTTATTTCTTTCCTGTGTCCTACTTATTCCCCTTTCCCTTAATGTCTTTGCAGGGTTTCTTATTGCCTGCAAATGGGCAGTACTTGTTAAGCTCACAGAGTTGCTGTTCTGGGTTTGCTGGGAGGGAGTTCGTTTTTTTCCTAACAGCCTGCATAGTGCTGTGTTGCAGATTGATGCTGAAGACAGCGTTGATTACACAGCAGAGTTTCAGCTGCTGCTTCACAGCATGAAGGATTTTGTTTGCCACTCCACCTCCCTCAAAGCAAGGAGGCTTGGGCTGGGCAAGAAGCTGGAGCAGTGACATGGCCAGGACAGCAGACCCCAGCTGATCAAAAGTATGTCCCTTACCATATGTCATCATGCTTGGTAATAAGATGTTGAGAAAAAGAGGAGAAAAGAGAAGACATTTGTGGCTAAAGGAGAGTTCTTTTAGGCCTGCTGAGGCTCTGCTTTTTGAGTCTGGCAAGACACCTGCCTATTGATGGGAAGTAGTGAAAAAATTCCTGAAGGAATAGCTGCTCTACTCCTGTGTGAGGCTGAGCCCACCACCCAGTGGGGGCTTGCCAAGAAACCAGGGCCAGCCCACCATAGTTCTTTCCTAACGGCGTAAAGGGAGCGATGTCAAGTTTACCAGGAGCGAATGTTTCTAATCAGTAAGACTGAAAATACTTGACATTTCTTTTTTAGTTTTCCCTGAACAGTAATGATGCTACATTTCAACCATATGGTTTAAATGCAGCTCAATGCCTATGCCACTTTCTCTAGTAGAGATCCCTGGGGAAGGTAGCAGAAAACTATCACAGCTCTGTTCTGCAGGGAGAGCTTTGTAGTAAAAAAAAACCCATAACGAAACAAAACAACCCACAACAAAACACCATTAATGTCATACACGGGAACTGTTCAATATCTGCAGTATGATTTAACGTTAGTTTGTACAGTGAGTTGCTGAAAAGCCTCTTTGGTGCCAGGTACTTAATAAGAAAATAAAGTTAAAATTTCTGTTTATTAGATTGCTTCATCCTATAATAGAATCACAGAATATCCCACAGTGGAATGGACCCACAAGAATTATTGAATCCACCCCCAGTTCCACACAGGACCACCGAAACCCAAATGCTCCATGAACTCCAGCAGCCTGGGGCCATGACCACTGCCCTGGGGAGCCTGCACCATGTCCACCATCCTCTGGTGAAGATCTTTTACCTAACACCCAGCCTGATACAGCTCCATGCCATTCCCTCATGTCCTGTCATTGTCACTAGAGAACAGAGATCAACATTGCCCCTCCATTCCCTTTACCCTAGGAGGAGCTGCAGCTGCCATCAGGCATCCCCTCAGCCTCCTCTTTTCTGAGCTGAACAAACCCAGGAACCTCAGCTGCTCCTTGCACATACTGCTCTCCAGACCCTTCACCATCTTTGTAGCCCTACTTTGGAAGCTCAAAAATAGTTTTATCTACTTCTTATGCTGCAGCACCCAAAACTGCACACAGGATTCAAAGTGAGGTTTACAGCGCAGAGCACAGTGAGAAAATCCCTCCCCTCACCCAGCTGGCAGCACTGGGCCAATGCACCCCAGAGTATGGTTAGCTTTTTTTGGATGCCAGGACACACTGCTGGCTCCAATTCAACTTGCCATCAATCAGAACCCCTTGATACCTTTGTGCAGGGTTACTCTCCATCTCTTCATCTCCCAGTCTGTACATAGAGACAGAGCTGCCCCATTCTCAGTACATAATCCAGCTCTTGCTCTTCTTCATGCAGATGGTGACTGCCCTCTAATGGGTTAAAATCTCGGTGCAATGCATCTCTACCCTTGAGGGCATTAACACTCCCAAGATACTTATTAGAGTCATTCATGAAAAAATTAAAGAGAACTGGTCTAAAACTGATGCCCTGACAAATCCCACTAGTAGCAACTAGGGCAACAGCCTTCCTTTGCCCTACAGAGCCATGTTTTAGTTGTCATGGGACATTCTTAGAGTCACACAACCATGGCTTTATAATGTCATGAGCCACTTCCTTCCTGACCCCTATAAGGGACCCTGATACCAGAATGCCAGTTGCACAGCAACTAGCACCTTGCCTGCCAGAGCTTTTTGAAAGAAGAAACACTCTAGAAATTTCCTTCCTACTCCAGGTGAGAGTAGGAAGAGGATGGATCCTCCTCATATTGATATATGAGCTTATTTAATCCCAGGGAAAGCCTATGGAGGAAACAATAGTCTTTTTAAGAACTTACTAACTCAAAATTGGCAAATCTGTTTGTCATGTGAAAAGCTATCACAGAAAAAGTGTTAATATTGCTGCATGATACAGTTGTTACAGCCTTAGATCTTGAGCCCAAATCCTAATAGCTTATTTAATTTTTAGATAAGCTTTCAGTAAAATGGAAATTCCAGTCAGTAATTCAACAGAGACTTCTGCTGATTATGACAACTGCTGCTAAAGCTCATCTGTCTGTTTTTCACATGACAAGCAAAGAATGCTACCCAGGCTGAGTGAAAACTAAGCTAAGCCATTGTGATTTTCAACATAAATGTTAAAATGTGAGAAAGGTTGTTCCAGCAATGAACTTTTCAATCCTGCAGTAATTGTGGTACCCACTGCCTGCTCCTGCGCAGTGACGCTGATAGTGCAGCTGGCAGAGCTCAGGCTGCCTGCTGCACTGCTATCAAGAAGCAGTGAGCCATCTGAGTACAGGGCCACGTATCCCTGGTGAGGCCAGCATGTTATTTCCCACAATGCTTGAGAAGATACTCTGTTTGAAACAGCTTTGTTATAGGTGAATAATAACTTTCTTTTTTTTTTTAAAGATAATGTGAAAAAGGAAAACACAGTAAATGCTAGGTCCAGCTAGAAATGTAATTGAAAGTAATGAATTGCTGGCTTGAAACTGCTGGAAAGACATCATTCTGTGTACATACAGAACCAGCAGTGTTCACAGTCCAGACTTGCTCAGCTGTTTGTTTTGGACCTGTATTTTCCACCTTTCCTATGTAAAGCAAGTAGTGTGTCTTAAGGCTACAGATAGCTTTACCAATTTAATGGTCAAACATAAAATGGGGAGTTTTGCAGGGCTTAGCATATTGTTAGGAAATTATCTCCTTTGACAACACTTTCTTATTTGGTTACCACAAACATATTGTTACAACTGGAAAGATTAACACAGCAGAAAAAGCAATAGAGGAGCATAACAGCAAAGGGACTAATGTGGATAGGATAGAACGATGTTATAAAGGAAAAGGGAAGGTGCCCACTCATCTCCAAAAATCTAGGCTCACAGGAAAGATTCCATGAAAGAGGAAGAGATCTCCAACCAGAAATCCTTCTGGAGTGGCAGTCAGCCCTTAAATGAGGTCTAAGAGAGGTGCAGCCAGGCTCCACCCCTTCTGGTCGCACAGGTGAATTGCCTTCACCTGTGCTCCCAGGTCTGACTGGGTCCTCTCCCCAGGTGCTCAATCAGTGGTTCAGGCTGTGACTCAACAGTTACCATACACATGTGAAAAATCAATACAATAATTTCACCAGAGGGAATCTGCCTACCTCTGTGTTGGAGAAAAGGCTGGGGATGATGTCTGCAGTTACTACTGGCAAGGGGTTGGAGCAAAGGAGTTGTAGAGCTGCTTTGGTACAAGGAGAGGAGAGAAATCATGCAGGGTCATCTGCTAGGAGCAGGTAAAGATTGCGCTCCAGGAAGGTAAGAAAATGTGCCGTCTAGTAAGTAGATGTTTTTCTGCAGTGATGGCTTGGGTTGCTTTTTCACTTGTCTTCCTTTTCCTATGTGGTCTTTTGCTCTGTGTCTTTAGTTTGATTCAAATTGAGGAGGTATGATTTGATTTTTCTGTTTTCCGAGGAAGCTAAATCCTATGAATTTTGCTCAAGAGAGCTGTAGAATGCTGGTAAGAGATGAGAGGTTTCCAATGGGTGAAACCAGTTGCTAAGCCGACTGCCTCTGACCAACAGTTACACTGTTTTGGGGAGTTTCAGTATTTCAGGTTAATAGTGAGTATGCAACAGTAATAAATCTTCTTGGTCTTATTCTCCTTTTTCTCACTATAGTTTTCTATGTTTATTCATTTAGAAGCATAGGCTTTTCTCTCAGTTTATTCCTTGCCTGCTTCTACAGGAGTGTAAGAGTCACTTTATTTGAACACACAAGGCAAACGTTCTCCTGAGTATTTAGTGTGACTTTCAAAGGGAAAAATACACATGTGCAGTAGTAGGGGCTGGATCTATTTCAGCCCAGTCAGTCCCCACCAGTAAGTTTTGAACACCAGAAGACTTGAATAAAATTCTAAGGAGATGTAAGATCTTGCTGTACTTCTAATCCTAAAACTGGTTTGTTGTAAGTAGAAGAATGTGAAGACGGACAGGGAGGACAAGATAGGGTCAAGCCAAAAACTGCTTCTGGGTACAGGAAAAGTCAACTGCTGTATAAGGTACTCTAACCTACTCGGCTGCTGCAGAAGGAAGCCTGTTGCCCAGCTGTGTACGGAGTCACTCCTACCACTCCTGCAGGTGGGAGCAGGGCTCAGGGTGCGACTGCAGCTCAGAGTAGTGACTTGCACGTGCTCACCCTGCCCCTTCACAGGTGTGCTGACTGCTTTTATTTACATATTTAATTGTTCCCTCCCCACCTTTAAATAATTGTTGCTGTCACTGGAAATTTTTTGTTTTGTCTCTGTTTCTGAGAAACTTTGAAGACCTCCAAATTGCTGCCTTCAGCGATAACTAAGGTCAGCGTGGGCTAGTCACTTGACTGACTAGTATGTTCACAACTTAATTTAAAAATAGGTCTGGGGTGTTGTGTGTATGTTGGGCAGGGTGGTCCCAGAAAACCCAGTGAGGAAAGGGGGAAAAAAAAGCAATGGCACAATTTTGTAGCTAAATGAAATGTATTTCTGTGAATGTTAGTAGCTGTTTACGAATATAGATCTTAAGTTTCTTATCTGCTTTCTACTCGCAGTGAAAGACTTGATATTGCAGTTACAAGGGGTAAGGTATTGAGAAGAATGCATGAGAAGAAATTGATCAGGAGAGCTGTCACAAGAAGCTTTCTGTTGTGGAAATGGAAATAACTTGGTTTGTTTTTTCTTCTTCAGAGCTGTTTTGCATTTCTACCCTGACAGCTTCTTGGGAAGAAGAAGAATATTATAACAGAAGTTTATTTCTATTCCTATGTTATTATTTTATTTTCAAGAGTCCTGATGCACAACTATTTTACTGTTCTAAGCTATTAGATAGAAAACATTTAAGTAAGCCTTGCGTTGTCTTATATCTTTGCAACTGTTGTCTTGAACTCTATATTTTTAATTTTAAAATTGTCCCTTGCGTTTTATCCATTCATTTCACTGAATGCATGCAGGTGTTTTATTGTGGCTAGTTAGAGTGAGGTAGCGTATTCTTGTGCTTATGTACTGGTAATTATTAAAAGCTCTTATAGCTACTGTTTTGTTACCTTAACCTTACAAGGTTATGCCTTAGCAGTGCAAATTCTAGGTCTTATTTATAATTCTGTGTGCTGTTGAACTCCTTATGGGAAAGGTCGTCATTTGATCAGCCTCTTGTGGACGAACTTTCACTGTTATGAATGGGAGTCTATTTCAGATGGCATTGCTCTGTTCTGCTTGTTGTCGTTGAATTCAAACTATTTCTACGACTACGTTCAAACTGCTACTATAATAATTTACTCTGTGGTGAAAGAGTATAATTTTCAGATTGTTTTGTCTTCCATAAGCTTTTTTTCTCCTTTTCATATCCGTGACATGACAAATCTTATTCCTTTCTTTCCTACCAAATTTAATTAGAAAAACAAGTGGTTCTTTGTGTCTGCTAAGAAGAATGAGCTTTGGACTGGGCAATTGTACACGGTTATTTTTTACTCTCCAACTTACTACTCTGGAGTAAAAAATAAGGTACTATTTAGTAATTTTTTTCAGCTACATTTACTTGTTGTAATTCCTCCTTATTCTGTGTCCTACTGACTCGTTTGCTACATATAGATGGAGAACTTGAGAATGTATTGCACAGTTGAGTTCTCATTTTTCCTTCTGTACTTAAACTTAAGCATCTAGATGAAATTAAAAAAAAAAAAAAGGCAAAAAATTCCTTTATAAATAGAAATGCAAGAGAGACTTCTGAATTTAATCTTACCTTGATTGAAAATAATGGATTATTTTCCAGACTCAATCTTGGGCTGTAAAATCTTGGATTTCAAGGGGATTTTTGGAATTTCAAGGGGTATATTTGCTTCTACTTTTATGTACTCCTTTTTAATGAGTAGGTAGTCGTATGAAAGACGATTTGAATTGAAGCTGCCCTGTCATTGTTAAGTCAGTTGCAATATAAAAGGCTAATAAACATGGAAAATAAAACTATATTTTTGTTACTTTAAACATTTGGATGAAATGCTTTTGTGTCTGTGCATAATTGATTCAAGTCACATATTAGCTTAAGATTAATTTGCATGCAAATCCATGAACGAGATCATAAGTGAGATATCTCTGCACACCCACCTTGATGTGACTGTATTTCAGAGCTCATCTATTCAGAAGAATGTGTGAAATACGAATTGTGAAGTGTGACCAAAAGCTTGGCTAAGTTAGTCAGAGTCTGGAATGCAGATAATTTAGTACGCTGTTGTTAAAACAGTGTTTCTTTTCTTATGTTGTAACAGATAATAAAATTATCCTTTTTTTTTTTTCCCCCCTGTTGTTGTCTAGAGGTTTTTTTGCAGATATAGCTTATGCTGAGGTAATGCTCAGTGTTAATGCCCTACCACTGTTAACAGTAGGTGGTGATGAGTTTGTTTACATTTTTCTGCCCCCATCTCTTCCAAGTATTTCAGTTTCATGTGAAACTTAATGCTATACTGAGTATTTACCAAGATGGTAATCCCAGTGTTGCCCTTTGTAGTTAATATAATGAACAAAATATAACAGTAGAGTTGGAAATGTAATCAATGGGATCCTTTTAAATAAAAAAGCAGGGTGACAGACAGATGGACTGTTGACACCAGAAAAGAGCAATACGTTGAATAAGCCTCCAAAAATAGCTGTCATTTTGTTTTAAATATTGTGTAGGGAATTTGGGAAGTTATGATGGAAGACATGAATGCAGACTCTGCTATTAGAGAAGAAAGAAGTCTGTGTTTGGGGGTGAGGATTCATAATACAAAAAGCCTTCCAACCTCTGGCCAACTAGAGAATGTAGCGACTCACACATACGCACATGAGTTTCCAAAGTTTCCGAGTACAATGTTTCTCTAAACTGATTAGAAGTTAGAAGAGAATGTGGGTGTTCTTGAGAGTTTTTTGCATGCTAAAGCATACACTTAATTCTGAAGTTGAGACGGCAAATGTGGCCTGAAACTTGCTCAACTTTGGGTGCTGCTCCTTCAGCTAGGAGATAAGTATGAGGAATCCTACGTGACGGCTTTAAACTATTTATTATGATTTGTCTTAAAAGAAAAGCCAAAAATATTTTTCTTTCTACAGTTATTAAAATAAAAAGGAATCATTTTCTCTTTGCGCTTTCATTTTGTCTGTTTAGCATTTAATCAAAAAAGCTTACTGCCTTAGGTGTAATATATTTTTATGCGACTTTTAAACTTACATCTATGATAATGTTTCCTGACTTAAAGAATATGCACTTTCAAGTTGAACAAAGGACATTTTGTTTTTCAATATGCTGTAGACCATTAAGAATTCATGTATATTATACTTTTTGAGGTGAAAATGCAGAGTATGCTGAATTTGCTGTATGGGTACATATTTTCCTATATCCATAGGAATCACTGTTTATCGAATTTGGACTCCTCTATTGTCATATAAGCAATACCAATTAAGTAGGCTAAAAAGGATTAGTGCTTCTGAGCAGATCATTTATCCTTTTGATTTACTTATTCTGTCTCTTAACACTCAACATGCTGAGCTCCTTATCTTCTCAACTAAGTTGTATGTCCAAATACAAGAACCTAGATTCATCTTAAAATAATTTACTGTCTAATTCTAAATGTTTAGATGGAACAACAGACTTCAAAAAGGTTGTGTTTTTTTTTTTTTTTTTTTTTTGATGTTTCTTGTAAATGGTTTCTTTACATGAAAGACTTCAGAAAATACTCAAGTTCATAGAATCATAGGATGGCTTAGGTTGGAAGGGACCCTACGGCCTACCCTGTTCCAACCCTCTGCCATGACCAGCAATGTGCCCAGGTGGCCAATGGCATCCTGGCTTGTATCAGGAATGGTGTGGTGAGCAGGACTAGGGAAGTAATCCTGCCCCTGTACTCGGCATTGGCGAGGCCTCACCTCAAGTACTGTGTTCAGTTTTGGGGACCTCAATACAGGAAGGACATGGAGGTGCTGGAGCAGGTCCAAAGAAGGGCAACAAGGCTTGTGAAGGGCTTGGAGAATATGCCCTATGAGGAGTGACTGAAGGAGCTGGGGCTGTTTAGTCTGGGGAAGAGGAGGCTGAGGGGAGACCTTGTTGCTCTCTTCCAATACCTGAAAGGTGATTACAGCAAGAGTGGGGTGGTTCTCTTCTCGCTGGTGACAGGTGACAGGACGAGGGGAAATGGCCTCAAGTTGCACCAGGGTAAGTTTAGGTTGGATATCAGGAAGAACTTCTTTACAGAAAGGATTGTTAAGCACTGGAATAGGCTCCCCAGTTAGGTGGTTGAGTCACCATCCCTGAATGTGTTTAAAAGCCATTTGGATGTGGTGCTCAGGGACATGATTTGGTGGAGGGTTGTTAGAGTTAGGGTAGTATGGTCAGGTTGCAGTTGGACTTGATCTTGAAGGTCTTTTCCAACTTGAGCAATTCTATGATTCTATGCGCACAGTTGCTACCCACGAGCTCAGGCTGCCCAGTGCCCCATTCAGCCTGGCCTTGAGTGGCTTCAGGGATGGGACATTGACAGCTTCTCTGAGCAGCCTGTACCAGGTCCTCATTGCCACCCGAGTAAACAATTTCCTCTTAACATCTAATTTAAATCTCCCCTCTTTTAGTTTAAAACCATTCAGCTTTGTCCTATTGCTATAAGACTATGTAAGAAGTCAATATCCCTCCTGTTTATAAGCTTCCTTTAAGTATTTTAATGCCTCAATGGGATCTCTCTGGGCTGAACAAGCCCAGCTCCCCCAGTCTTTCTTCACAGGATATGTGCACTACACCTCTGATAATCTTTGTGGCCTTCCTCTGGACCTGCTCCAACAACTCCACATCTTTCTCGTGCTGGGCGCTCCAGGCCTGCGTGCAGTACTCCATATGGGGCTCGTCAAAGTCGGAGCAGTTTGAAGTTGGTTGGAATTTAACTGTTGACTTCAGTAGAAGGAGATGTGTATGCAATGATATATACAAATACATGTATTGTTTTGGATTAGTTAATGGTACAAAATGGAGGCGTTTATAAAACATTTCATAACAAAGTAATACAGGTTTTTCTTAAAGCAAAAAGCTTGCTTGTTTATTGATGTATGTAATAGGTATATGCTGACACATGCAAATACCAATATTACTATCAATATAATGGAAACAGTTCTCCCTCAACTGAAAGTAGTTGTTTTGCATTCAGGCATCATATTCAATTATAGTACTAAAATGAAGCCCCAAGTGAAATCTTGAATCAGTTTCTACTTCCACAGCAGTGTACAGTACTGTATGTTATTTAGTCACCACATATCTCAATAATTCAGAACAGCTGTCAGTTTGAGACCTCTATCTACCAATTCAGAAAGCAGAAATAATTATTTATGGACTTTGTTCTTAAACTGCCGCAATTCTGCTGCTCCAAAGAAGACCACCAATTCTGCAATGCTTGTACATGACCAGTGCTGTAAAGTACTTTTGGACTTTGCAAGACTAAAGTTCATTTGACATTGTCATAGTTTTATGATTTTTGGTTATTAGTATTCCACATCATAACATCATGTAGTGCACTGGGAGTTAAAGACTTAATGCTCCAGGTCTGGGTACCTATTCCAGAAGAGGAAAAGAACTTACATACCCTGAGGACTTTGTGTTCAGAGAGGAGACAAAGCCCCTGGCAAGGTCACGAGACCAGGCCCTCCTCCCTTCTGCTCATCCCAACTGCATGTCTAGCCTCAGCATTAGAGTAAGGCCATCAGTTTTCGGACACTCTCTCATTTAATTTGATTTATTAGCTTCAATTCTAATTATATTATATTATATTGTATTATAGTGTGTTATCTTGCATTCTAATATCTTATTTAGTAAATCAGTTTGTTTCTCCTCAGATCATTGCTGCTGTTTTGTTTTGGGGGCCCATCTCTCTACCCTTTTTCCCTTATCCCTTTCCAGGGTGCAGATCTGCAGGCCCCTCCACCCCATTAGTCACAGAACTGGGCCAAATCAGCCCATAAACTGTTGACAGACATTAACAATATGTGGAAGAAATAGGATCTGCATTAGTTTTACTCAGTTAATCTCTGTTGCCTTTATATAGTGATGATGTATTGGCACAGGGATAAATATGTTCAAAAGCTCACTGGAAATTTTTATTTTCCTCTAAATTTATGGATTTCAAATATGTTTGGTGCTTTTGAAAGTTTAGACCAGGCTGATATTGCTGGGTATGACTGCTTCATCCATGTGTGTAAAAATCACTCTAATGCAGTTGTCTCAGCTTTGTGCACAGAATGCTGTAAAATAACACAGCAAAAGGATTTGTCATATTAGAACCAAATTTCATGGTTACATGCTTTTGTAGTGTATTTGTCTGCAAAAATTGATGGGATTTGTGCTGTAGAGAAAAGCAAAGAGTCTAAGTATAGTTGTCTTAGGTCTAATAATCCTATAGTCAGGAGAAGAACTTGTGAGAATTGACTTCTGCCATGGAAATGAAGATTATTACTGGTTAGAATGAATGTGCGCCAAGCTAGTATTTTTACTCATTAGTTCTTTAAAGAGGAAAATAATCTAAAGCTATCAAATTATGCATTGGCATATATTCATTCCTAATTTTCCTATGGGGATGCAGCTTGACTGTGAGAATGAGGAAGATATTGCTAAGAGTAAGAGTACGAGCAGGATATATCATTTGGAGATCAAGTTCTTGTTTGCTTCAGAGGTTAGGAGTGTACACCAAGAGAATGAAAAGAAGTAACTGTGAAGGGCTGTATTTATTCCCACTTTTGGTGATATTTTAATATTTTATACTTATCTGCTGATACAGTTATGGTTTCAGACCTCTGACGTAATTGAAGCATTAGTAATTGTGAGCAGAAATTTTGAATTATTTTTCACTGTACTATCCCTTCCTGTGTAAAGAATTGACTGTGCCATTCTGTGGCAGCGGAGGCTACATCAGGGATATATTTCCATGCAATTACCTTCTCCTATTTTTCCTACAGAGCTACTGGTGGCTATACCACCTATTTTACGTAATGGTACCAGCACAGAAAGGATAGATAGTAGAGAGCTGGCTTTAGGAAACTAATGTGGACAACTCATTTTCATGTTGCATGAGCAGAAGGAAGTTCAGGGTTGATGGCCTGCAGAAACTGCTGTGCCTCTGCTTCAGCTCTCTTAAACTCTGGTTGTTATCCAAATCCAATTAATTTCAATGAAACCAGAGACTCTTCTGACTCCTTACAGCAGCCGTCCGCTTCCTATATCTGTCTTGCTCCCCCACTGTGCTCTGTTCCCTGAAATGTCATCTTGCCACCACAGAAGTGTTGTTTTTTTTTTTAAAAAAAACCTTTCCTGGGTTCCTAGGAACCTTTACCTAGCTCTAGTTATTGTTACACACCAGCCTCAGTGTGTTTATTTTATCTACATTCTGGAGAATGCATCATTATGTTACATACAATAACACAATAAACTGAAGGTGACAGAATTTTAAGTTTAAAAAGATGGTTTAGTAAGAAAATGCTCCTTATGATGGGTAAATTTAATCTTGTTACTATATGTTGCAGTTAATTACAGTTCATTGAAAGTGACAATGACTAGAAGTATACCTAGTCATGATAACCAGATCAAATTTATTTAAGGCTGACCTATGCTAAGACTAGTCAGGAAGTGGTTAAAAAAAAATGCTCTCACTTCTATTTACATAACACGAATAGCTTTTTGGATACAGCATAAAATTAAACAAAATGTAACTACTATCTCAAAACTACATAGGATCTGTGTATTTTCTGTACTGGGAGGTAATCTTGACCAGTGCATCAGTTACTAGAAAATGGCCTGCTTCTCAATCTAGTTCTAACTGGAAGCTCTTGCTTCACAAATCCAAAATACAACTCTATGCTGTAGATGATCACCAGCTTCTTGAAAAAAGTTTTACCAGAATGTAAAATTACTACAAGCAGACTTCACAGTACACTTAAAAGCAGTCTCTTTGCTTCAGTAACGTCAGTATTTCTTCTTATGTTACACAGTGTTATGAGATTGTATCTTTGGCTCTCCAGTCATGTTTACACTTCCTAATTACCTACATTCACATTAATTCTATATTTAAGTAAATCTTTCCACATAGGAATCCTCACACATAGGTTGGAAGAGAGCTTTGGATATACTTTTATTTAATTATAATGCCTTAAATCTTATTTCAGTTCTGCTCATTTCTACTGTTCCTTGTCTCATGTCCTAGAGGAGTGCTTTTCTTCTTGAATTTATGAATCTGCATGTTTTTATTCCTTTAGTATGTTTTTCCATTTTTTTGTTTGTTGTTTTTGATAGCTTACACTCATCTGTCCATGTACTGCAGAGTACATGCTGAATCTCACCAGTAATTTTTTTTAACTTCAGAATGTCTGTTTACTAAGCACTTTTTAAACAAGATTCAGAAAGCACTGAGTAGGTAGAATTAAGTCTGTTTAATAAAACAATGTTGTCTGTTATGATACTTAGCGTAAATTTTTTTGTATGGATTGTAGTATTAATATATGTACTTTTTTCACTGCATTTCTCTACCTCATTAAATTCATAAGCTAGTCCTTATTGCAGGGTCTTGTAAATATTCATAAGAGCCTTAGAGTGCTTAAAAAGAAAGCCTATTGGCAAAACATGTATTTTATTTTGTCAGATGCATGCTCTGTGGCAGTCCTCCACATTTATTTATTTTTTTACAGGGTACATGGGCCAAGATGGACATTTTAACTCATGTGAAAACAAGTACTGTGGCCTGGGTAGGCACTGAGTCATGAATGGGGAGAGCGGGCAGGCTGAGTGCGTCTGCATGGAGCGCTGCAAGCCACACTACAAACCTGTGTGCGGCTCGGATGGAGAGTTCTATGAAAACCACTGTGAGGTACACAGGGCTGCCTGCCTGAAGAAGCAGAAGGTCACCATTGTCCACAATGAAGGCTGCTTCTTCAAAGGTAAGTGAAGCTGATCAATATCAGAAATATAGCTATTGGTTATGTGTTTTCAAGTAGTTCAATTTCTCCAGAAGATACATTGAAAGCATAGCAAATAGATGACTCAGAAAGTTAATAGAGTTGAGTATTTCACTCTAGAGATATTTTATGATTTTTTCTTTTCATTTATACTTAGTGCTATCTGTGATCACCTTTTCAAACCTGAATAAACAAAATGTTTCTTCAGAATCTATCATTGGCAGTTTCTTAGCGATATGGCAGTTAACTGCATTCGTCTAAATGTCTTTACAGTCCCAAAGCCCAACATGTATTAATCTCTCTGATAGGAAAAACATAATTTGAAATTGCAGAGGGGTTTGGTATGTCTGCAGGTTCTGTGCTTACATTTGGTGTTGAAGTTGATGAGTAGGTAAACTGACAGGTTATTCATGGCTAAATGCATCTTGCTCACTTTGAATTTGGACGGTCAACTTCACTTATGTATTTACCAAAGCATGCAAGTTTAGATACGTTTTCATCTACGGAATGCTGAGAGATGGATTTTAGATCAAGAGGCTTATCATACTGAAGGTGTCAACAATTGCAGTTGCTGTGTTATATGTACTTTGCCTGCACTTTGAATGTTTCTGGAGCTCTGCCAACATTGACCTTGATTAAAAACGTTTGCAAATTTGTAGTGTGCTTTCCCCCATTAAAACAAACAGGTAGCTTTTGGAAAATAATGGTTTTCAATGCTGCCAGTTTTAACGAGTCTACTTAAGGGTAGAATTGATTTATATTTTTTCCAAACATTTTATTTTAAGTAGTCTAAATGATGTATTTATCTCTAACATTGACACTGGGGGGTTTCAAATATTCATACCAGGTTAATTTCCACGACAGGAAAAATGTTTCTTCAGAGATAAATTTTGATATTGAATTCCAGATAAGAGAAGTTGGGAAAGAAACCATGTTCAAAGAAGTAATCTGGCCAGAAAAGTTTTTAATATTCCATGACTGGAAAATAAAATGTGTAAGCAAATGTTCTATGTACTTGATTAACATCACAATAGTATATTAGAAGCTACAACAGTTGAAATTATACATTTACTTGCTGAATAATTTCTAGTGGCTCTTAAACTTTGTGAGAGCTTTGTTTAAGAGTTTGAACATTATCTTTTTAGAAACTTTCATGATGAATGGAGATAGAATATTGACTTGCCAAGCGAAAGTGGTCCATGGTTTATATGTTGAAACTCACAATGACATCACGGAGGATTTGTCTTACCTAAGCTGCATGCGTAACATGTGCAAACAGTATAAAATGTTTGACTAAAATGCCTGAAATTAATGTTAAGTGCATTTTGAGGTAGTGAGAGAGAGTTACTTCTTGGAGGTGGACCTCCATGAAATGCTTTTTTTTTTCTAAATTAAAACTTCAGATTCTTGTCCCGTACCTGTTATTTTTTTTAGGTAGATTATTTATCACTAAATTTGTTATGCTTTTCTTCTCGTGCTTTAGTCCTACTGTAGGTTTATGGATCGTGCAGTAAATTATGTGAACTGTTCTTCTCTTTCCCGTGTCTGATATGGAAATATGTGGATTCAACTAAATGAGCTCATGATTTTCCCCTTAAATATGGGTGGAACATAGGCATGAACTAGTAATTGAAGCAGGAAGTTTTAAGTATCACTTTTCTGATCATCTTTTCCTGATGTGTATGCAAATTTGTATGCAAATTGTAGATTTTTGGTTCAAGATAATCAGAAATTAGTTTTTCACAGTTCTTATTGTAATTTTCATCGGTTTTTTTATTAGCATTTGTAGTATGGAAGATAAACTTGCATCAGACACTGAACAATTTTTTCCTATAATGCCTTGATTAGATGCAAATCTTTCAATTATTGAATATCTTCTAAATTTCTTCTGGTGTACAGGAAAAATGTATTCTGCACAGTAGTTCTTTTTTATTTAGATCCCCTCCTGCATTCTNTACCTTGGCTTTCAACCTTCTTTGAAGAGTTGTGCTGTCTTTACACGTGTTCCTTCATCTTGATCCTGCTTTCTTTTTACCTATCTCTTACAGAGTGGAATTGTGTTCTGTCCTTTAAATTCACATCCAATTACCAATAAGGTAATTGAGGAATAATGATGTTTGCAGGAGCACAGGAGTCTTAGAAGGATCAGATAAAGCTAACACTAGCTTGTGATGAAACAGTGGTGAGGAATCCAGGAAAAAATCAAGTCTATTGGCATGTCTTGTGGTTTTTCCTCCCTGATATACTGTCTGAGGTTTAAAAATTTTTCTCTGAATTGGTTGAAGGGATCTGTTTTCTGTGCTGAAGAGAGTGTAGTTCCACTCTCTGAAACAACCATCTTGCTTTATATTTTGGGGATTAAAACCTGGCAGAGATTTAATTGAATCTGAGAATTTTATTTTGCTTTGTTTGTGTTTTGAAAACTGTTTTACATGACAAGTGTGACAGTGGAGACAAATCGCTGTAGCCTCATTATTCTTTTGCTAGTATTCAGGATCTGTTTGGTGTTTCTTGAAGTCACCTTGGTCAATTTCTTTCCTAAGATTGAACCCATATGTTTTCTTTGTCATCTCCACTGGAGTCCCTGTGGTTCTAGAAAGAATTGTAGAGAGAAACAATGATGGGAAATAACTTACTGTGGAGAATTTCAGAATTTCCAGGATATTTTCAAAACAATTACATATTAATAAATGTCATCTTGAATAGAAATAAAATACTTGGGTGAAGTCGTAGGAATGAAATGTAATTAGGGGTAAAGAACACTGTATTTTATATGATTGCTATTTGTTGTGCACTGAATTAAACCAAAAGGGAGGATTCTTTTAAAGGAACCCAGACAGTTTTTTCCTTCTGCTGCTGAGAATGTTTCCATCTCTGTGTTTTTGATTCTCTGTGGGAATGTTTTCTTCACCATAATAGGCTAGTTCAGATTTGTCTATGGAAAAAAAAGTGATTATCATCTTTGCTGACAATAAAAATCGGTCTGCTCTGGGCAGCATTTTAGATGTTTTGCATATTTGAATTTTCTTGACTGCTAATAAGATACAGGAGGAAACAACATATTGTTTTGGGATGTGTTTCAGAACGCGGGCTTTTAATAGCATTTTAACTCCATTTACAGACAATAGCACTACTTCACTTTTTAATAGAAAAGAAACCTCTTAAAGGTAGGAACCTATCAATTGAACTATTTTCAATTTCCTCCACTGACATCCCATATCAACTCTCAAATACATCCCATTACTGTTATGACAGTTGAATCATGCTATAGCAATTTGTCTGTATTAACAAATACAGTATTATTCTCTTAATTCACAGTTTGAAAACAATACCTTTAAACAGTTGTCCAAATGTGCTTTTTATATGATAATTTGTAAATTTCATTCACATAAGCGTAAACCTCTTGCTGACTTAAGCTCTGGGAACATGTAATATTTTTACTGTGGCTGTGAATGCAAAAGTCTTTTCATTCTAGGTGAACTTACATCATAATAAAACAAATAGTAAAACAATAATTCCTGGTATATTATCAGTGGTATTGAAGTGACAAAGTTATCATGAGGTTTCATTAAGGTAAAACAAGAATTACCAATAGATATATTTTGCATGTACAAACAATGTTACTGACAACAAGGACAGGACTCTGGAATTTCTATTTCAAGACTTAACATGAAAGCCAAATCTGTGGTTATCGTTCATCTGAGTTCAGTAGCCACTTGAACAACTTAGTATAGTGTTCATAGTGACTAATTTAAATGACTTAATTATAATCACTTAAATTATTTAAAGTGATGGTATAATGTTTTTATAATTTTTTAGCTTCTTTGATGTGAGAGTAATGAGTTGCATTTCTTGATGTAAAATTTCAGTAAAANCCACAGAAAACATGATCATGTTAGAAACATCTATATTTGTAGAACTGTCCTGTTTTTTACCTGTTAAGTCCACTGTCTTGTATCTGGTTGTTAGTGAATGCAAGTGCCATGTTCTCTTTCAGAGGTGTTTTCAAGCCTCAGCTGTTTAAAAATGTCTTCAAATATTTACTGAAGATGATTCTAAAAACTTAAGAAAAATGTTTTGGGAGCTACCTTTGTGATGTAAGGAACCTGATTTTCAACTGTGATTTCAAATTATTATTTCAACACTGACGAAAATGAACTGAAGAAATGGGGAAGTGAACAACTGACTGGCTGCTAGTTTGGTTAGTCCTAGTGATTATTATATTTGTTGTGGTTTAGTTTTTAATCGTTTAATGGAGTATAGGATAAGGTTAGAGAAAGAGGGGAAAAAACAATGGAAGGAAGGTAAGGAGGGAGTATATCAAGATGATATTGTTGTATGAGAAACACTGTGTCTAGAAAGACTAGGGAAGTGATTGTCCCTCTGTACTGGTGAGATGACACCTCAATCACTGTGTTTGGGTCTGGACTTCTTGCTACAAAAAGGATTTGAATTATTGGAATGTATTTAGAGAAGAATGATGAAGCTGATGAAGGGACTTGAAAACAAGACCTTTGAGGAGCGTCTGAGGGAAGTGAGGCTGTTTTAGTCTGGAAAAAAGGAGATTGAAGGGAGACCTCAGTGTTCCCTTCAACTACCTGAAAGGAGGTTGAGAGACGTAGGTGTCAGACTTTTCTCAAGTGACAAGTGGTAGGATGTGACACAAGGTCTTCAAGTTGCACCAGAGCTGGCTTAGACTGGCTATTAGAAATAATTCCTTCATGAGTAGGGTGGTTATGCTTTGGAATGGTCTGCTCAAGGAAGAAGTGGAGTCACTATCCCTGGAGGTATTTAAGATGCATGTGGACGTTGATTAGTGACGTGACTTAAAGGCAGACTTGATAGTGTTAGGGAGACAGTTGGACTTGATGATCTTAACAGTCTTTGCAATTCTAGATGGTTCTATGGTTCTAAGAAAAGAGATAAAGTATTGTGATGGACGGTGTTTGTGGTGGGAGAAGAAGGAAATAAGAATGATAAATCTAAGGAAATACTAGTGACAGAAATTCCAAGGTCACATATTATTCACTAGACCTGACATGGATAGTGTGAGCTAGGATGAACTCTAATATGCAACCCCAGTCTGCCATCTCTTCTGTTAGCTTGTTGATTACATAGTTCTGTTGCTGAGTGGTTTCCATGAGCTCTTTGCTTCTAACATCTTTGCTGTTCTTAAGCAGCTTAATATAGGGGGAGAATGGGGAAGGATGGGGTGTGGGTAGAATTAGGACTCTCTGGCCATTACCAGTGGTCGCTTTAACTAGCATCAGTGGGTGATGAGTAAAATGGCCCAGAACTGCTTTACTTGGTGCCTTTGTCACGGTCTTTGTTCCACAAGGTCTCAGCACGTGATAATAGCTTTGTGCCAAATTTAGAATGCTGGAGCCATTACTTCCTGGGAAGATGTTCCCAAGAGGAACAACAGTGGCTCCAAGCTTCTAAACAGCTCAGCTGCACTTCTGTATGGGACTGTGAATTACGAGAGCTATGGTGTCTCTAAATGGTGCAGTCTGGGGACCGAATGCCCCACGCTGGATGTCAAATAGGCTTCAATAATATGTTCTCTTTTGTGTTAACTTCATTTTCATTTTTCCTGAATTCAGGTCAGTAAACCTAAACAGGAGACAAAAAACTTCTTCATGATATAATTCAAGTTATATTTCTTCACACAATGATCTTCTAGGAGTTTTTCTTAAAGAGAAAAATTTTATAACAGTGATACACTAAATCATTTTGACAATCTGCAGTTTACTAGAGTTCTCAGGACTGTAACACATGCTTCTATGTACTAGGACTTTTATAGATTATTTCTAGAGTAAAAGTTATTTCAGATATAAACTTTTAAGTAGTTCCTATATCATCCTTCCGATATTAACATTTTATTTTCCTTTCTTTCTATTTTTTTCGATCACTTTTCAGAAACTTCTAATCTGTTAAACTGTTAAGCTTCAATTTCTGCTACTACTACTAAAATGTGTAGGTTTCTGAGGACTGTTATAATGCTTGCTACTCTGTTCATAACTGACAAACAAGTAGAAACTTAGGAAACTAAAGAAAGTCTGCTGATGATACTGAGTTGTGAAGGACAGTGAGGATAAGAGCTGACTACAAATAAGCTGAAAAGGGATATGGGTCAACTGGAAAAAGTTCACAGTATATATGACAAATTATGAAATGGCTTATGTAGAATCTGAAAAAGTTTTACGAAATCATCAGGCCATGCTGAGGGTGGGTATGGGTAAATGGTTTGTCTTCTGTTCCAATGAAAGAAGGAAAAAACATCAAGGATGATGACCCAAGCAAATTCAAACCCAAGACTTGTGGTTTCCTTTTTTTTTTTTTTCTTCTTTAATCTTATTTGGTACACAGGAGATCCCATGGGTAAAAGTAACTTAGTATTTCACAATCAGACTTTGCAAATACTAGGGTCAAGTATGTAGATTTTTTTCTTGTGCATTTTCTAATATTCCCACCATCAGGGGAGGGGAAAGCCATATAACTACTCTTAATATTTATGAGAAAGTGAGTTGAAGTGAACTAAATCCTAGCAATAGCCTGCAGGAGAGATCTAGAATACTGATCTAGCCTCTCCAGTGATAGCAACAGGATTGGTCCAAATATATTTCTTGGTAATCTGTGCCCTAAGTCAGTGTAGTCTTAGACTCATTCCTGAAATATTGACATATTCATTTAGAAGCACTAACACTTATTTTGTCTAATTTAAAGTTTATGTACTCGAAAAGCAAACGTAAGTCTCTCATGTTATCAACCTCACTTCAGGAAGAATTTGATCTTCAGTATTAACCTTGAATATCCATACTCGTTATTCAGTGTTGATCTTCAATTACTTTCAAAAGAGACTTAGGATATGCTAATTAGAATGAGATTCTGGTGCAGTATTTTCTCCGCAACAGAAAATTTCTAAGGAGTTTCCTTTGTTCTGTGTCTTTCAACTGGCTTCCCTGTTGATGTTCTGAAAGCATCATTATTACATTCTTTCTGAAAACCTGATCCCCTGTGCAGATAGAATACACCCTTAAGGTTGCTGCTGGTAAACTTTTAAAATTCAACTATCACTCCAGAAGTATATTCCACATAAACTGGATTATAAAACGAACCAAGAAAAACCTTTTATAAATCTGTCAGAGGACTAAGGAATGAAAAAATATTTGTCTTATTCTAAACATATAGTGTTTGTCAGAGTATAACAATCCTTTGACTTCTACTAGGAATTAAGTCCATGATCTACGTAGATTCATGGTAGTGAAACACTGTTAGAATTTAAGATGAAATTCTGAAGTGTTATCTTCATGCAGGGAATCTCATATATTTTTAACTCTTTACAGTATTAATTACTCATCCATAGAATGGGGAAAAAAAAAATAATGGTGGGTAAATATTTGGCATCTTTTAGTATTTTATGTTGAAAAGAGATGTTGTAGCTAATGGAAACCTGGTTCTTTATACTGTTTTATGAAACCGCAAACTAAGTTTTAGCGCTCTTGCTCTAATCTGCTGTCCCTATATTCTTTATTTCCTGAGTTGCGTTGCTCATGAAATTTGGAAGGTTGTCCATTGTTTTTTTTCCTCACAAACGTGCAAGAATTGTCACAAACATTTTTCCTAAGTCACTCCTAATTGTCTTAAGCTTCTTTAATTGTCTAAACTAGCAGAAATGCTAGGTCTGCGTGTATAATATCTGCTATGGGAAGAGTGAAGTTGTAACGCAGTATTCATACTCTACTAAAATGTAGAGCTCTATTTTTCCTTCCCTTTGGTTTAAATACAATGTAGGATGAGAGAATAACAAGCCACAACCACATTATAAAGAAATTTTTCTGAATGGCTAAGGAGATAGCAAATATATATTTTCAGTCTCAATCTATGGATTGTTTTATCTCACCACGGGAATAAATGATGTATATAAGCTCTAACCTATTATGTATTCTGTATTCATATAGTGATTAGGAATTAGTATTCTCTAGTTAATCTCTATACAAAAATTAATGAAGTTTGAAATGGCTTGTAGGAGCATTGTTCGTTACTGTGTAAGGAAAAGGATACGTGGACATAACAAATTTTTACTGATAGAAGAATTTGAGATGTATTTTTTCCTGATTTTAGTAATAAAGTTGGATCTGTTGAAGAAGCTTATAGTGAAAGCTGTATTCCAAAGTCCCCATAAACTCACTGACTTAGACAAGCAAGATAATAAATGTGGACATGATTATATGGGTTGGAAACCTATTTGTGATGATAGAGTGTAGGAGCATGAAGAATTTCAATGAAACTGCATTTAGTGTAGTGTTCTTTTCCTAGCGAGAGAACGGGAGAACAAGCTTGGGAAAGAAGAGAATAGTTCTAGTGTCTTGAGATAGGAGCACAAATTCTGTGTTTGCATGAGCAGTTTTACAAATTATTAAAACTCCTACATGTTTGCCAAATATGTAGTTTGATACACCTGGATAATCTTTAAATCTTTTTCATTAGAAATGTATACATTGTTCATACTTGTACTGAATTATTTGTAGATTTTATGTACTAAATGAAGTGTTTAATTTGTGTTTTTTAATATACCAAATATGTATGAAGTTTGCGTTTGGTTGACTGGTGCCACAGTAGCTATTTCTAAGTGTCTTTTATGGGGCAGAACATCTGTCTTGTCATTCCTTTCAGACAAGGAAACATGAAGGGAGATGAACTTTCTAGGAGTGATAGGAGAAGGTACAGGCAGGAGCCAGAAACATGCCCTGGCTGTGAAGGCTGCTGATATCCTGGACTGTGCTAGGGAAAGCCTTGCCCACATGTGCTGGAGAGAGGTGTTCCTTCCCTTCTGCTCAGCACTGGTGAGGCCACATCTGGAGAACTGGGTCCATGTCTGGGCTCCCCGGTACAAGAGATGCATGGACTTAATCAAGCATGTTCAGCAAGCGCTCACAAAATTGTTTAAAGGATTGGAGTATCTCTCACATGACAGGAGTCTGGGAGAACTGCAACTGTTCAGCATAGAGAAGAAAAGGCTTGGGGAATCTCGTCAATGTATAAGGATATGAAGAGGGTGGAGCCAGGCTCTTTCCAATGGTGCCCAGTGCCAGGACAAGAAGCAGTGGGCACAAACTAGAAGAAAAGAGGTTATATCTAAACGCCAGGAAGCACTTCTGTGCTTTGTGGATGATGGAGCACTGTCACAGGCTGCCAGAGAGGCTATGAAGTCTCTCTCCTTGCAGATCTCCCAAAGCAACCTGAACATGGGCCTGGGCAGCTGCTCTGGGTGGCCCTAGTGGAGCTTGGGTTGGGCCTGATGGACCCAGAGGCTCTTCAACCTCAGCCATTCTGGGATTCTGTGAATAAGGATATCTGAAAAACACCCTTACTTCTGCCTGGTTTTGGAGGGTCAGGAGGTGGTGCACAGTAGTCTGCTTGAGCCAGTAATGTCCAGTACCTTTGGAGGAGACTGGGAATCAACAAAGGAAGAGAAAGAGAAGTAGTAGAGTTCTGTCAAAAGACAGCCATTGGAGAAAGTAGTATTACGGCACTCCCTTCTAACCTGGCTGCTTGCGCCTACTGTTGCAGCTAAAGCACTGTGGGTCACAGGGTGTATTTTCTTTGCTCTTCTCCTCCTGCTGATTTGGTCCTGTTACAGAAGAGTGCTGATGTTGCCAGAAGGATAGTACAATTGTGGTTCAATTATTTTCTGCATCCTCAATTGCACCTTATAGCATTTTACAATAATAACTGGTAATCTCTGGATAGAGCAGCAGGCAACAGCAGTGCATAATGTAACCACAGTGGCTGCATGTTCTCCAAACCTAATGCTTCTTGATGCCAGCTATAATTCTCTGTAATTATTCTAATTAAACATAACCTAATCTGATAAGAGGGACTATGGGCTTGAAAAATTATTACACAGTAAATCATACAATTTGAAATTTATAATTATAAATTTATTGCAAATAGAGGAAATGTAGTCTTCAGGCAGACATTTAAGTGCTATATATTTTTTCACAGTTTAGAATAACAACAAAGCATTAAGCTAAGGCATACGTGCACACTAATTTGTCTAATATACACTTTTAAAATTTTAATTAAAATAATGTCAGCTTTATCATTAGGTTTTGAGGAAAATTTATGTTAACGGATATTATTGTTGGCTTTTAAATATCATTAATATTTAGATAAATATACAAGTCATTGGCATAATAGTTGAATTCAAGGCTGCTAGTACATGGTGTACTATTTGAGAGAAGAAACAACTTTTTTCTCAAATACTGGAGAAAATTAAGCATGTAAAAATGATCATAAACATCCATTTCTGACTTTAGTAGCTTATAACTGATGGAGGAAGTAAATCTACAGTAGATAAAATATGCCAGTTAAAAGCTGCTTCTTGTGGTTTGCTATTTGATTTTCCCTTAGTAGTATCATGGAAATATTTCTTGTTCATGTAAAACAATGTTCGTTTCATAGTTTTTGTTTATCCATTAGACATAAATTAAGAATACTTAGCCTTTTTGGAACCTGAAAAATTGATCATATTATAAAAATCACAACAATGTTGGCAGCACCTTATGTAGGTACAGTTTCACCAGTTTCTTTAGGTATTTATAATAATCACAGAATCAATCGTAGAATGGCCTGAGTTGAAAAGGACCTCAAAGATCATCTAGTTTCAACCCCCCGGCCATGGGCAGGGTTGCCAACCACTAGATGAGTCTGCCCAGAGCCATGTCCAGCCTGGCCTTGAATGCCTCCAGGGATGGGGCATCCACAACCTCCTTGGGCAACCTGTTCCAGTGCATCACCACCTGCTGTGTGGAAGAACTTCCTCTTAGTATCTAACCTCAACCTCCCCTGTCTTAGTTTAAAACCATTCCCCCTTGTCCTATCACTATCCACCCTCGTAAACAGTCATTCCCCTTCCTGTTCATACGCTCCCTTCAAGTACTGGAAGGCCACAATGAGGTCTCCCCAGAGCCTTCTCTTCTCTAAGGTAAACAAGCCCAGTTCCCTCAACCTTTCTTCATAGAAGAAGTGCTCCAGCCCTCTGATCATCTTAGCAGTCCTCCTTTGGACCTGTTCCAAAAGCTCTGTGTTTGTCTTGTGCTAGAGGCCCCAGGCCTGGACGCAGTACTCCAGATGGGGCCTCACCAGAATTGAGTAGAGGGGGACAATCACCTTCCTCTCCATGCTGGCCACTCTTCTAATGCAGCCCAGGATATAGTTGGCCTTCTGGGCTGCAAGTGCACACTGCTGTCTCATGTCCAGTTTCACCTCCACCAAATAATCTACTGGAAATAGCAGAATGTAGTTACTGAAAAGTAAGAGAGACTCTTCCAAATTTAGAACTCAGTGAACAGCTTCAAATTTTTATGTTCCTTCAAATTTTTATGTTTTGATTTCTAAAATACACTGATACAAAGATGACTTCCCCACACCAGCACCTATGCTATCAGATATCTTCAGTTTGCGCGAAGTGTATTTTTTTTGTTCTTATTTGTTGGCTGGTTTTGTTTGTTTGTATATATTCTATTTTTTTGAAGTTGTGGTATAGGTAGGTATGAAAAATGCCCAGAAAATAATGAGCTTCAAGGAGTTTATAACAGAGAAAGACTTAGGCAGTATACTCTGCTAATTTAGGGCTAATATTTGTTTCAGATGCTTGAAGACCACAGAATTGCTGAACATTGTAGCATATATTTTCCCTTTATTGTCAGGACTTGGAATTTTTTAGATTGAAATCACAAAGGTTTGCTACTGATATCAAAGTAATATTGATGTTAATGTTGTTTGAAATCTGTTTGTTTTTTTTTTTTCATGGAGAAATTCTGGAGTCTGTATTTGTGCTTAAAGGAGAAACCTAAAGAGCTGTGAATCAAAATATTCCATGTTTTCTTAAAACATTAACAGTATACAGTGTGCTTCNTCATGGAGAAATTAGATTGTTTAAAGTTATTTGAGAGTAAAAAATATTCTCTGCCAGTTGACTGAGCAAATGTACTTCTCCTAATACTCAAGCATGGAATAAATTAAATTTGGGGGCAATGGAATCTAATTAGATCCTTTAGTTTTCTCTTTGAAATGGTAACACTGATGTTTTCTTAAAATTACTGAAAATAAAGAGCAGAAATAAAAGAAAACAGATAATGACAAAAAAGTTAAAACAGAGCCTGAAGGGAAATTATACAAAACCTTCGGTTGCTATGATGTTTATTTTTTTTTATTATTTTTGCTCTTTACTTGTGTTAGATTTGGGTACAGTTAAATTCTGTACTATATACCATCAGAAAAGTTTGTCTCCTCAAGGGCTAGAGCAGATGGTGGATTTTTTTTTTTTCTTTTCACCATTTAGAGACAAAGACTGCTGAATCTCTAGAAGAATAAATGTTTTTGCCAAGGAAAACTACTGACGTTGGCTTTAAGCAAGTAGGGTTCTTAGGTGTAATCTCTATAAAACTACTACTAAGGCTTCCAGTAAATGCAAAGCGTATTGAAGCTTTATTACTAACAGTATTTCAATGCAGATTTTGTATCTGCTTAATAACATTAGGCATGTGGAATTGAAAAAGTGCTACAGGCTATTTAATGAAATAGCAAATTTTTATTCATCCTTTGTGTGTCAGGAAATTTCACTTGCAAGTAGAAAGCTATGTATTTAGCATTTCTGTCATCCATTGTTAGTTAACTGAGTAACAATCTTCTAAATACACAGGGAACCCTTCATGTTGTTAAGAATATGGAATTTACTTGTGCTCATATGATTAATGTGCCCTGGAAAATGAATGAAAAACAATTCTGAAGTTTAGCAAAAGGGCAAGTCTTAGAGCGGTAAAATAAATAAATAAAAATATCTGCAAGTGAGAAAATACCTTTGCTGTTTTAAATACTAATTATGGTCAAGAAGTTATTTCATTAGTACTCCTAAATTTAAGACAACTGCTGAATGGATCATTTCTTTGTTATCTTCCCATTTCAGCTTCTCTTTAAAAAAGGTCCTTGCCATTCAAATGGAACATAAAGACTTTTATTGGTCCCTAATGATGCAAACTATAGTTGTGTAATCATCATTTTAGAATATGAGCTCTGTGTGCTCTTAGATTTGCTGTCATTTTATCACAATTGTAGAAGAATCTTCAAGTGTATTTGCTTTAGCAAATGGTGAATGGCCACACTGGGAATATATCCATCTTTTTTACTGCATGATCAAGTTTCACAGCAGATACTTATGGTAGCTAGAGAAAAACATACTTCTGAAATAATAAACTTGGAAGGGAAGAAAATTTAAAAAGTTTTTAAGTCCCTTATAATACTGAACAGGAGTAGTCAGTATATATATCAGATACATGAGGATATGTGATGCTATAAATTTGTAAGAATGCTAACGCTTTCTTCAACTGTTACAACATTTTTAAAATTAAAGATATTATTGAAGAAATTAGAAATTGTATGTTTTAGTTCTTTGTATTTAAAAAAAAAAAAAAAAAAAAAAAAAACAAGAACAACAACAACAAAAACCCCTGAGTATTTAGTATTATGGTGGAGGTGGAGGGGGAACCCTCCACTTGATTCGGATTTTCCTCTGGTATGTCACCTGAGTGAATTTCAGGCCTAATTTAGGCCTACCCATTGAAGATAACGAGAAGACTGTGAGTGATTTTTAGAGTCATTAAAGTCAGATACTTGAAAAATAAGTGGCATATTTAAAGCATGAAAGATGTGAAAGGAGGTCAATTCAGGATCATGTTGATTATGTAAAGACTGTTTTTAGATCACTTTCAATCACGCTAAGTCTAAGTCTTGAGCTACCCACATGTCTTGCTTTAGTATTCAAATTGAAAGAATAGAATAACAGTCATGGGATGTGCTTTTTTAAATAGTCTTTCAGGCCTCGTGGAATCAGCTCTCCACTTAAAGGCGTGAAGAAATGTGACAAAGTGCCCGTTCCAAGTGGGTTTAAAAGAACAAGCTGTATCCTAGGTGTCTGAGACTGATAAGGAGTGCGTTGTCTCAGATGAACTTGAGACAATCAAAACACTTTGTAGACAGTTGTACATTTGAAAACATTTGTTTAGAGCTGTTTGCTTTTGAAAGGGAAGGCCCAAGAATGTTTTCTGTCTGAAGACTTGGCCTGGGAGTAAATGTTTCCAGGTTGATAGAGAAAACTGGGAGATGATACTACTGCATCCTGTGAAGGCAAGATACAAGCTGGCATCTCCCTGCTTCCTCTCATTTCTGCTGACTTATATTTGCAAGGCCTGGAAGACAGGAACAAAAGACTTCCTGCTGATTTCTCCAAAAGCAGAAGCTGTCATTCCAAAGAGCAAGCTCAACTCTCTGGACTATAAATAAGAGTATGTATATTAGTTGTCAACTGACCAACACAACCTTGGGCGACCTGCCACTACTGAAGAACAGTAACCTCTGACACCCAGATATGGCTGAATCAAGGAGTGGTGAGCTCCTTTGCTTTCCTTTGTTTGTTTCTGTATGTTTGTATGATTTCTGTTTGTCTCTTTTTCCTTGTTTTCTACCTTGTCTCTTCTACTCGTCTACTTCTACTCTTTCACCCCTTGCACTAGCTGTTGCCTAATATTTTCTTAGATAATTTAAAACGGGCATAACTCCTGTGCTAAAGTACTCTTACCTGTAGCACTGGTTGATCATTGTTAGCAAAGTAGCCAATTTTACCTCCAAGTAGACTATTTAATTGTTAAGAAAGTTATCAATACGTTGATGTATATTATTCCTCTGAGTCTTGGATGGCTTCATTGTGGTATCGACCTCTGCTGACTAGGGGAGGCACAACTTGGGAGATAGAAAAACATTTACCGCCCCTGAAACTCACTGAGCGGGACAAAACTCTAGGCCTTTCATGAAGATGGCTAATACGTGGTCATTAGTGTGACATTATGACCTCTGAACCTTTTCCCGAGGTTTTTTCAGGGTTCCAGAATTATTGAACAGCAAAACAAAAATGAATTCTCAATTTTGGAAAATACTTTTTGTGTAGGAAGTATACTTTAAGATGTCTCATTACCAGTGAGTAACAGAGTCAACAATAACAATCACAAGGCACAGAGTGGCTGTATGCTGTATTGAGGGGTTTCCTTTATACTGTGCTGTACCCAGGGATCCCCTTTCCTTTCCCTGCAGGAATCTTGTCCTGATTTCTTCATGTCCCTTCTGTAGTTAATGCATGTTCAAATGAATTATGTAGTGGTAAGAACTTAAAATCTTTACTAGTTTGTAGATAAATGAATATATAACTATGCACAAAAAGCATAACTGCTGTTATACTGCTGTTGTCCTGCAGCAAGACAACAGCATCTTCACCTTAAGACCAACATGTACGTATGTATGTAATTCACAGATCCATCAAAAAATCTCCCACTTTTTCTCCAAAAATAATATTAAAAAAAAAAATGCTTCATTTGCTAATTTTTTTTTTCCTTTGCTTGCAAATAGTTGTGGCGATGATACGCTTTGAAGACTCATGGGTTTCTGAGTGTGTATTTTATACTGTGAAAGCTCTGTGGATGGGGCCAGTCCATGGCATCCTTTTTGTATATTAACTTTTAGAAGATAAAAACCTTTTTATTTGGACTAAAGAGTTGTTTCTCTGAAAAATGCAGTTATTTATCCAGCAGAAGGACTGGGACTTCAGGATGCCTTATAGATGCATTTTCAGTCTACATTTGTGAGTTGTATACAAATTCTTTACCAACCATTCTAGACCTTTAAGTGGAGAGAAAAAAATAATCAACTAAAAACTGAATAATTTAAGTGTCTATCTTTGTACTTGTTTTCGTTAAACTTTAGACAGTGCTTTACTCATGTGGTAATTTGATAGCACAGAAAATTTATTCAGCATTCACCTTAAGGATGGTTCCGTGTTTGTGGTATCTAAATGATCTTTCATACTGAATTATTTAAGGACTTGAATTTTCAATATGGAAAGCTGAATGGGATAGTGTTATTTCTAAAAGGCAGAGGAGAAATTAAAGAATAAAGAATCTTAATTCTCAGGATTTTGGGAAAGAGAAAGTGAGCGTACATATCTGCACAGTGAAGTAATGCAGTCCCTGTCACTGGAGGTTAAAAACATGTGACTGGGTAAGAGAGCTACATAATGTCATTTAGGGTCCCTTTTCAATGAATGGTAGGACCAGGTAGTTTTCTGTGATCCCTCCCAACCTTGTCTGGTCCGGGATCCTATGTTCTCTAACATTATTAGTTAAAACTGAATATCATAAGTTAATTTGCTTATTGGATTAGTAGGGAGGAAGTTTGCTTCCCAAGAAATTGAACACAATTTTTTTTTATGGTAAAAATGTGGAAAATAGTTAAAGCTTATCTTTATATGGAGCTGAATAGATATGAAGCTTGGGAGATAAATGCAATGTAAAGGATGAAGTCAAATAACTCTTTGGGAGTGACATCTCTTATAATATTCATAAAAAGTCTGTAAAAAAAAGAAAAGCATAGTTGGTTCACAAAAACATTCCAGAAAAGTTAAATACTTAAAGCTAAGTTATCTGTCTCTTCACTAGCACAGGCAGCTATTTAGCAAGTGATATTGTGAAGCCACATTTTTGAGCATTAAGAAAGGGAGCTCTTTTCATATACTTAGGAATGAAACTTTATGTGCTAAAAGAATAGAAGGAATAGCTTGTCTTGTATCTTACGATATTAACTTGCTGTTTTGCTTTTTGCTTTGTGATATGTGGCTGTCTTGCCTGCTTATTGGGAATATTGTCATGTGGTATTTTTTTCTCATACAGAATTTGGAAAATATTTGTGTATTTGTGTAAAAAAAAAAAAATTGCATTAAGTTGTGCTTTTATACTTTTTTTTTTTTTTTTTTTTTACCTTGGCTTTCAACCTTCTTTGAAGAGTTGTGCTGTCTTTACACGTGTTCCTTCATCTTGATCCTGCTTTCTTTTTACCTATCTCTTACAGAGTGGAATTGTGTTCTGTCCTTTAAATTCACATCCAATTACCAATAAGGTAATTGAGGAATAATGATGTTTGCAGGAGCACAGGAGTCTTAGAAGGATCAGATAAAGCTAACACTAGCTTGTGATGAAACAGTGGTGAGGAATCCAGGAAAAAATCAAGTCTATTGGCATGTCTTGTGGTTTTTCCTCCCTGATATACTGTCTGAGGTTTAAAAATTTTTCTCTGAATTGGTTGAAGGGATCTGTTTTCTGTGCTGAAGAGAGTGTAGTTCCACTCTCTGAAACAACCATCTTGCTTTATATTTTGGGGATTAAAACCTGGCAGAGATTTAATTGAATCTGAGAATTTTATTTTGCTTTGTTTGTGTTTTGAAAACTGTTTTACATGACAAGTGTGACAGTGGAGACAAATCGCTGTAGCCTCATTATTCTTTTGCTAGTATTCAGGATCTGTTTGGTGTTTCTTGAAGTCACCTTGGTCAATTTCTTTCCTAAGATTGAACCCATATGTTTTCTTTGTCATCTCCACTGGAGTCCCTGTGGTTCTAGAAAGAATTGTAGAGAGAAACAATGATGGGAAATAACTTACTGTGGAGAATTTCAGAATTTCCAGGATATTTTCAAAACAATTACATATTAATAAATGTCATCTTGAATAGAAATAAAATACTTGGGTGAAGTCGTAGGAATGAAATGTAATTAGGGGTAAAGAACACTGTATTTTATATGATTGCTATTTGTTGTGCACTGAATTAAACCAAAAGGGAGGATTCTTTTAAAGGAACCCAGACAGTTTTTTCCTTCTGCTGCTGAGAATGTTTCCATCTCTGTGTTTTTGATTCTCTGTGGGAATGTTTTCTTCACCATAATAGGCTAGTTCAGATTTGTCTATGGAAAAAAAAGTGATTATCATCTTTGCTGACAATAAAAATCGGTCTGCTCTGGGCAGCATTTTAGATGTTTTGCATATTTGAATTTTCTTGACTGCTAATAAGATACAGGAGGAAACAACATATTGTTTTGGGATGTGTTTCAGAACGCGGGCTTTTAATAGCATTTTAACTCCATTTACAGACAATAGCACTACTTCACTTTTTAATAGAAAAGAAACCTCTTAAAGGTAGGAACCTATCAATTGAACTATTTTCAATTTCCTCCACTGACATCCCATATCAACTCTCAAATACATCCCATTACTGTTATGACAGTTGAATCATGCTATAGCAATTTGTCTGTATTAACAAATACAGTATTATTCTCTTAATTCACAGTTTGAAAACAATACCTTTAAACAGTTGTCCAAATGTGCTTTTTATATGATAATTTGTAAATTTCATTCACATAAGCGTAAACCTCTTGCTGACTTAAGCTCTGGGAACATGTAATATTTTTACTGTGGCTGTGAATGCAAAAGTCTTTTCATTCTAGGTGAACTTACATCATAATAAAACAAATAGTAAAACAATAATTCCTGGTATATTATCAGTGGTATTGAAGTGACAAAGTTATCATGAGGTTTCATTAAGGTAAAACAAGAATTACCAATAGATATATTTTGCATGTACAAACAATGTTACTGACAACAAGGACAGGACTCTGGAATTTCTATTTCAAGACTTAACATGAAAGCCAAATCTGTGGTTATCGTTCATCTGAGTTCAGTAGCCACTTGAACAACTTAGTATAGTGTTCATAGTGACTAATTTAAATGACTTAATTATAATCACTTAAATTATTTAAAGTGATGGTATAATGTTTTTATAATTTTTTAGCTTCTTTGATGTGAGAGTAATGAGTTGCATTTCTTGATGTAAAATTTCAGTAAAAAAAAAAAAAGCAACACAAAAAGAACAAAAACCAAATTGTTATCGTCAGCTGCTAGCAAACTCTACACCAAAACATAGCTTCTGTAAATGTTATGTGGTGCATAAAATACTTTGTCTGTTATTTTCACATAGTATTTTAAATTGATGGAAGTGTTTTGTAAATTCATAGTTATTGCTGAGCTGAGGAATTACAGTTCTTCAGGCTTCCAATTTCTTCTTCTGGAAATGTGAACTATCTTTAAAGGTGTGTCTGGAGTAATGTTGTGTTTCTGTTCTACCATTTTTCGGTAGCGTAGAAAAGAATGCAAACGGTAGTCATATAGAGTGGATAAGTGAGTCTTCAGTAGAAGGAATATCTACTATCTGTAGAAGTATAAGTGGTGAATAGAAGAGGCATATGGCATAGGCTCATGTGTGTATATGTGTCCTTGCTCTTATTCTTCCTCTCTTATTCTCTTAGTTTTTTTTATGAGAAGCAAAACATCTGTGAGATGCATGTGTGTCACTAGGCAGATCCATACAGACAGAGCATAAGGAGATCTACAAGAAAGTGAAGCAGCTCTGATCAGGATAGCGTGCTTGCAGTTGCTGGACCGTAAGGCCTAAAATATCAGCTACCAGCTAATCCCATAAAGTGAACAGGAGAGCAATAAGTGTCTCAGTTTGTATTTATGTATATTTTTCCAGAGTGAGATTTACAAATAACATACTAAAATAAACCCTCATTAATCAAATTCAATATCTGGAATATTCAAGCAATTGTGCAACAAAGTTATAATCTGGAATTAGTAGACCACTTATCATTTTGCATTAGTAAGTCACTGGTCATTTGAAGAAGAAAAAGGTCTAGACTTCAGTAATCATTTAAAAAAAAAAAAAATCTGAATTGGAACCAATTTGAAATAAGACAGATATTCAATAAGTTATTGCACTGTAGGCTTACATGCTATACGAGGAAAGGTTTATTTCCCTAGCTATACTGAGAGCAATGTCCAGAAGAGGGGAAGAGAGACTGAAAATAGTCTTAGAACCAACATCAGTGATGGATGAGTGGAGAAATTCCTTAGGAAATGTGATCAGAGCTCTATCAGGAGGAATGAATTAACTCGTTGCCTGTGAGACGTGCAGTTCCAGTGTATGTATTTTCAAAGTGAACTATCTCTGTAAATCAGTATGAGGAAAAAAATGCTTAAGGTTTAGCACACACACAAAGAAATAGAAAATGAATCGCATGCAACGTATTTTCAGATTGACTGGTTGCAGTTTGCAATACAATTAGTCCTACAAGGTCTGCCTTCCCGCCAACTTTCCATTAAATGTTGTTGCCCTGTGACAGATGGCAGCAGAGGGGCAGTCTGAGAGAATGGTGTCTGATACAGAAGCACATATATATGAAGCGAAGGGGTAGAACTGAATTCCTCAGTGCAGAAGAAATGGTGCCCACTGACATCCACTGATGCTTGCTGAACACTGATGAAGACCAAACAGTGGCTGTGAACACAGTGAGGGTGGGTGGTGAATTTCAGCAGTGGCAAAAGCATTAATGGGTCACCTCTGGTGCAGGTTTTTAAGAGCGTGGTGCACAGGCTCCTGTTCATCTCTGAAAATGCATAGCTGATATTGGTGACTATGCTGAAAAACAGTGTTTTGTACCTGAGAATTTGCTCTACCAATCATTGTTACTGTGCTTATTGTATCTGTTGTAGTTTCCATGGAAATCTATACTATAGACATTACTTTTGGGGTAACCTTCATATATGCTGCCCAAGACAATTCCTCTTCACTCAGTGTGGTCCAGGCAAGCCAAATGGTTGGACACCCATGGTATACAATAACTAAGTTGCTCAGTGGTTACATGTGTTATGCACTAAATGTGACACGCAAAATAGACCCCTATATGCATTGGTTATGTTGTTCCCACTAGAATAAAAACAGTTCGTTTCATCTCTATAAAGATACAGTTAGGGACAAGTTTATGTATTTAAATATTTATTACTAGATATGTTGACTCTGGAGCAGAAAGCACGGAGTTTATTTGCTTGGTAGGGATTGTTTCCCAGTAGCTGTGCTGCTTTACAAGAGAAATAAACTGTGTTGGGTCTTCAATATTGCAGCTCAGTATTTGTCACTACAGTTGAATCCAGGCTTTGTGTTATGTCCTTCCTGCCCCCTAACACAACAAGTAGTGTTGTGTATTTCCCTCTGTTTTGTATGTGGCATAAGAATTATGTGGTGCAAAGTAGAAAGGAGACATCAGATGCATTACTTCCATGTTTATATATCTAAGCTGACAAGAAGTTTAGCCTGAGTATAGCAGGTTTTGTGACAAAAGCTTCTACAGTTTTGGTGTTGTTTTTTTTTTTTTGCCTAGCTATTCTGTTTCTACATGGCGTTTATTTGCTAAGATTATCATCTTAAACTTTTTTTTTCTCTTCTCATTTGATACTAAAAATATCTGGAGGTCTCTGTCTTAGAGTTTCAAACTTGACCAAAAGTATTTAACAAATCATAGAATGGCTTGGCTTGGAAAGGACCTTAATGCCTATCCAGTCCTAACGTGCTGCTGCTAGTGGGATTGCCACCCATCAGATCAGGCTGCTCAGGGCCCCATCCAACGGCTTTGAACAAAGCATAAAGATCAGAAGACATGATTAATGGCATACCAAAACAGTTTATTTTGGTCTACCGAATTGAATAATACTTCAAACTTTTTCCTTGCACTGAACTCTAGTGCAATATTAAATACTATTTTAAAGTGTTGCTGAATTTGAATTTGAGTACTGAATGCTTTGATCACCTTAGATACTGAAAAAAAAAAAAAATAAATCCCACTCAGCTTCCCTTTCAAAATAACCTAGACATTTCTTTAAAATGGAGAATTTCTTTAAAATTGGAGAATGGTTGGACTGGATGATCCTGTGGGTCTTTTCCAACCACAGTGATTCTATGATTCTATGAAAATATTTAGAAAATTCTGAAGTATATATGATTACATGTTAGGCAGAATCTCAGATAAGACTACAGAAGCCTGTCAAATGAAACATCTGCAGTTTTAAATACGTACTTATATTGGTGATACATAAATATAGTTATTAAAATAGGTACCTAGGAATAAAAAATATACATACTTTGTAATTACTATATGATAGGGAAATTTTATGATATATACTTAAGTGATTTACTGTATATGAGCCTAGACAAGGAAGGTTACATGAAGGTGAGTTCCAAGAGGAAAAATAACGGCTGAACAACAGCGCGAGATCTTTAAACTGAGGTACAAGTAACTTCCTGTAAACTACCACAGTATTTTTAATTTACCTACTCAATTTATTGGAAAAGTTGCTTGCACCTTTCAATTCCTATTGTGTCTAAGTTCAAGAATTTTTAAGAACATAGACTGTTTCTGTGTGCTCTTGGTTTGAATTGGATGGTAAAAAAGACTCAAAATGGAATGCAATGTTTCTTATTTTTTCAGTTGTCTTCTAGACAAGTAGAAGTAACTTTGGCACATTCAGGGTTACGTATGTTTGAATTAATTTTCATATGGAAAAAATGATGTCCAAAATTTTTCTTAAAAAGTACTTATTTGACCTTTTTGTCAGCATTTTATACACAGGAAAGCATAGGTAGAATGATTTTTCAGGAGACAGACTATAAAAAGGGACAAAATTATGACAGTTTTTTGACTGATAAGTCTAAAGTATGAGAAGTGTACTTTGCCAGCAATTATTTCCTGTTCCATGTACATTATGCAAGGTTAAACTGTATTAGCTTTTGGAGTTTGAATTAACGATTCTCATTATTTCTGAATTGTTTATAAACCCCAAATATCCATAATGAGTTGGCTGAAGTTTGGTTTTATAACTCGGAATATAAAGTGCTATTTAATTTGAAGGACTGAACGTGCACTTGGATTTTGCTTATTGAGCAGTTTGTGACCTGAGGAGGTCATAACAGCAATAATTTCTACATACAGAATATACTTAATCATCATGGCAACTTCTGTGAAACTGAAGACCCCTGGAAAGTGAATATGTGCATATTCTGTGATGGTGTCACGACGAATGATCTTAAAATATCTTTGTAGAATATAGTAACATTATTATTTTGTAGAAAGCCTTAATTCTGTGTTCCCACTTAATGAAACAGCCTGGCTTACTGTTTCATGTGCATTGTTGTTACAAGCTTCGCCTGTCATTTCTATGCTTCAGAAATAATTTGTGAAGATTTCATCTAACTGAATGTACTGAAGTCCAGAGATGGAAGATTTGTGCAAAAATGTGTCGTGTGATTAATTTATTGCTGGAATTTAAGTAGGATAGAAAAATTTCACCTTGTAATTCACCCTTGAGAGTGAAGCAGTTTGCCTGAAGGATCTCTAGCACAATCTTCTTTGACAGGATGCCTGCCTATTACAGTTGGCAACAAGTAAATGATAGCTTAGAAAATCGGTCCCCTTCACTGGTCTTGTCCTTATTTTCTGGCTCTGCTTAAGCATTTGTGCCTTCTTTGGTGTAATCATTACAATGCATTGACAAAGGAAGAATGTTGCGTGTTTTTTATCATTGCTATTTTTTCACCTTCAAGAGGAGAAATACTTGTATCTTCAGCAACATCTAAGGTCATTTGATTCTCCCCTCACACTGCAGTCCCTTTTGGTTGTGTATTCTTAGGTCTCTCATGCTTTCTACCCTTTCCTGCACATTGTATGGTGGCTTTAACTACAGACTCCAGAACCTTCAGTAAAAATCCTTTTTTTTAAGTGACCAGTAGCTGCAACTTGTTCAGTCAGTGCTCACAGGCCAGAAGCTGGGGAGAATTGCCTCCAGAGGAAAGGGAGTGGAAGTTTACTACATGTTTTCTGAAGGATGGTGAATAAAGCTTTTCTGTGCCATGAGGACAGCACAGAATTTTCTTTAGACCATGCCAGAGATGAATGTCTTTAGTTGCACAGAACGCTATGGGGAAAAAAAAAAATTGGAGTAAATGGGGAAGCATGCATAGTGCTTTACATTTATAGATCTTTAGAATCATCTGTGGATATCCCAGCAACTCTGGAATATTCCAGGTCTTGTGGTGGTGCATGGTTTGTCAGGTAGAAAAATGAGTTTCTCATGGTCATATATACTCACTTTGTCTAGGGAAGTAGTAACCATGTCAGCCATTGAGTGCACCTCAAGTAGGCCTGCTTGTTTGGTTTTCTCTGAAAGGTATCTACTTGGCATATAGAAAGTCATCTACTTGACATATAGAAAAGTTGCTTACAGAGAAAACTTTGAGGAGATATCATATGGACTATAATTTAAAAATTGCTATGTTTCTCTGAATGTAGTGGCTACAGTAGTCACAAAATTAACAATGATAGTTCCAGCAAGTTCATATCCTCAGTTTTTGTTTGGGTATCATCCTATGAAAATCTGTTTACTGAAAAAGAAGTGTATATAATATTACTGACTGGAGAGTGATCCAACTGAAGTCACTTAATAACATAGGCTCTGGAGGATATCATAGGTGTTTTTGTTTTATTTTTTTTTCCTTTGATTTCACTGTGCTTGAGAAAACAATCTCCTAATGAGATTCTTTTACAGCTGCTCTGTAGCTAACAGAGTATGTACCTGTCCCATGAAAGCAACTGCTTCAAGTCTGTTAGAAGTAATTAAGTAACACCAATCTGATCTACATTTCAGATCTAGAGAACTTAATTCATTCATACTATTTCAAATATTCTATACCTGAAAATGTGTATGATGCAGATGTTTGTCAGAAAAGCTGTATAGGTTAGGACTATTTGTTGGCAATTAGCTGTCAGGCTCTTTATTGCTTTGACTCAAGAAGTAATAACTAACTATAAGACGAGTTCATATTTCACATTCGATTTATCTGGCAGGCATGCACATATACATTTCATCAACATAAAACAGTATGGCATGTAAAATCCTTATTCAAAGGGTCCTGATTTCTGCTGGTTTAGACAGTTAAGAATAGGTTTGGTGTTGGCAGATATGTAAACATTAGCAAGTAAGATTTGGAGATTCTTTCCCCTAAAATTTGTCGGTCTCCCATATTAGACCTGTCAGGAAAGTGGGATTTAATAGGCTATACTTTCAATCTTCTTGTCCACTCTTTTGTGACTTCTGTATGAGTCACAAAAAGCTGACTCAGCTGAAGTCACTCAACGTTTTCGCATTGGCTTTGTTATGGCCAGTAAATTTCATCACAGAGGAGAATAAAGGACTTGAGGCAAAAGTAATACAATGTTAAGTATCACATCACTAGCTTCAGTGTTAATTTGAATCTCTTTATAAGAAGCATTTTATCTTTGCTGTGTCCTTTCTTACATGGCTGGTTAGTAGGAGGGAGATTTAAGTTAAATTAACTTGTGTCTTTATTGTTGTAAAAATTTGAAATGTCTTTTTTTTTCTAAGTTTTCCGGGCAAATGCTGTGGTCTTGGTGGAGAGGTTTTATTTAATTATATAGAAGTCTGTTATTAACTTTTTTATTGGATATTTGCTTAGAAGTCTTCAATCCTTTCGTATAATGGCTTTGTAATATGTTGTCTCTCTCCAATTTATAGGAAAGGGAGGAGGTTCTTTTAGTATATGTATACCCGACAGTGAGATTAAGACACAATGGGTCAAATGTTAGCCTGACCAGTTTATTACTAATCCTAGTTGCTTAGGGATATGAGAAAGGGAAGATGAGTGATAGAAAAGAGATAGGAAATAAAAGCAAGGAGTCTTTGTAGAGAGCAAGAGAGAGAATCACCACCGTGGGTCCAGTGAGGTTTGTAGGTCCATTTATCTCAGGAACTTGTCCAATTACTATGAGGGATGGGAGGAAGCAAGCAGGCCCCAGGGGGTTCTTCAGAAGAGGTTTTTCCCCTCAGGGAATTTCTCTGTCAAAGGTTTCTTTGGGAGTTCTTCTCCAAAGTGTTTAGTTTAGTGAGGGCCTTTTATCCCCTGTTTCTCAGGCTTTTTTTCTTCTTCTTTTCTGTGTTAGCGTGACATACCTGACCCAATTGATAAGCCAGCAGGGAGTAGTGCCTTCGTTGCCATGCACAAGCATTATCGCCTTTTGCAGTGGTCAGCTCCTTCAAGCCGTCCCTCCCAAAAAAGACTGCTTGTCCTCTTCTGCTTATCTTTACAATCATAAGCAGAAGTACTGTGGCACGGTGACACCCATCACTTGCCCCCCTAGATAATTCGCAATTGTCAGTTAGAGTCTTATCACCAAAAAGGCCTCATGAAGCAAGCTTTGGGACAAAAAAGAAAAACACTTGTCTTTCAAATATGTGCAAAACAGTTGCCTGTTGGTTAACTTTAGTACGGTTTTGAATTTATTTCTGTTAATTTTGTTTAAAGTTTTTGGCAAAATAAATTAATTTGCTAAAGCACTGAGCATATTTAAACTTAAATCTTGCCATAGAAATTGCAGTATATTTTGACATATTGTTATCTCAGAATGTAAGTTTTTGAAAACTACTTTTCTTACCCTGCTGCTTTTATCCACCATTATTATTTTGTATTAATGATATGGTATTAAATCTAGTAATTAGCTTCAGCATATTAAAATATCAAGGACATAGATGTAATTTTAAATTAAATGTCCTAGTTGTCTTTACCTGGATATCTGAATTCCATCCCCATACCTTGAGAGTAAAGACTGGATTCATTCTTTTATTTGTTGTTTTGCCTATTTTTCACTTTTCCTCCAGCATATTAGCCTAACTTGAATTAAAATGCAAAATAATAACAAAAACAAAACAAAAACCCCGCATTTCTTTAGATAAAGAACCAAAGATTGTTGCTGCTAAGGTAGGCTGGTACCACAGTCTGTCCCAAGCCAGATTGCCTGGAATTTGTCTTTCACAGATGGAGTCAGAATTCAAGTGTTTATATATTTCATCTGTAGGACTCATTTTGATGGTTGTATTCAGAGCTCAGCTGAACCACTTGTAAAGCTCATTGAAATGGAGATGTTGGTTTCCCTCATGCATTCATCAGGCAGTGATGTGGGAAACGCTAATCAGGTGTCCCTACTGCCTCGTGCTGGGTGGAAGCTCCAACTCAAGAATTGCACTTGACGACAACAGCAATTCTCTTAAATTTGAGGCTTGTCCTCTTCTGGTTGAAACTGAGATGTTGTTCCAGTTGATAGATAAGTAATATTCTGCAGCTTAGTATTTGGAGCACTAGTGTAGAAGGATCAAGTCCTAGTCCTTGCTGCAGTTCTAAGCAACAGATGGAACTGCAATGAGGGAGATAAAAAGGTAGCATTTTTTGTAATACCCTCTAGTCTTGTAGCTGAAGAATCTTCTGGGGGATGTTATTTTGCAGAAGGAATAATTTGCCTGAAGAACATTTCAAGTTTTTCATTTTTTTTCTGTGAATATCTGAGTTGTAATATTCTCCACTGCTTTAGTTATTAAAGTCATATTCTATTCTTTCCATGCTTTACAAGTTTGAAGGCTTTTCTAAACAGAGTCCTTAGTTAATTTGGAGAGTTTAATACTGATTTGAAACTACGTAAACAAGGGCATAATTTGGTCCCAAATGGTACTTTGGTATGACTGTGGCAGTTACTAGATAATCACTCAAAATACTCTCTCTGTTAGAGGCAAAAACTTGAGGGATACTGATAGCTAACTTGCCATAATTAAAGCAATTTCTTACTATAATTTGACTTTAGTCAGGCATATGTGAGAGCTAAAATCAACCTTTTTAAAATTTCAGTCTTTCTCACCAAAGATGTCTTTGAGGTGAGACTATATCAGAAGGACTGTGTTGCTTATTTTATTATGCCATAGACTTTCTTTTTGTGGCTTGCCTTGTTTAAGATGGTTCTTTGTGAAGTCATTTTTTCGCATATATTTTTTTTCATTCTAGTCCAGATCAGCTAACTGTTTTCATAGTTTGTAAGAAAGCTGGACTTTGATTTTGATTCGGGTTGCCTTATCTAGTTCAGTTAGTGTTTTTACTGTAATAAATAATAACCAAAATTAATGATGGAATTTCAGTTCTGAGTAGCCTCCATCCAGTATTGAAAATCTTACCTAGTGACTAGATTATTAGATGCCATAGATAGAAACCACTAATTGTGGTTTAGTCAGCATATATTTTGAAGAGAAATTGTGACATTCTTTAGGAGTTTCTGACATTCCTGGGTTGTCTCTGCTTCTTCTCCCCATCTCTCCACCACCCAATTTTCCTTTTCTCACATGAGAAATTAGGATATGTTGTACCATATCCTAATCTGGTACCCACCCTGGCTGCTTCTGACTGGCTTCTAATCTGTAGGGTTCTGAACTGTTATAGTTTTAAATTTGCCGAGGAAGCATTTACCAATTTCATAAACAGAAAATTGTACTGCATATTTTCATTTTATTCTTAGAAGTAGGAATCTGGGAAAATATTCTATTTCTTAGTTCTTAAATTACTATTTTTATTTGTTTCTCATGCCAATTAACTCTTCTCCAACCATATTATTTAATCTTACAAATATATTTTGATTGTATCTGTTTTCCTTCCCTGTTTTTGGTTCTTGCTGAAGAAGGCAATTCATATGTAGTTCACCTAAATCTTATCATATAAAACTCCCTCAAGCATTTAATTTCTTTGCTGTTCTTCGAGTCTGTTGTAATTTGGCCATAATTTCTGGTAATATGCCCAGAACTGAGCACTGTTCCAGAGGCAGCTGTGAAAATGCAGTATACTAGGTACCCAAACACTGTCATATATAGCTTTTGATATGTACAGCCTAGCCCAGCAAGGGCTTTCTTGCTACCAACTCACACCAATAAAATATATTTTCTTTCTCAACTCTCCTGATTTTTATGTTGTTCAGAGATTTTCTTAATCAACAACTGTTCCAAATTATTTTTTCCAATCCAATCCAGTTTTGCTATTTTCAGATTGTTTTGAAAGAGTCTCACCGGTGTAGTTTTACCTTTGAGTTAGTATAATTTGTGTATTTCTTCAGCTTATTATTTATTGAATTTGCCAGGTCATAACTGAGGAAGTTGAGTACTTGGACTAAGAAAGATTTGTGTATCACTCAAGAAGGTATGTTTCACTGTGCAATACACACCACATCTTAAAACTCCCTTGAATGTAGCTTATTAACATTTTATTCCCTTATGAATCCAAGTAAGTGTGAATTAATTCTGTGATGGTATTAAATCACTCACAAAAATAGGAATGTTTTAATTCATTACGTGGCTTTGCTTTTCCCTGTGCTCTTCTGAATAACTATGAAATTCAATCAGAAAACTTATGACAGAACTGGATGACTTTTTCCTTTGCAATGGGTTGACACTATTTTATTTTAATCTAATTCTTGATATAACTTACTCGCATGCAGGCTGCTAGGCTGGCTTAGACATAAAAATGACTCTACATATTCTATAGGCCTAATTCCATAAAGTGAACAAGCATATCCTTGCATAATTCTTAGGGGAAAACAAACAAAATGATGAAAATTCTGCTGCTCGATCCAGTCCTCTCTTATACTTTTCAGGGCCCAAAGCTCTGTATTTAACATGCTGTTTCATTTTTCATCATTGAAAGTGCAGATGTGAATAAAGCTTCTCAAGTTAAGACACTTAGGTCTTACTTGTGGATAAGCCACAGTAATTAGGGGTAATGTGCTGTATGAGTTTATACTTGGATATTTTCTGACTTGTGAGAACTATCAGATTTCCTCATTCCAGCTGTGAGCCCACTTAGTACTAATCTTCAGCCTTTAGTGGAAACACAGGCAGTATTAAAATGAAAAATCATCTCAGGAAAGGAACATAACCTGTAGAATGCATTCCAAGTACAATGTTTTGATTTTGTCTGAATATGTGAAAGTGTTTAGTATATTACTACTGAGGCAGAGATAGTGACCTTTTCTTTGATGAGCACAAATGGTTTTGCTGAGCAATTAATGACATAAATTTGACATTTATTCCTTTAATTAATGTTACATTTGAATGACTATGTTCAGTGAAGTCAAATTGTTTCACGTAAACATTATTTAGAATTTTCTAAACTTTACATAGTCCTGTATCATTTTTTTCAGTATTTCCTTTTTAATAAATAAACCAGTACACATGGTGGTACCACATTGCTCCCAGCTAGTCAGGTTGGAGTGCACAAAGAGTTTATCTGGTGTGCTTAAGTAGAACAGGCAGCAGGAGTGGAAGTGGCAGGCTCTCACTTACATGGAACGTTTCCTTAAGGTTTTAGTTATTACCTAGAATGTCAACAAGTGGAACAAGAACTTGAAGTCTGTGTTTGGTTATAGGTTCCAGTGGCTCTTTAACGTTTAGCTCCTTCTGACCGAGTTGGGCCCTTCCCCTTAACAATTCCCTTCACCGTCTCACTTGAGTGCAGTCATTCCTTTCTGTTTCTCTTTTGTTTACTCCTCTGCTTTCACTGACCTCTTACTTTTATTAGTAGTTCCGTACACTTCTGTCTACCCATTAGAATGCTTTCTCCTGTATTACACCTAGACAAGAAAAAGATGCTGAGATGACAGCTGCAGTAGAACTGCAGCTTGCTTTCAGTTTCTAGGTCTGTTCCCATAGCTTCCTTTGACTTCAAGCAAATGGAATTTGAGGAAGAAATAACATTCCTTTATACAGTGGTTATGAAGCATGTTTGCCTAATCATATGATGCAGTCACCACAGTCAATAAAAATGATATTGAAGATATGCTGGCAATTCTTTTTCTGGATTTATGCATCACATAAATATGGAGGACTTATTGAAAGAGTTGCAAATATGTATTTGTAGTCAGAGAGGGAAATCCTCTGTTCTCAGTCAGATTTCAAGTGAGTGGAGGTGCTTTGTGTTTATGGGAAATAAGCCCCCCAGAAATTGCAGGAAAACTGTAAACTTAGAAATGATGGATTTTGTATAAACTACTTTAAACATCTGATAACCATTCAATTTTTAAAAGAAGAAAAATGACTCTTTGCAAACTCTACACTGCCCGAATAGGTAAATTTTCACACACAATAATGTAGAACAGGGCATGTAATGGAAAATATCAATTAATAATTGTACAGAGAAAGTCTGTAATAGCAGCCATCCTTTGGCAACAAAGTGATGGCAATAATATTTAGCTCTTATTTAGCTCTTATATAGCAATTTTCACTCTGAAAGTACTGCACTTAGTTAATAGAAAATGACTCTGGTCTAAAGCTCTCCCTTTACTTTATGTCTTCTCTTAGAATTGGAGGAATCCTCCACAAAGGGAGAAGAGCCATAAGCAATTGCTTCACTCCCATAGAAAGAGCTAATTGATCTTCCTTTATTTATTCTAAATATGAGTGAAAAGATGACAAAAACTTGGGAATGTTTCCAAAAAAAAAAAAAAAAATGGAAACCAAAAGATACCAGATATTCCTAACGTTGTGTTCTTCTAACCAGTAGGATAGATATTTATTTTATATATTTCATAGAATAGAATTGTAATTCAGTACTCTAGAAGGTAAAATTTTAATTTGCACTGCCTTGTAACAGTCTGACAAATTACTTAATGTCTCTGACCACTCAAAGTCATGATACTCTGAAACATCTTTAAAAATAGGCCTGTTTATGTAACTGAGATAAAAACAGGGAGAGGGACCCTCATGAGATCACCACTGATCTTTGGAGACGCTCCCTCTGGAAGAACCAGCCTTCTTGCTGCTTCCTGTAATTTGTAGTTCAGTATCAAAGGATTCTTTCAGCTTTCTTCATTGATGCTCAAGAATTTCAGTAATTAAGAATGAGATGAAGTGTGTGTGCAGCAAAGGACTGTAAACACTCTTACGCATTTTGAAAAACACTCCTGCAATTTATTTGTTTGCAGCATTGATTCATTTGCATCATATACTAAGTGGAAATGAGCAAGATGTAAAATTAATCCACCCTTGTAACTGTCTGAAGAGAGTAATTATCTGGTGCTTACAAGCTGTTTCTAGAGTAGATCCTTCCCAAGCTACATTAAATTTTATTGTATCTGTATTTGAGTCTCAAATTACAGTGGATCGCATCCTTTAATAATGTAAACAATGCAGACGCACTAAAGTCAGTAGAGCTATACAAAACTTCTCTTATGGGAGCAGTACCCAAAAAGTATGCGGGCCTCCAATGCAAATTTGATGTTACAAGAGTTTAATAACGATATCTGTGTGCCTGTTCTGAGAAATAAGTGTATGGGAAATGTACTGTGTCTGTTCAGTTGTATTCAGTTCCCACATCAGAGATACTCAGACTGTGGAGCCATGGATGAAAGTCCCTAACAAACAATGTCTGAACAAATAGAAGCACAAGAACAGGCAGAAGAAAACTGTTAGCTTTATCAGCTGACTGCATGATTAGTAAGATATAAACACATCATTTCCTGTAAAATGTTCTGAGACTTCTGGGGAATACAGAATGAAAAATGCGCAAATCAAAGAATAAACAGAGCTGGAAAAGGCAATCACTTGCCTCTCTTTGCTGGCTGTTGGTTTTTACTACATGGGGTTTTTCTGTTGTTGCCGTTCTTTGTTTTATTGGTTGTGTGTTGTTTGTTTGTTTTGTTTGCTTTGGATTTTTTGGCAGTGGAGTCAAAGTCTTTGTGATTAGAAGAGCAGCTCTGGGTACGCTAGGCTCTGTAGTTCCTCTGTATTCCTAGGAATGGAGCAAGAGGCCTAGGTCCTCACTTGAGCACAGTTGTTGCACCAGTGAGATCTCCCTTGGTCTTCATGAATCCATTGGAGATAACAAGCTTTGACTTATAAGCTGAAGGCATCTGGGTCTGGTTCTGAGGAGATGTATGTTGAATGTTATTAAATCTAGAAAGATGTTTTGTGCATCTCCTCTGACTTAAAGAAGCAACATAACTTTGAGATAGCTCAAAGATTGCTTTAGATTATAAATGCTTACATGCATATCAGCAGTAATAGTGTATAGTTTCAGGTAAGCAAGTCAAACACTGATGGAAACATCAGTGAAAATAAATTTTCATTTGAGAGTAAAAAAACCATATATTTTAAATACGGATTCTTTTCTGATTTGTCTGCAGGGCATGAGAAATGTAATGCTGACAAGTGAGAAGGAGGAGGCGTGCTGACTGGGTGGAAGTAATGGGGATTCTTCCCTCTTTTGGCGGCAGTGTTTCTTTAGATTGACTTAAGTAGTTCATGAAACTGCCTCCTTGCCCTTTTTCCAGCCATTTCTTCTACCTCCATGCTGTAGTTAACTTGTAATATTACTTAAAGCTAAAATAATAATAAGCAAGTGAAAATAAAACAACCCAACCTTTCTCTCCCCTTCTTCCTTTATTTTATTTTTTTGTTAAGGAAGAAATTCTAAGTGTTTCTATGAAGGGTGCTATAGAAGTGCTAGGAGCAAATCAAGGTTCTGGCTATGTAAAGGTGGATTTGAGAGATATTACAGTTTCTGAATAGTGAATGATCTGAAGGGAATATAATATGATAATTCAGTCAGAAATATCTTCCAGAAAATTAGTGAAGTTTATGCAAAGCATTTTTTTTTCTGAAAACAAGGGGAGTGAATTGACATTGTAAATCAATATTAAGGAAGAAGTTAGCTAACTCTTAAGGTCTTGATTTTCTGGGTTGCTCTTCCTTTGATTACTTGGAGAACATTTCAAACCTGTTTATCAGTAGTTAGGTAAATATTTCAAGACCTCATGAAAACCTGAATGTAAAATCATATTGTATTTCAGAATTTAAATGTGAATGCTAATACCCTGTAAATCAAATATGATTTTCATTAGTGAAAATGAAGTCCATTTGTGTTACAGAAATGAGGTATAAATGAAAGATTTGTGGCAATCTAAGCGTTTGTCTTATACTTTCTCCCTATAGTGATGCTTTCATATATTCAGTAGTGTATTTTGTAGTCAAATTAATCAAAAAGAGATGCATGAGCAATGTATGAGCTTAACCTTTGGTAAATACCTACAATTAGATTTAGCTTATGTTGGAGTATCAAATGGAAAGGTATAAAGACTTCAGCCTAGATTTTACCAACTACTTGGCATTGTTTACAGTGTGATTTTTGATTTCAGTGATTCGCTCAAGATTTTTTTTTTTTTTTTTTTTTTTTTTTTTTTTTTTTTTTTTTTTTTTTTTTTTTTTTTTTTTTTTTTTTTTTTTTCTTTTAAGTTTTGGTTTTAATGCTTTGAACTCAGGTTTGAGATTAGGAAATGGAATCCTGGAAAATTTCATTTGTGTTGTCACAGGTGGTGCTGGCTGAACTGGTGTCTGTAAATCAATGTGTTTTAGCAGATTTGCCAGAGGATAGGTTATCATTCTCACACGTCTGAGACCTCGGTCTTGTGTATGGGAACTGTTGAATCATGGCCTGAACCACTAATTGAGCACCTGGGGAGAAGACCTGGTCAGCCCTGGGAACACAGGTGAAGACAGCTCACCTGTGTGACCAGAAGGGGTGGAGCCTGGCTGCGCCTCTCTTAGACCTAATTTAAGGGCTGACTGCCACTGGGGAAGGATCTCTTTCTGGAGGTCCGTCCTTGGTGGAGCTTTCCCCTGCGAACCTGGAGTCTTCTGATATGGGTAAGCAATCTTATTTCCCTTCCTTTATAGAGCCTTTTTGTCGTGCTGATCCTTCCAGCGTTATTTCTCTGGTGAAACAGCTTTTCCCATCATATTGATCTGTCTAATTGCTACAGTCTTGTTTCTGGCTTTTGCTACCATGTTGTTGAAAGGTGCTGGTGTATAACTGAAGAGGTACAGCTTCTGGGAAGCCGTAGTCCCAAAAGTTACTTCTATGTTAGAACAAAATAATGAGATTTTACAAGTTTTTAGGATTTAGTCTCCTGCATCAGCCTTGCGTTTACAAATGCTTAGGTGGTTCAAACATCTAGACTCTAACTTGATATCTGTGGTGTGTTTCTGTATGGTTTTCCCTCACTGTAAATTGAAAGAAATTATACGTGTTTCCTCTGTGAAGTGCTATAAAATCTTCTGATGAAAGGCAGCACTTAGGATTTGTCCCCAGGGCTGGATCTCTGCAGAAACACGTTCCCCGTGAGGAAGAGTATTAAGCTTAGTAGTATTCATTTATCCTGTATAAATGTGATTTCTATAAAGGAATCAAAAGAAACTTGAATTATGATTGAGCTTTTCTTAGCCTGTGAAAAAAATCCATTCTTTCATTTCATATGAACTGTAACACTGTAGGCATTGGCTTAGTACGTTGCCTACTCTAATTCTTCTATTATTGTGAATTATCTTCTGCTGACAGCTTACAACCTATTATTACAATAAAATCTTCCTGGATACTAAAATCCTTTTGTTGCATCAAATTGGATTTCGAAGCATTATTCATAGATGTACTGTAAGTGTGTAGGGGTGTGTATGTGTATATGTTTGTTTATTTTCAATGATCACTTTATTATTTGACACTAAAATAACTCTGATATAACTTGTATTTTGGACATTCTGAAAGTACTAGTAGTACTTATGTAGTTTATGAGAAACTGCAAGAGTAAATCTACAAAAAAAAAAAAATTCAAAATCATAGGTTGCTTATAAGATTCTAAGATTTCAGCGTGGTTTAATCCCAAACATAATTCTGAGGGTAAATCAGAATTCTTTTTCTTTTCCATTTTGGAAGTTGATATTTTCACTTTTATGTAAGGCCCCTCTGGTATTGTTTGACCTAACAGGAGATTATTAGTATGTCCCAGTGCAGTGACAGTGAGATGACCGCCATGGCAGAACCAGTGCTTGTGAGGAGCATAACTACAAACCATGTGGGTAGCCATCTGATGTGATTTGTGATCCAGTACTTCTGATATCTGATTATTTGTGGAGGAGCTGAAACTATCTCTGTCAAGGTTCTGTGATGAATCAGAGAACTTCTTTCCTTGGTCTTCACTGAAGCTAACCTAGTATCTGAGTTAATTGCCTATTTAAGGCAATAAATAGCTTAATTTGTCTTAATAGGTCTATAAACCGTGTCAGAACTTATCAGGGAGGGTTGTTAATAACCATTAGCCTGATGCAAAAGGACTGTGCTTCGTCTTTCATCTGCATCCATTGAACCTATCCAGTTATAGCCATTTCACAGCCTATTGGAAATCCAAAGCTATAACATTAATCAGTGGAAAGAGTATAAGACAAAATCAGTCCAAGATTTATAACTCAGTTTTCAATCTCTGTGTACAACCAATTATTGTAAGGGTAAGAGTTACTACTTGGCTTATGCAGGTGACATACAACTTTATTCTCTATCCTTATTCAAACTGGTTTGGTCAGAATATAACTGATGAGTCAAAGAGATGATTCAAAAAAAAAAAATGTTGAGTTGCTTTGGTATACAGTTAGATCCCTCTGATTGGAACAATGCAAGATTGTTTTAGAATGTTCCTATTTGAGGACTTGGAATCAAAGAATGTGCTGTCATCTAGATCACCCCAGCTATTATCTTTTGGTAGGTACTGGTATGAGGTTTAGATAACGTGTTCATAATGAAGAGTGAAACTTGAGGTTGTGCTGAACTCTACATACAGGATTTGGCTTCAGTCTGTTCTATATCTGTAATCAGTAACTGACTACTTCGTGATCTCAGGTGAAGAGAATGATTAACAGCTCTCCTCCAAGGAGAAAGTAATTTAGAAGGAAAAATGTGGCAGTCTTATCTGTGCCGGAAGCAGCTTTATTTGGAGATCTGTTCAAGACTGTAAATTGGACTCTGTCAGGAGTTGAGGAAGCATCACTATATTCAACTCCAATACTCGGCTTTACTTGAACATTGCATTATCTAACAGCAGATGTGCGTGTGCAACAGCAAACGCTCCTACCTTAAAAGAAAAATACTAATGAAGTATGTCATTCCATTTCACACATCTTCTGATGAGGATGCGTGTTCAAAAAGATGCATGTTGCATCATTTTCACTGCTTAATACGCATCCTGAAAAGTAAACTGTCAGTTTTCTGATGGGCTTAGTATAGATTGATATAGCAAAAAAAAAAAAAGATACAGAAAAAAAAATCCTTTAAAAACATCCCAGAAGCACTTTGTTTTTGATAATAAATTACCACTTATCTCTAAGTTGTAGGCAAATTCTTCACGATTTTAATGATGTAAAAGTAGATAATAAAAAAAGACGTGTACATGTTTTTACTAATAAAAGGAATTACATGTGAAATGTCCTTTTCTCCCTGCATGTACTATTCAATTTCAGTTACATGGCTGAATTTAAGCCTAGCATTCTACCATCTGTCTTTCAAAACACTATAGTGTTAATGATTTTTTCCTTAGTCCCTCATTGTAAACAAAATCTGTTGTTGGTTCTTGCTTGAGTACTTTTTCCTAAGCCTTTACAATATGTCTTGGCACTACAGTCAGTCTGAAATATGCTTTCACTGCATGATAAGTTAACGATCAGAGCTGATGAAATTCAAAATGATGTTCATACAGCACACCTGCTAATGTTCAGGGATATTTGACTGCAGTAGGGTTTTGTATACCTGCTAAATTTAGTGAACTACTTAACTAGCTTACAGAGATAATATCAAGGATAAGAAATTTTAAACTTAGTTTATTCTGTAGAGGTATTTGCTTCTGGGATTTCAAGGACAATCCATTGCAATTTTGATTTGCGGTATTAATGCTGATGGTACGTAACTTCTTGAAGAACTGAAAAGAGAACACTGTATGGTATATATGTGCAAAAAAATAAAATTTAAGCATATATAAATTTAAATCAACTGCTGTTGCATATTCCTTCAAAGGAAGGAATAGATGGGGTAGATGCGGTAGTGTAGATGTGACGCTGAGGGACATGGTTTAGTGGATTTGGGTGTTGGGTTGATAGGTGGATTTAAATGATCTTAGTGGTCTTTTTCTTCCTTAATGATTCCTTACAGAAACAGTTGTGTGCCAGGTTGTGGATGTGCAAAATGTCTCAATAAGAAAATAGGGAGATAAACTGATTGTCTTGTAGGCACTTGCAGTTCCCTGTTACAGCTATACTTATCATTAAAATATCTTTATTTATGGAAATATCTGTTGGAAGTCTAAGCTTTGATTCTGTGGGGGAAAAAAAAAACACAATTATACTGTGAACATGCAAGTTGAGTCTATAAACCTATCACATTTGAACTCTGGAACTGTATTTAGTTATGAATGTTTCTGCACTAGGTGGACAGCTTGCAGTGCGATAGCAAGTGGTTTTACGGGGAAAGCCCCACCTCTCCTCACTGCCCCTTCCTCCAGAGGAGGGCTAGAGTGTGCCAGCTCTGTAAGAACTGAATTATAAAGCAATCAATTGGAATACCAAAGGGGATTATAAAGGTCTGTACAAGGCAATAGAAATGGAGAATGCCAGCCTGCATTCCTCTAGTCCATAACCTGCCAGTTGGGGGAGGTAAAAGTATACTTGGGCATGGGGAAGAATGGGATAAGCCAGGTCAGCATGCCTTGCCGAATCTCAATTTATACCTGAAAGTAAACAAATCCTAAATGTGTGGGATCTTATTCTTGTTCCCTGTTGAGTGTTTAATTTCAGAATATACTGTTGCAATTTGTTGCCTAAATGTAAATTATTATATTCTGTTATCCTTCTGGGAGGTAATTAATTAGTTAAAACCATCAGCTTAAAATTATGAAATATTTTTTAGTATTTTTCTTTCTTTTAACTTTTATTTAGGGAAGAGAGTTAGAGGCAAACTTCTTTATTTTCTTTAATATCCCAATCCAGGCAATGCAGCCAGACATACATTTTGTCTATTTATATCCACCATGAAACTTAAATTCCTCTGAGGGAATCAAGAGTTGTTCCTTTTATTTAGTTTTTATTCACTTTGAGCAAATTCTAGTATAATGATGGGACGTTGTAGGGTGTATCTATCCAGATATGGCTTAATAATTTCCCTTTCCAGTAGCTTATGTAATCCAACACATTTTAGTATTTATTTTGAAGTCTCAAACATGTATACAGCTTGATAGTCAAGTACGCAAAAATCTATGAAAACTTCCACATAGAAATTATCTTAATACAATCTTACATAATACGTTATAATGTGCGCGTTATATAAACATGAGTGATGCTTCACTGACTACAGGAAATGCTGAGATTTACAGGATATGTGAGTCCTTAATATACGTAATGGCCATAACACTTTTTCTGGTGAGCATGTTTTTCTGGAATAAATTTATCTAAAAGCGTATGCAGGTAGAAAATAGATATGAAATTCAGTTTGTGAATGAAATGAATGCATGGTATCTTCATCTGTGGAACTGATGTATAGAACAAAGATGTCTTTTGGATTTTGCCTGTCCTAGCCATGTGGAAGTCTCAACTCCGCTTAGGAGGAATAGCCACACTTCAATTTCCTTGGAGTGAAAACTCCTGGATCTTCCCTTCTAGTGTCAGAGAATGTTCACTGATCTTGTTTTACGAACTTAAGAAAGTGAAATGGCTGCTCAGTTGGAGGTTTCTGTGACATTCTGACTTAGAGACTATTCATAATGTTTAGAAAGCTTTTCACTTATGTAAAGATTAAAACTTATTTAAAACATCATACCAAATTTATTTGTGAGTTTGCAAGAAAAATCCTAAGTTCTGTTTTTTCCCTTTTTAAACTAAATTTTATTAAAGATCAAGATATAAGGAAGGTTCATATGTTGATATTCATTGATATTCAAAACAATGTTCTTTCTGTGTTTTAACTGCTCTGAGTAGTTTTAATAACAGGCTTGTTTATCCCATTAAGCTTTTGTTTTGCTCTGACAGTTGAGCATTAAGACTGTCATCACAGTTTTCTTGTTCTTGAGGAACACTGCTGTAACAGAGCTTTGAATCACATTGTTTCCCATAAAAGATGCTCTACTACTTATACAGCAATATTGTGCATTAAAAGGGAAATGTTCTTTTGAGAATGAACACAAGACTTATTCTTGTGTGTAGTATTCTAAGGTGAAACCTCAACTACACGTAGTAACCAGTCTTAGAAGGAAACTGAAAGAGGAGTGTGGATTTTATCTATTTGTCTTTATCTGAAATCCTATTTTTAGATCCCTAGTATCTAACCTAAATTTAACCTCTATTAGTTTAAAGCCACTTAACACAGAGGGAAACTCCCCTGCCTCTCCTACCTTACCTATCTCTTCTGAAAAGCTTGTAGCCCTCAATCACAATTAATCCAGTTGTGCAATACATCACACCATGTTTCTGTGATAACATTTAGGTCATAGTTTTCTAATTGCACCAGTTTCCATGTTACTTATTTCCTATGCTACGTGCATTGGTATAGAGGCAAATAATACATAATTTCTGTTGTAAAACTACTGAATATATACAGGCAAGTGGGACCTGGTGCAGCATTTTAATTCTGCCTTGCTGGTATATATAGGAGCACTGCTGGTTAATTCCCTTATCTTGCAACTAATAATGTTGAATAGTTATTGGTGATTGGTTGGTTTATCTGTAAAATCTTCATGGTGTTTTGTTTTGCTCCATATAAACACATTTAATAATAATGTTCAAAGAAAGTGGAAAGGATAGAAACGGATTTCTTGGCTTTCTGGTTTGATTACTCAATGTATTTTCATGTGTATGCAGGTGGCAAAACATGGATGCAGGGCAATAACCGTTATGTTCATTTACTTTGCTGTTTGGGAAGCACAGATGTTAACTATATAATAACAAGGTGGTTCTTATTGTAACAGCCCTTCTGTTAGGTTCTCCTCCTATAAAGCCTGCTGTCTTGTTGTGTGTAAGACACTTACTGCTGGGAGCTTCTAACTGTATTGTGTAAGTTGTTTTCAGTTATACTGTTTGTTGCTTACCACCTTAAGGGCGGTGGTGGTAAATAAATCAGTTTTAGTTTTCTTCACTGGATGTTTCATTTCAGGTTTTTACACTTTATTCCCCAAAATGTGTTCCCTTCCAGCCATGAACAGATACCTAACAAGCATATAGAATGACAGACAAACTCCAACTCTTTAAGGGTCTTGCTTCATCTATTATTTATAGCTCTGTGAATTACTATTTGTCCCTTTAATGATCAAATACTCAGTTTGAGCATATTGTTATAATGCAACTTCTTTCACTCTTGTACCTTAAATGATGTCAATATACTGAATATAGTTGGATCAGTGTTTCTCGCAACTGTAATCTAAGTGGCTGAAAGATTTTGGGTCCTAGAATACAAGCAGCAAACTGAAGCTGAGCAGTGCAACAAAGGTCAGAGTTCCAGGGCACATTTTTTTTTGCAAAAATACATAGAAATATGTTGTTTTTGTAATGTCTTTGATCATTGAACATTTCCTGTCCTTAAGTTATGAGGTCCTTAAGGCATCTCTGGAATCCTCAGTGACACTACTAACCATGTAGTTACATCTGCTTAAAATTAAGAAGGAAGAAAACAAATCCACCTGGAGTTACCTGAAAGATGATGTATCTTGTAAGATATGTAGCTCTGAAGTTGCTGAGCCATGAATAACTCAAGTTCAATTATAGATAACTGTATGCAGAAATAAAAGTCTCAACTCTGAGAAATGCTTCAATATGCTTAGCATTTAGTAGCTTGTTTAATGTCATCCATCAGCACTGCAGCTCCTCACTTGCTATAATGTGCTTAGTACACCAACTTGCAACTTGAATACCAACTGAAAGTCAAGGTCCGAGTTTTAGCCACCAAAGGCATTTATTGGATTAATCCAAGCAATGAGAAACCCTCTCTTCTTCATGATTGTGACTTGTCATGAGAGCACAGTGAAACTGCTCTGCACCCTTGAACACAGCCTTTAAGCCCGAAGTCATTCAGTGCTATGTGAGGAAAATGCAGAAGAGGACAGCTTTGTTAAAGAGAGGTCTCATAGTATGATTCACAGGCTATTTAGATAGCAGAGTAATTTGCATGGCATAAGTGTTTATTTGGTTTTCCGTAAAGCTTAGAGGTATCTTATCCATCTGCTAGCTCATTCCAGCAGTATTACTTTCACTTTTCTGCATTACAAGTAAAAGTTATAGCATCTGTATCTTGTGCCTATTGCTGACCGTTTAGAGAGCTGGAATTGTTAGATTTAGTGCTAAAATCTCTGAAGATGTTTAATTATTATTATTACTTTGCAATAAATCTAGAGTATAAGCTATTAAATATCTCAGTCAACTAGGAATGTTGACTTGGTTTCTTCACGTGTCAGAGGGATATGTAGATTGCTGTCAGATACCAGCACTGCTATTGTCAGGGTGTAAGTAGTTTAGAAGGTTTGCTGACTCTTCATGGTGGCACAGTATCACTGAACCTAGTAGAAAAAAAAAAATCAAAGAGGGGAAAAAAACTCCAACAAAATATTTTCTTGGAGCTGAGAGTAAAATATTTTTCTCTGTTTCCTGTATCTTTGCAACATGCTTCTATCTAGAGCATTTGATACAATTTTCAGAAAGAAATGGCAGTTCTTAAAGTGATAATCACAGCTATTTTTTGTTGCCTTACCTGTTTGTATGTTTTCAATGTCACTGTGGGCCTGCAGAGACATAGGAATTAATTTTTTTACTTAAATAAAATGTCAGCAGTTGACAATCTGTGATTCAATGGTGCCATTTTATAGTTTTACATTTCAAAGTATAGAGGAGTGATTTCTACTCCCTTTTGACAGAAGTTGAAGTAATACGTCAGATATAGGATACCCATAGCTAAAAGTAATCTCTGAGAGGTAGGAATGTCAAGACAGTTTTTGGTAATAAACATTCTGTGACCAGATATGCGATCTAGTGACCAAAATGACTGCTAGTTAAATGTATGTGAATGTCATTATGGCACAGTAGTAAAACATACATCTGGTTTTCAGTAGCAGTCATTGTACTTTTAAATGCACTGTGGACCTTAAACAGCTTCGTGTGCCCGGTATACTACCTGGTGCTATTGGTGTTTTTGCAAAACTACTGGCTTTCACTCTTGAGTTTAGCCTGCAGACTTGCTAGTGCTCCACTTGATTGTTGCCGTTTTGTCTTAGCCAATAAATGTTTTCTTACCCCTTTTGTCCATGCCAAGGATACTGTGCTGAAGCCTTTTAATTTAAGCAAAGTGATTTGATAGATTGCTTTGTTGCTGTTTTTTAATTATTATTTTGTTTGTTTTTCCCAGATAACAAGTTTCATACCAGCTTGGGGTATTTGCCAAAGTAGCTTTCTGTATTTTTTTTTTGTGTTCTCTGACACTGCATTCCTTCTGTCTTCTGACAGTCTTCTGGTAGACTCTTGAATTCTCTGTCACAACTTGTTTTGGAAAATTGTAATGCTTAGGTGAAAGATCACATTGTGCTCTTCTTGTGTTTTTATACTGTTTGTCAGTCTTTTGTTGGTATCTTATGTTTGTTCCAAGAGTAGTTGCAATGATTTCTCTTGGTTCAGAATTTTTGTTGTAGGTGATTCAAAGTGCCTACCCCTTTTTTTTTTTTGTAGTTGCGCTGTTTATGAAATCAGTAAAAACTGATGAAAATGTTCAGTTGTTCTCTGGCAACTGCATTTTAATCAGGCTACATTCTTGTATCTTTAGTGTCCATCCCTGCAGACTGTAGAGTTAACTAAGTCATCTACATTTCACAGAATCATAGGGGTTGGAAGGGACCTCCAGAGATCATCAAGTCCAACCCCCCTGCCAAAGCAGGTTCCCTACACCAGGTCGCACAGGTGGGCATCCAGGCAGGTCTTGAATATCTCCAGAGAAGGAGACTCCACAACCTCCCTGGGCAGCCTGTTCCAGTGCTCCGTTACCCTCACCGTAAAGAAGTTCTTGCACACGTTGGTGCGGAACTTCCTATGCTCCAGTTTCTGGCCGTTTCCCCTTGTCCTGTCTCCACACACTGCTGAAAAGAGTCTGGCCTCGCCACTTTGCTCCCCACACCTTAGATATGTATAGACCTGGATCAGGTCCCCTCTCAGTCTTCTTTTCTCAAGGCTAAACAGACCCAGTTCATTTAGCCTTTCTTCATAGGGGAGATGCTGCAGGCCCTTCCCCATCTTCATGGCCCTCTGCTGGACTCTTTCCAAGAGATCCCTGTCTTTTTTGTACTGGGGAGCCCAGAACTGGACACAGTACTCCAGATGAGGACTTACCAGGGCAGAGTAGAGGGGGAGGATCACCTCCCTCGACCTGCTGGCCACGCTCTTTTTAATGCACCCCAGAATGCCACTGGCCTTTGCCGATGGCATTTGCCTTTAGTTCCAGAAGTTTAACTCTGGAACGATACTTAAGGGATGATTTTGGTGGGCAACGAAGATGAACAGAAGTATGAAACAGCTTCCATGTATCCTCTGTCTGGAAAGACCCTTAGCAGAATAGAGTAATGTTGAAACAAAAATCTCTACTGTCCCTGTGTTTCCTTCTAGGTTCATCATCTTTGCTTTGCTCATGAGGAATTCAAAACAATAGAGCCTATTGGTAGACAAGGGAGAGACGACTGCATGAGAGACGCTGGACTTGCAGGAAGCAATTTTAAAGTACATATACAGGCAGATACATTTCAAGTCTGAGTATTTTATGATGTGTTTTGCTTCTTTCCAAATATGCAAAGTAGGTTTGCAGTATGTGTGATGTTTAAGGGGCAGTTGAAGTTTTAGATGGTTGTCTGAAAAAGTGTTTTTTTTTAATATCTAGGTAGAGTGCTCCTAATTTAATGCAGAACTAACTTTTGTTTACAGGGAGACGTGGAATTTGCTCTTACTGAAATTAACGTGAGTCACACCTACACAAAATCCTTCAGCCATCAGTCATAAGTCAATAAATCCTTTTTTAAATGTCCATGAATTCCAATTAAAAATATTGAGGAAATCCATCCATCTGTGCAATAGAAGCATTGTGTTCATAGGGAAAGTACATCAAGACTTCTATTGCTCCTCACTTTAGCAATGGGGGTTAGGTTGGATGGTGATTTAGAACAATTGCAGTCATTTGTGGAATTGTTCAGTGTATATTGCTGAGAGGATCTCTGCGTGTTAATTTGTTAAGTAATTGAGGAGCAAAATATTATGATACTTCAGCAATTTGGTACTAATACAATAGTGTGAGGTCTGTTGCTTTTAACATGATTAATTCTACTGTGGTGAGTACAACCACCTGTATAACAGGACAGAAACAGCCAAGGATAATTTAGTGTTAGAGAAATGAAATGGGCAAGGGGAAGAGATGTGCAATCATTGTTTGAATTTGCCTTCAAGATGTAAATTCTTCAGAAGGGACAAAACTCAAATTTGCTGGGAGCAACTTTTTTTTTTAACTTTGAATAATAACCCAAATAAATTTGACCTGATTTTAATGTTGTATGGCAAAAGAACTGTAATAGAAACCATGTCTTTTAAAAACTGTTATTTAAGTAGTCAGTTATTGTTCATGACCAAATATTTCTGACATGACAAAGTATTAGTATCTTAGTAGCCTAATAAATATCAAGAAATGGTTATGTTGCACTGTCTGATGGAGTCCTACTTATAGTATTGACTTTGGCTGGGAGGTGTGCAAGCATCAATGTATTGTAATGATATACTGAAGGACTGACTACACAGTATTTCAGACAGTCATATGATGGTGCCATGTAGATGATAAAATTTAAATAATCAAAAAAAGCTTAAACATACTTCTGCTGTGAATGTTAAATTGAATATATATATTTTTTGAGAAGATTTGAGTATTTTTTTGACTGTTTTGCTGATATATACACCACAAAGTTGGTTAATGCCAAGAGAAGAGCATAGACTCCTAAATTTGACCTTTCACAAACTGCTTTGTAGCAAAGCAGTGATAATACTTTGCATAGCAAGAATTGTAGTATATGTATTTTTAAGAATAATCCACATCCTTCATTGTCTTCCCATACTCAGTGAAAACATTTATTGAAGGTAGTGTAATTTCTGAATAAGATCTTTTTTAAACTTTCTTTGTATTTGTTCTCACTGCTGTGATTTTATTTTCACATACTTAGTTTCCTCTTTATCATAGAGGAAAAAAATGGAAGAATAGATTTGTTAACTTGACTGTGACCTTCACAGCTCCAGAATTACTTCTTCGTAGCACACCTGGTACATGTGGACTTGTAGCTTGACTCCTGAAGATTTATTTACATTGTTCTCAGGAGTTCCTTAGACCTGTCAGACATTCGTGCAGACTCAGGATATAAATTGATATCCATTTGTAGTCAGGATGGCTGCTCTCAGAACCTGAAATGGACCAAGGATTGTGACTTATGACCAAAAGCTCCTGCTTGTGTACTGAAAGGGTTGAATGGATAAGAATCCTTTGGCGGCAGCATTGTCAGTACCCATGCTGTGATCGTCGCTATCTGGTCTCCTAGACAAATGAGATTTGATAATATGATCTTTTCCTTCTCTGAGCACTCTTTAGTGTCAAGATTCTCACATTAAAACCTTTTCTCAAATACATTTTCTTCTCCAGTTACTTTTCTTCAACTTCTTGATGCCCTCTGGCAATTGTTCAGTATCTGAGACTGAGTTTGCCAAAGTGGTTCAGGGAGATCTCTGACAACTGGGCACTCACTCAGACTTGGAAAGCATTGGCTTTATCATCAGGAGTGCAGACCCTGAAAACAGACTGTAATTCTTTTCACTCTAGCATGTGATAATTTACTTAACAATGGAATTAAGGTCATTGAGGCAGCGTCCTCTCCTTCATGATATAATTTCTCAATTACCTGGAATTGGTTTGAGTTGAAGGGATTTCTCTTTCTAGTGATGTATAGCATATACAAATGAATTTAAGGCATTCTTCAAGATAATTAAGAATGTTATGCAAACCTTTAAGCTGAAATGTTAATTGAAGAATTGAATGTCTGCCTAGATAAATAAGTACTTTGACATGAGTGACCTCTTTACATCTCTATTCTTGTGATTTAGGCTATTCTTGAAGTTAAAAGGTCCTTCTGAAAGAAGCTCCTTCACATCCACATCTCTTGTGAATATATGTTAGGGACTGTATTTGTTCCAGGTAATAAGTTATTTAGTATGTAGTATAAGTACATAACCAGTTCCCACTTTCAGTAATATGTCACTTTGCAGTACTGGCACTTTCTTCAGAAGGACTTGTAATTCTTGCTGGTGTATATTGAGCGCTAGATGTCACGCAGTCCAAGTTTTTGACCATTTGTCTCAGTTGACTTCTGAGGAATAACAGTTTGTACTGAAGCCTCCCACCAATGAGAACTGCCTTGAAGGCTTATACAACATCTTAGCTGATTTACAAATGTAACTAGAAGATCACTTTCTCTAAGACCTGTATCAGGGCTTCTGGCAGTTTCTGTTTACTTTGACCCAGCAGTGCACCCTTGCTGAATTAGCTGTGGTTGATAGGCTTAACGAAGATCTAGTTACTCAAAGGAAAGGCTCCCTAATTTTGAGTGTTCAGGGCTTTGCTTGAACTGAGGTTTTGAACTGACATGCTGATGATTCTTTAGAGATTTAAATAAGCAATTTAACAAAAGATGTGTTTTTAATGAAGCATATTCATATTATGCCATTCCTGCCCCCAAAATCTTTCCCAGCTAGAAAGGGTAGAAAAAAAGGGGGTTGGGGGAAGAGAGTTTAATTCTCAAGATAGTTTTTTGAGTGCATCTTTGCATTGTAGTAGTTAATTTCAAGAAGAAACAGGAAATCCAGCTTGTTCAGTTGGACAGGCATCTGTATGAACTGATTCACAAACAAATTTAGTCTTGCCAAGCAAATTTATGTCTATGTCTTTCAAAAGAAAGTTATCTACATAGTAGTGTGTATTGTTTTTGAATAATTGTCGTTTCTTCCCTAATAATAATGGACAAAATATCTTCAATTTTTTTGTTTAAATTTTGACAGCTTAAATGTGTCCCACTTTGACAGAAGCCAGTGTTATAACTTAGTGTTAATTACTGGACATTTTATAAAGTGTGTGTAGAATTGTATCTGGAAACACATAATATGAAATCAATAGAAATAAAACTACTTTTAGTATAAATAAGTATATGAATAACATTTTCTGCTGAAGGTTAAATGTTAAAGAGAAGGCTTAAACAGAGAAGGAAAGCAAGCCTTAAAAATCAAAGGTAAGAATTTAATTGCAATTGGTGAAATGCTGAAGAGTTGAACCTTTTTTAATAACATCTTTCTACATCAAACCACAAATGAGGAATAAAGTTAGAAGGCTGTACATCAGGACATACAGTAACATCCTTGAAACAATACTAGGTCAGCAAGCTTTTTGTGGTTATACAGAGAAAGCTGTCTAAAACATTTATTTCTTTGTAGTGAAGCTAGTGCAAAATTTAATGATATGCTCTCCCTAGGTAGCTTTTTATGTGACTCTCTGTGAAAGAATGCCATGATCCAAATTTTATTTAGGGATGGCTCATCAAAATATACTTGTATATATCCCCCAACTTTGCAAGACACATGCTGCAACTGAAAAAGAAACCTAAACTGATCTGATGTTGGAAGAGATTATTATTTTATACCATTGCCTCAAAGCTTGCTGAGGAACACTGATGGACAAGTCCTGGGCAAAGGCTGAGAAATCTTTTGTCTGAGGGGCACAGATGGACAAGGCCAGGGGCAACTAGAGAGAGAAGCTGCAGATTAACGGCCGGGAAGCGGTCTTTTGTGTGGGCTTATCTCGAAGGAGATGGCCCTCTCAGGAGGTGCTGCACATGACTCTTACCTAAGGGCTCAGGAACGCCACAGTGGCAGAAGAAGAAGGATAAAAAAGGGACAAACAACCATGGTTTTTAGGTTTCTGACAGCAGATTCCTCATGAAGAGGAACAAGGGTTTCTGACAACAGAAGCCTCACGGCCTGCCTCTCTCCCTCCTGGACTTGCTCTGCACTCTACCTGCTTGTTTCCTAAGGCCGGCCATGCTGCTGCTGCTGCTGCTGCTGCTCTCTCCCGAAGAAGAAAGGTGTCTGCCATCAGATTCCTCACTACAGAATGCCTGCGTGCTGACGGACTCTCCTGGGCCTGCTACCGGAGACCTGCTGCTTCCTCCCGGACTTACCCCGCGGCTTCTTCCTGGACCTACCCGGTACCTGCACCTTCTTGCTGCCTATGACTGGCCACGCTGCTGCTGCTCTCCTACCCTGAGCCTCTGCCTTGGACCATCGGACAATGGGACCTCTGCTGGATCCTGGTGGTGACTATTCCTGCTTTACGCAATTCTTGCTTCTTTCCTGTCTTTTCTATCGCCCATCTTCCCTTCCCCATATACCTAAGCAATTAAGATTTGTAATAAACCTGGTCGGACCAACATTTGAACCGTTGTTTCTTAATCTCACGTCAGGTATATACATTAAAAGAACCACATCTCCCTCCTATAAATTGGAGCGAGACAGATATATGCTTAGCTTCTCTATTGGGTTGTCATACACAAAGATTAACATGAGCAAAAATTCAGGTACGAGCATGTATGATGCTGAAGTATCATTAAAAGGACACAGTCTTTAATGTAAATCCTTTACAGCAGCTATTAACAATGTATGTTTGTCACAATAATTTACATTAACCTCATCAAGCTTGTAATATTATTGCAAGGCAAGTCATAATATGAGTCATTGAATACCAGCAGCCATCATGGCAGCACTGAATACCCTTTTTAAGTATAGTGAAGGGAAGTACTAGTAGAGATCTTTATAATACACAGCTGTCTTGTCCTGCATGACTTTTCCGCCTTTGTCAGTGGATTAGTTAAACATGAGAAAATTGAAAGTAGAGTAACAATAAAGTAAATGGGCTGAGCATTTGTCTCAGCTGTCTGCAAGATTTCTGATTTGAGTAGAAACCTCTTTGAAATTCTTTCTAACCAATAACTGATGAGATTAAAACCAATTTTAAAACCTAAAAGCACATTTTTAAGCCTGTACTTCAGTACAGTTGAGAAACAACCTGGAAGTGACGCATGAAGCTGATGAGTTATTAGCTTAATTACAGGCTTATGCTGGTGCCAGGCCAGTATGAGGTAACATTCTGGTGTAGATTCAAAGGCAAATTGCTTGCTTGTTTGAGTTACAATTTATAAGTCTTGTTCTCATTGTTTTATTGTCAAAGTACTGTATTTCCTTGTTTCTGAAAAAAGAACAGAGAAATTGGAGAGATTTAAAAAAAACCAACTATCATGTTTAACCTATGGAATACTGTTTATCTCCTTCATAGGCTAGCTAAAATCAAGTTGCATCATGTAGACTTTGTGACCTTGATCCCTTGTAGCTCAGATTTCTCTGAACTGCTCTAGCTTACACTGTAATCATACCTCAAAGATTAATAGCCCTTTAGAATGTGAGGTTTTTTGTTGGTTCTAAAAAAAACTTTTTGTACTTTGCTGATAGTGTGAGGTCTTAGGACTTGCCTGATCATGCCTTGGCCTGAGTTGATTTTGCTTGTTTCCAGAATTGTCTAGTGTTCCTGGCTTCTTAAGCTCTCTCAGTGGCATATGTGGATGATTTTTGCTTAACAAACTATAACCTCTTCTTCAAAAGAAGCTGGAGAAATACATTTTCAGACTTAATCTTTTTATCAGAAAGAATAAGCAGGTTCTGATAGTGAGACATAGAGAAGCAGTAAAATACCCCAAGCACCATATAAAATAATATAAAAAGATACTGAGACTGAGGAGAAAGAACTTCTGACCACATTGTCAGGATGCTCTTGACTCCTTTTAACTGTCTCCCCACAGCACTGTTCTTGAAAAAGATCATAACCTTAGTACGTAGAGGAAAAATGGAAGGTTAAGCATAATATAAATATGTTAGAAAGATGCTAGAACACTTTAAGGTAAATTTCGTCTGTGTTTCTGAGGTTTTTCTGAATTACTTAAATTGGGATAATGCTGTTTAAAATGTTCATTAGAATAAACATAAATATGTAGTTCCATATATACAACAAATTTTCCTATAGAAGAAGTCTAACTGAAAATCCTCCTAAATTATCTAGCACTAAAAGCTAACTGCTAAAGCTGGAAAAAAGGAAGTTGTCAAGATATATGACTGAGGGGAAGAAATAGAAATGGAGACATAAAACCATCCCTTTTACTTGCAATGCTTCTTTAGTTTTTCTTAACCCGCTCTCGGGACCTCACCTTCATAAAAAAAATCCACATTTTTTGAGAAGTCTTTAGGAAAAGGAAGACTCTGATTTAATATAAATAATTTCATCTCTTTCAACTTTATTTTTTAAACTAGCCCTCATATAAGCTGTCTGAGAAACAAAAGCAGAGCTCTCTATAGATTTGTGGCTAAGCTTGCATCCCATCATTATTTCCCTCCTGGGTTTGGAATGTCGTTTTTTTTTTTTTTTTCCCCCCCAGTGTAGACTTAGGTGTTTCATAGTTTTCATAGTATCACTATAAATACAGCAAAACAAAATTTGTCCAAGCCCTGTGGGAGGAAGACTAACTTCAGTGGTTGGGTTAGCTCTATTAGAGGGAAAATAATATGCTGCACTGAACTCCTATCCCAGTCTTCACTTTTAGCAATGTCTGCCTTTGAAACATGCTGTTGTTTTTTTTCTCTCTCATATTTTCTTTAATAACCTAGGAAGGACAAGGAAGACCAGGTTATCTTGTTAATGTTGCCTGTGAAATTTTACTTGTGAAACTGAAGGCTTTTCTTTAGTCCATGTTTATCCAGGAAATTTACATTAAAAATTATGATTTGAGTGTAATGCCCTCCCTTTCTCTCAAACTCTGAATGATAGATCACAAGTCTGTAAATGAGACCAGTACTTCTGAAGGGCAGTTCCAAACCTCTGGTGAGGAGAATGGAGAATAAGGGTGAAAACTGTTGAGCTCTACTTCTTGCTTTTTTGTTTTTTTTTTAAAGAAATTTGAAATTGGAGCATGCCGTGAAATGCTGTCTGAACCTGAAGTTTCTTTCAGATAAGCTTAGGCAACTTTGGTGGTTTAAAATGTGCCTTTATTTGTTAGAGCTACAAATAAGATTGTAACTTTCATACTTCATATAGTGACTGCATCATGGAAAAAGAACTAACTGGGTGAAGACCTTCAAGTTGTTGTTTCTCATGTTATGTTTGAAATTGAACTGAGATCAGATCATATCTGTAGTGACTTCCTCAGCCTGTGTACGAGAGTGTCTGTACCTGTATATATCCAATTCATTTGTGCATAGATATGGTGTGACATCTTATTTTGGATTAATTTATTACTTTTGTTCCATGGAATACTATTTGTAGTTGTGCAGTGAAGCATTTTGGCTAATTAGATTGTTCAGACTTTGTTCAAAATGCGTATAGAAGGTTAACAGTAGTCTTGCTGCATGTCTATTCAATTAAAAAAAAAGTGATTTATGCTTATATCAGTTCTGAAATAATTAAAGTGGATTGTACGCATTATTCTCTAATAAAAAGTAGCAGTTTCTTCTGAAAGAGCTGATGGTTTTCCTTCAAATTTTTAATAACATCTTTAAGGAAACTGCTATATAGATACACCTTTGCTCAAGATCATAAAATATATAAGAATCCAGTTGTGTATCAGGAGCTGATAACTTGTGCAGATAGAGATGCTCCATGAATATTAATGAGTCTTGATACCTCTTTGAAATAAGAGTTGTTCTTACTTTGTAGATGGAGGTGCTAAGGCAAAGAGAGTTTAAAATGCCTGCTTTACTTGTGAAAGCAATGAATAACTGGGAACAGAAATCAGATGGTTTGACTTTATATATTATATAATTTAATAATAATATTTATATAATCTTTCTTTCCTTCTCTCTGCACACAAGTATTTTCCCCAAAGCTATGAAATGCAGAACCTTGAGATTTGAATTTGATTTTAAGGAGTGACTCCTAACTATTACCCTAGTTGAATATCTTTAATATTCTTCTGTAGACAATAAGAATAGTGATGCTATTGTATTGCTAAGATTTTACAGGTAGCTAATAAGTTTCCATATATTTCTTATTCTCTGGCAAATTAAGTTGTCAGATATAATATTTTTTTCTGTATTATGGACAAACGTCATTGTTCAAAACTGTCAAAGATGGCAATAGCATTCAATCTCTAATTTCCAACTGTTTCCTAGGTAACAAGGATACAGCTGCAAAACTGCTGTGTCAAATGGAGAGAAACTAACAGCCAAACATTTGCACTTTTCTCCTATTTCGGAATTTGAATTAAGTAAATCATAGAACTAGCACTGTTTCAGAAATTACAAGGTATGGAACAGAAGATTGGCATTCTGATTCTAGTGCGTGTATTTTACTTTTGGGATTCTGTACATCTTTAAGATTTTACTGGAGATGACAGAAAACTTGTAAAATAAATCACAGCAGTGTTTTTGTAAGACTTTTCTGTGTAGTGGAATCAGTCTTTTCCATGAATGAAACAAACAAAAAAGAACAAGAAAAACAAATGTTTACCGTTATTGTTTTCTGGGACTTCAGAACTCAATCATTTATTTGTGCAGTAAGCCCAGTTCAGAAATGAAGAAGCGAAAAAAAAAAAAGTATCAGAAAACTGAATTAAATTATGAAGTTAATGCTCAATGAAGAGATTGCTCTCGCATATAGATAGAATTATATGCAATTTAGTCTTTTTAACATTGAATGTTTTAGTGTTATTCAAGATTTCATGTTGTATAAATAATGTGATAAATGATAATTTGATAATTAATGTTCACTGACATAGTCTAACTGATTTATTTGGGAAGAGCTTTAGGAACAGGTATTAAGAATTTTCTTTCAAAACCATAAACAGAACTAAAACTGTGACACGTTTTGTTTGTCTAAATGTAACAGTATAAGTACAGAGATAAATCTCAAAATGTGTCAACAATCTGAAAGTCTGTTGTGGTGAGGTTCATTTTGTATCCTGATGAATCATCCTTTCTGGTTTTGTTATATACCATCTTTGACTTTTGTAATACTGGGAGTAATACAATTTACAGAATATTTTTCTCTGTTGTATTAGGTGTAAATTACTTTTCCACACTTTCAAGGTTGTCGTACCTAATCCCTTTTTGCCATTTTGTGTGCTTTTCATACAACTATTTTGCAAGTTATGCTGATTAAGTAAAACACAAATAGTACAGCTCCTCAAGTTCTTTCCTGTGCTGCTACTCCAGCCTAGGAGTGCTCCGCTGTACATCAACAGAGCCTCATTCTTCTAATTGAAACATCTACTGCAATTATATCTTGAGTACTACATAAAAAGGTGGTCATAACAATGAGATAAGAGATAAGATTTGTTGAACAACTGTGTTGACAGTGTGTCACTGTTTCCTTATGATCCCCTTGCCTGTCAGTTTCATCCATTAATCATATTTGACTTGATATTCAAATCTGTGAAGCCTTTGGCATAAAAACCACATTGATTTATGTATAAAGTGAAAATGTTTTAATGTAATAAACCCATGTGCACCTGTTACCACAGCTGTAATTAGCTTAGAGCATAAACTGAAGGTTGAATTGTCACCAGCCTAAAATCTGTTAGAATGTGGAGTAAAAGATGGATGTTTAGATCTAACCACAACAATTCCATTATAACAGATTACTTTGACAAATAAAATGAAAAATAAAGTAGTAATAGAGAAAATTAATGTAGCGACACTTCAAGGTAGAATTGTTACACATTGTTCACTTCTGGAAAAGTGTAAGTTGGCTACATTTTAAGAATACATACTTTAAGTAGCAGTAAATACTTTCCTTTTCATTCCTCCTTAGTATTTGCAAGCGACAGCTACTTACACATTTATTTTTATTTAAAATAGCAAGTATATCACGTTTTTTTTTACTGCATATGTTGCAAGAAGCTTGATAATCTCAAACAATACCATAAGACAGGGGAACAGGAAAAGTGAGCAGCTGTCTGGCAGGTGCAGAATATGCCCTGTTTACCCAGATCTGTTAACTCTCCCAAGATTTTGAAATAGCTACCATGCCTGAAGAACAGAAAACTTAGTTATTTGGTCTTTATTCATTATGAGCAAACACACACTCACCAAATAAATAAATCAAAGCTGCTCTAAGGTAACATTTTTTGTACACTTGCTGTAAGATACTCTAGACAGTTGACAATGAGTTAAAATACCTGACTATTGCTTCCAGCACTCCTCTTATATGCAAACTATGTGATTGCATCCAAAGACCTTGATGTCCTTTTCAGATAAAGCCATCAGAAAATACTGCTTCCGTATTACAGACAAGTGTGTCATGTGGGTCAGACTAATAATTTAGAGAAGCAAAATAGTATCTGTTTTACAAGACGCTTTAAAACATTTTTAAAAAGTGATTTTTGGAAAAGGTGATAGCAATATTTTCATGAGGACTGGTTTTCAAACAAGTTAGGGAAGGACTGAAAGAATCAGACTAAGCTATAACATAGATGATGAGCACACCAGAAGCTGGTGGAGTATCAGGGCTGGGAATGTAATTCTGAGTCAGGCTGATCTGTAGAGTGAAGAGGAACACATGAAGAGCAAATTACAGCTGTTATCTTATAGCCATGATCAAAGCAACCCCATAAAGAACATTGGCTTTGCCACTGTAGTTGAATTGAAAATAATCATCTACTGAAGATAGGTTAACAGAGTCATGAAATTGCTTTGTGAATTGTATTCACCTTGTTTGCAGCTGATTGAAAATCATAGAATGGTTTGGGTTGGAAGGGCCCTTTAAAATCATCTAGTGCCAATCCTCTTCTATAAGCGGGAACATCTCCCTCTAAACCGGGTTGCTCACAGCTCCATCCAGCCTGTAAAACTTTTTCCATAACCATGAAGTCTTCATAGATGCAAGAATCTATGTTCAATTCTTGATCACTAATCTTCTGGTTGAGTTGGGGGAATGAGCATTGCTTCTTTTATAATTAATTTTCCATTTTTTTCTATCTCAGACCTTTCGTGACTTAATGAGATACTCTAAACATCTAGAATTTAACGGACTTTATTAGGAAATAAACTGCTTTACTTATGTTCCATGTTGCTAAGGTAAAAATCTCTTTGCAAGAGAATAACAGACTGAGAACTGTCTAATCAAAAACTGGGGGTTTTTGGGGATATGATCTAGATATAGTAACTAGGTCTGACCAGTGTGTTATCTAACGAATAAGTAGGACTTATACTTTTGTGAAAAACGTGAATGCTGCTAAGACCGTAACCATGACACGTCATGTCATTTGTGGTAGATTTCTGCTGCTCTGGAGAAAAATACAGAATCTGTCTCTCTAAGGATATTATACCCAGAAAAGTTGTCGAGGGGAGATAAAGTGCTGCTTCCTTTCCTGGCTCAGTTATTTGGAGTTCACCCAAATGTATTAGTCTGCTGAAGTGCTTTCTTCCCTCCCCATCACCTGGAGTTTGGATCAACTCAGATGACAAACTTTCCTCACTACAGCTCCAGCATGGTTACACAACTTTTCTGTTTCCCTACTGAGTATTCCTGCATTGTCCCTGAAAAGCATCCACATAGTCAGTTCTACAAATTGTATGTCCTCAATCTCCATGCCTTTGGCAAATGAAGGACAAATATGTGAATACTATATGTAGCTAAGGCTGTTGCTTAAAACAGTTCAGTTTTGTTTCCTGCTGTTACAACGCGTGGATTTGTCAAATAGTTACTGCCTATTACGTAGCTTTTAGAAATAAAAGATAACCTAGAGTGTTTTGAATTCTTAAAAATATTTTTTATGCCTGTACCATTTAACTTCCATCTTAGGAGGCCTCTCCTTTCAGATCTGAATTTCCTTGTAAGGTTACGAGAAGCACGTAGGAACTTTATCTCTCTCTGCCTTATCAGATGGTGATGGGGGGTTCATAGCAATGCAAAGATGTTAAGTGCACTGAAGTGGTAATCTCCAATTAAAAAAAAAAAAATTGTTTAGGTAATTTCTGTGAGATAAATGTTTGTTCCTCCCTTATACTGGTATTTTCTAAGAAGGATAATTAGAACACAGCTTTCTTTAGTAATCAGCACAGTGTATTTCTGTCACATTAGAGTTAACAAATAATAGTTGTCTTTTTTTCTTCCGTTTTTGCGACAAGTACAGGGCAACTGTATTTTACTGGTCCGTATTTACATATCTGATCTTTATGAAGCTTATCTCAAAGAAAAAAAGCCAACTAAATATTTTATCTATTCAATTTAAAATATAAAGCATCTGGCACAGTAGTATACTGGAAGTAAATTACATTGTATTTCAAAATTAATAGTAGCTGTAATCATTGACCGTAATCGTGGTATGCAGGACATTTGTTGTAGCAATTTCCACTTCATAGAAAGACTCAATAATGAAAAAATTAAACTAGATCTTATCCTAGACATCATTTTTTTTTTCACTTGTGAATCCAAATTCTCTTCTTCACATAAGTTTCATATGTCCAATATATGAAAAGCTAAAGCTACTTTATGATCACTCAAGTACAATTTCTACTTTGTAAAGTCAAATGTTATTCTGAAATATATTCTTTGGAATGTATGATTTCCTAACATATTTTCAGCTTTTACTGCATATATTGCACTGTGATAATATGAATGTTTACACAAAATGCTTTCTCAAAGGTCACATTTTATGAAATCTTCAGATACACCTTTTCAGAATGACTTGAATGAGAGAATACAGGCTTAAAACTGTTCAGACTTTCCTTAGCTTTGATACACAGAAGATTTAATCTATGCAGAATGTCTAAAACTGTAATTATTTTTGGCCTTTAACTGAAAACCAGATAAGGAAACGATGTGGATAAAGATACAGCAGAACAAATTCCTTGCCTCATAAGGCTACCCTGTTATGTTGTTAGAAGGGATTAATACTCTCTTCTTTTATCTTCATTTTTTAATTTACTTCTCCCTCTTCCTATGAAATCAAATTCAAAATAAGCTTGTGTTGTGTGTTTCCTTTTCAGGAGATAAATGCAAGCCTACTGAATACAGCAAAGTGAAAAATATGTTATTGGATCTTCAAAATCAGAGATATGCTGCACAATCAAAAGATAGAAATGTTGGTGAGAAAATGGCTTTAAGGGAACTTCTCGTAGATCAGATGTTTCATTATTTTGATTCTGACAGCAATGGACTTGTGGACACAAATGAATTGTCTCAGGTAAGATTTAGATTTGTTAGCCCAGAAGCTATTCAATTGCTATTGTCTAGACTTGATATTTGGAATACTATGTCTCAGGATGCTTTCACTTTAGAAAGTATACGTGTATCTCTGAGGTGGAAAACTTCATTCAGGTTTCTGGAAAAAAAATCAATTATTCAAAAGTTGTGATAATTATTGAGAAACTTGAATACAATTACTTTAAAATTCACGAGGAGGGGCAGAATATATTATAGGTTGCTTTGTCCATTAAATATTCTATTGTCCACTGCATGTACTCTTGAAGTCTAAATGTATTTTTGGAGTTTAAAAAAAAAAAAACAAAACAAAACAACATATAAAAACCAAAACAGTATTTTAAAGCAATTCAACAATACTAATTGAGGTTTTACTGTGTTTCTAATCAGCAGGCTTTATTAACTAATTGCAGATTTAGACCAATAATGGTTGCACCAGTAGGCATGACAGCACTAGCTATAATTTACCTAAGAAGGACAAGTCTCTGAATGTTGTCATGGGAAATGTATTTTGATTGACTGGACAGTATCGAAGTTTACTAATGAGAAACTCTATCAAAATCCATCAAATTTGATAACACTGAATACTAGACAGCCACTAAAAAAATACTTTCCTAAATGGAGGCTGCATTATAAATCATAATAGGTTGCTTAGTTCTGATTTATATCTGAGAAAGGGTAGCTCTGGGTTCTCAAGGTTCTGGCTGATAGCAAATTGAATGTGAGTAAACAGTGTGCCCTGGCAGCCAAAAGACCCAACCTTACCCTGGACTGCATCAGGCCCAGTACTGCCAGTCAGGTTGAGGGAGTGGGTTGTTCTGCTCTGTGCGGCCTCATCTCAAATACCGTGTACAGTTTTGGGTACCACAATATAAGGACTACAAATGTAGTAAAGGGTCTAGAGGACAAGACATATGAGGAGCATATGGGTTTGCTGGGTTTGCTCAGTCCAGAGCAGAGGAGCTGAGGGGAGGCCTTATGGTGGCTGCAGCTCCGCGCAGGGAGTGGAGGGGCAGCACTGAGCTCTGCTCTCTGTGACAGCGACAGGGCCCGAGGGAACGGCATGGAGCTGCCTCAGGGAGGGTCAGGTGAGGTGTTAAGAAAAGGTTCTTTACCAGAGGGCAGTGGTCGTGCTCCCGAGCTGCCAGAGTTCAAGTAGTGTTTTGACACCGCTCTAAGATACAAGGTTTGACTACTGGGTGGTTCTGTGTGGAGCCAAGTGTTAGACTCAGTGATCCTTGTGGAGATACGTTTTCTTGATGTTTTTTAAAATCTTTTGGAACTTCTGCTTTAAAGTGAATTTGGTGCCTTCAAACGTTTTACAAATGGTACTTACTATACTGCATAAATACATAACATACAAAGTTCTCGCAGGTATTGCTGTATGATTTATGTGTAATACTTATATACAATTGAAACAAAGTGTGCTAGCAATTAGTGTATTGGTTGACAATATAAAGAAATTGAATTTTAGATTCTTTTCTATTTTACCATTTGAAAGTGCTACATACATTGCTCCAAAAGTAATGCGTTCTATTTATTTCTATGGAAACTACAACATGTACGAAGAGCACAATAATTCTGTTTGATGAAGCAAAGTCGCAGGTATAAAATGCTATTTTTCAATGTAGTCTTCATTAGCCATGTATTTTCATTAGTGATGAACGAGAACCTGTGTGCTGCACTCGTAAACATCTGTACCAATGGAGGTGACTCAGTGTTTCCCAGTGTTTCCCTACCCACCTCCTTGTGGTGCTCCTATTGCTGAATGTCAGTGGGTGCCACTTTTTTCTGCATGGAGGAATTCAGTGACATACCCTTGCCTTATATGCGCTTCCATCTCAAATACCATTTTGTCAGACTGCCACTCTGCTGCCAACAGTTGCATGGCAACAACAGGTAACAGAATATTGGTGGGAAGATTTGACCCCTACTGCCATAACACCAACATTGACATCTGACATCATGGTCCAACATAATAAAATAGGGGGCATTATTTTCTGAGTAGCCATCATAGTATTGAAGGTCAATAGAAAAAATGTTTTTGCAGAGTTTCCAAATGTTTATGAAGTTACAGAAATTTAATTGCACTATGTACACTTCTCCTCTTTTATTTCTTTCTTGGTGTCAAACTTAGTATAAAAAAATCTTCCAATTTGATATTTTCAACCATGCTATACATTATTTACAATAATATAATTTTTTTCCATATACTTCTTTTCTGTAGAAATGATTTTTAATAGCAACTGTAAAGTAATACTTTTTCTCATGAGTAGAAAAAAAAACCCTGCCTTTAACTCCAATCATGGAGCTTTTTTAAAAAAATTCATAGTAGAACATCAAATTATCTGATCCAAAGAACAATAAATAACAAAATGAAATAATTGTTAGTACTGTGTAGTTTGTTATATTGACATAAAGAATAACATGTTGCCCCCAGAACAAGTTCTTTAGTCAGTTTGAATAGAGAAGAAAAAGAATGATATACGTTTCACTTGAAGCCTTCTTGTGACAGCACAAGCTTCATCTGAGAACCTTTGTCTCCCTTACCTAAGACAAAGTGGGGAACAGTAAATCATCTTGGTTATCCAGAATAGTGTGTAGTTTTGCAGTTAAGCACCAGCTCTTGTATAATCTCAGCAGTTTTAAATTTTAGCCTTTGATGGAGTTTCAGTCTGCATAATTGTGGAGAACTGAACATACAACTCAGATCTAAATAAAGATTCAAAACAAGAAATCAAATTACAAGGACTTGGTGTCGGATCTTTAGTTGAAAACACTGGTTTTCAGAGCATTATTTGTGATTGTTGAAAGCTTGACACATGTATTCTGCTGAGTTCAACCAACTGAATGCTTTTTTTTTTTTTTTAACTCAGTGTCAAGTCAAATTAGATTCTTGCTTTCTTCTCCCTCTAATGTATGTAGTAGCCATAAGTATTTCTGAAAATTGAAATTGTTGTGAGGAGGTGAAAAGGAACAAGAAGTTCCAGTCTAGAAGTTGACTAATTTGCAGAGTGAGAAGGGTTCCTGGCACTGAAAAAGTGATGATTAATTTTCTTGAAAAGATAATGATATTTTACCATATATCTGTGTGTTTCTCTTTATGTGTGGGAGAAAATGTTTGAAAGGTCTTGGTACTGCCCTAAGACTGGATAGGAGTCTTCGGTTCACTCAGAAATATTATCATGAACAGAACAGTTTTTCAGTTTTCCTTACAGCCAAAATTTGGTAGTCTGGATGATCTCTGGATGATATCAGAGGTCCCTTCCAACCACAGTGATTTTGTCAATACTACTTTTCTGCACTTAAAATATAATCGTCTTCAGAGATTATTGAAAATATTTTTTTAATTATAGAAAAAAAAAAAGGATCCTGAAGTTATTTTTTGTTCAAATGAATATTGAACAAAAAACGTCATCGTTTAGTGCCCTAAATTTTATTTCCTCTATTTTCATAGAATCATAAAATCATTTGATTTGGAAGGGATGTTAAAGGCCATCTAGTCCAACTGCCTTGAAATGAACAGGGACACCTACAGCTACATCAGGTTTCTCAAGAGTCCTGTCCAGCCTACCTTAAGGCTCCAAGGATGGGGCATCCACCATCTCTCTGGCAACCTGATTCAGTGCCTCACCGCTCTTATTGTAAACAAAGAAACAAACAAAAACTTCTTCTATTCACCCTAAATCTGCCCTTTTTTAGTTTGAAACCATTTCCCCTTGTCTTATCATAACAGGTGCTGCTAGAGTATCTGTCCCCTTCCTTCTTATAAGCCTCTCTTTAGATACTGGAAGGTCGCTCTCAGGTCACCCCGGAGCCTACTTTTCTTCAGGCTGAACAGCCCCAGCTCTCTTAGTCTGTGCTTTGCAGTGAGTGCAAATTCTCTCACTTTCTTTTACATGTCCATCTAGCTTTACTCCCTAATGTAAAGTTGAGAGTAATCAGAGACTTGAAATGAGGGTGTCTATACTACAAATGTATTAAAATATTTTTGATCTGAAATTATAAAGTTTTTGCTTTAGCATATTGATGGAAGGGAAAAAAATTCTACACTTCAGAAAAAAGTAACATAATTGCTTTTTTATTAAAAAAAAAAGCCATTTCAAGTCTGAAAAAGTTTAAAACATTATAGCACTACACTTTAAAGTTGCAGACTATTACTTATTTTCTTTCGTTAGGACAATTCTGACATCTGAGTGGGATTTTCTCATAGCTCTGTAATCTAGTATAAAACTAGTTCAAAAATAATTCTTGCTTTGTTACACAGTGTAAATGTCAGGCAAGGTAGTCTACAATAAAGTTCTGTGAGCATTAATTTTTAAATTATTATTTGGTGTGCCTTTTGATAATGTTCTTTGAAAGAATTTAATCTAAAATAAAGTTGTGAAGAGACAGATGAGGTGTTCTATGAGCAGCTGGCAGAAGCTGCGAGATCGCCGGCCCTTGTCCTCATGGGGGACTTCAACTTCCCTGACATATGCTGGGAATACAACACAGCACAGAAGAAGCAGTCTAGGAGGTTTCTGGAGTGTATGGAAGATAACTTTCTGATGCAGCTGGTGAGAGAGCCTACGAGAGGAGCTGCCCCGCTAGACCTGCTGTTCACAAACAGAGAAGGTCTGGTGGAAGATGTGGAGGTCGGGGGCTGTCTTGGACAGAGTGACCATGAGATGGTAGAGTTCTCGATTCTTGGTGGAGCCAGGAGGAAGAACAGCAAAACTGCTACCTTGGACTTCCGGAGGGCGGACTTTGAATTGTTTAGAAGACTAGTAGGGGGAGTCCCCTGGGATTCAGTCTTAGAGGGTAAAGGGGTCCAAGACAACTGGTTGCTCTTCAAGAAGGTAGTCTTACAGGCGCAGGAGCAGGCTGTCCCCCTGAGCTGCAAAATGAGCCGGCGGGGAAGGAGACCGGCGTGGATGAATAGGGAACTATTCTTGAGGCTCCGGGAGAAAAAGAGAATCTACATCCTGTGGAAGAAGGGACGGGCAACTCAGAAAGAGTACAGAGAAGTTGTTAAGATGTGCAGGGAGAAAATCAGAAAGGCGAAAGCCCAGCTCGAACTCAACCTGGCCGCTGGGATAAAAAGAAACAAGAAACCCTTTTACAAATATATCAACAGTAAGAGGAGGACTAAGGAGAATCTCCATTCTTTACTGGATGAGGCTGGGAATATGACTACTGGGGATAAGGAAAAGGCAGAGGTCCTGAATGCCTTCTTTACGTCTGTCTTTAAAGGTCAGACCAGTTATCCTCAGGGTACTCCACTTTTTGACCTGGTAGTCTCGGCTGGGGAGCAGACTAAACCACCCACGATTCAGGAGGAAACAGTCAGAGACCTGCTACTCCAACTGGACTGTCACAAGTCCATGGGGCCGGATGAGATTCACCCGAGAGTGCTGAGGGAACTGGCGGAGGTGATAGCCGAGCCGCTTTCCATCATCTATCAGCGCTCCTTGTTGACTGGTGAAGTACCGGAAGACTGGAGGCTTGCCAATGTGACTCCCATCTACAAGAAGGGCTGTAAGGAGGACCCGGGGAACTACAGGCCTGTTAGCCTGACCTCGGTGCCAGGGAAGGTTATGGAACAGATTGTCTTGAGGGAGATCACGCGGCAAGTGCGGGACAACCGGGGGATCAGGCCTAGCCAGCATGGGTTCACGAAGGGCAGGTCCTGCTTGACCAACCTGATCTCCTTCTATGATCTAGTGACCCGCCTGGTGGATGAGGGAAAGGCTGTTGATGTAGTCTACCTAGACTTCAGCAAAGCCTTTGACACTGTCTCCCACACTATTCTCCTGCAGAAGCTGGCAGTCCGTGGCTTGGACAGGTACACTCTTGGCTGGGTAAGGAACTGGCTGGAGGGCCGGGCCCAGAGAGTGGTGGTCAATGGAGCTAAATCCAGCTGGCGACCGGTCACGAGTGGTGTTCCCCAGGGGTCGGTGCTGGGGCCTGTCCTCTTCAATATCTTTATTGATGACCTGGATGAGGGCATTGAGTGCACCCTCAGTAAGTTTGCAGATGACACCAAGTTGGCTGGAAGTGTCGATCTGCCTGGGGGTAGCGAGGCCCTACAGAGGGATCTGGACAGGCTGGATAGCTGGGCTGAAGCCAATGGGATGAGGTTTAATAAGACCAAATGTCGGGTCCTACACTTTGGCCACAGCAACCCCAAGCAACGCTACAGGCTTGGGGCGGAGTGGCTAGAAGACTGTGTAGAGGAAATGGACCTGGGGGTGTTGGTTGACGCTCGGCTGAACATGAGCCAGCAGTGTGCCTGGGTGGCCAAGAAGGCCAATGGCATCCTGGCTTGTATCAGAAGTAGTGTGACCAGCAGGAGCAGGGAAGTAATTGTCCCCCTGTACTCAGCTCTGGTGAGGCCGCACCTTGAGTACTGTGTCCAGTTCTGGGCCCCTCACTGCAAGAAAGACATTGAGGCCCTGGAACGTGTTCAAAGAAGGGCAACAAAGCTGGTGAGGGGTCTGGAGCACAGGCCTTATGAGGAGCGGCTGAGGGAGCTGGGATTGTTCAGTCTGGAGAAGAGGAGGCTCAGGGGAGACCTTATTGCTCTCTATAACTACCTGAAGGGAGGTTGTAGTGAGCTGGGGGTCGGCCTCTTCTCTCGTGTAACTGGTGATAGGACTAGAGGGAATGGTTTCAAGCTGTGCCAGGGAAGATTCAGGCTGGATATTAGGAAATACTACTTCTCTGAAAGAGTGGTCAGGCACTGGAATGGGCTGCCCAGGGAGGTGGTGGAGTCACCGACCCTGGAGGTGTTCAAGGAACGTTTGGATGTTGTGATGAGGGATATGGTTTAGCGAGAACCATTGGTGATAGGTGGATGGTTGGACTAGATGATCTTATAGGTCCTTTCCAACCTTAGTGATTCTGTGATTCTGTGATTCTAGTTATCTGTGAATATTTGTATTTGTCCAGCTGCCCAGATAGTCTCTCTAGAGAGAACTGGGGAAGACGATACCAGGTAGGACTGAAGCCAGAGGATTGCTGTCTGCTCCTGGTCTTTCTAACTGGGTCACACGAGTATGCGATTAGGAAACTTAAAAATATCAAGACAGACTTTACATCACTCAGGAATATGCTTGAGGGATCAGGTGTGCAGGTAATGTTCTACTCAATCCTTCCAGTTGGAGGCTGGGTTCTGGGCAGAAGAAGGAGAGCAGACCAGTTGATGGAATAACAATGTGGATGATGTCGTGCTCAGGGCTTTGTTTTCTATTGTCTAGGAAACATTTTTGATAAACTGGGAAGGTTGATGTAGGATGGGATACATCTGACCAGCAGGAGCAAGAATACATCAGGCAGCAAGCTGATGGGGCTCATCATCAGGGCTTTAAACTAGATTTGATAGAGGAAGGGGATGTACTGTTGAGGTACAGAGAAGAACACTGGGAACACCCTCACTTTAGGAAACAGCAAGGGAAAACCTCAGATTTGTCCCAGAGATTCTAGAATTATCATTTTAGAATAGTAAACCTTTTTTCCTTCCCGTCAGTGAAATATATTGGCATCCTTACTTATTGAACTAATGTCTGTAATTTTGAAGGCTTGGGTACGTTTCTTCTGTTTATCAGGTTAGCATAGAATGAATGAGATTGCCCAAAATATGTTGAAGACATCAAGGAGAATCTACAGGTCCTAGAATTTAAGGCTAATTGCCCTAGAAGATTTTTTTTTTGAGAATGCGAGATGTTATTATTTTTTCCTGTCCTATAGACTTCTGTTTGTCAAGTGGAGCATCTGTACTTTCCCCGTGAAAGTACCTATAGAACTAATACTACAGTCAGCTGCTAGCGTTCCTTTAGAAACAGTGCAAAAAAAAATCAACAGCAACAAATCATAGAGATTGATTTTTCTCATCTCTCTTAGTGTAAAGCATTTCAATAGGTTTATTGTTACTTTCTGGATCGCTTCTAACTGGGAAGATCTAACATCTAGCTTCTCAACATTAAATTTAGTATGTGCAAAGGAAATCTGACTGTTCTAACACGAGTTTCAACATTTGAATACAAAGAAGTAAAAATTGCTTTTCTAACTCCAGTTACCTTGTTACGTTTCCAAAGATCATATTGCTACTGCTTGCTTAGGCTTCAGGGTGATCCTGGAATTTATGAGGCTGCCTTATCCACAGCAAATCCTGCAGCTTTTTAGATAAAATGCTTTCTGGGGTACATTTATCCTCATTTAGGTACAGTCTAGATTCTTGTTTTTAACTAAAAACTACCTTACGTTTGACTCTGTGAAACCACAGATACTTCCTTGATAACATCTAACCATGTGATCCGTTTCATTCCCTGTGCAGCCCTATCCTTCTCCACATTACTATTCACTTCACCCATATATGCTATCTGTCAATTTGTTTTTTGTATTTATTTTTAAATGATCAAAATAGCCAGGATGAGTCACAAGGCCTCCAAAATGCTATTGAGTTCTTTACTGACACCTATTTTTTTTTAAGTTTTGAGTTTACTGATACATTTACTTAAGAAAAACATATCTTTATTGATACTGCACAGGTTGATTAATTTATTTTTGTTTTCTTGTAATGATACAGTATGTGAAATTAAAAATACATTCAAGAAGCTATTATGTTTAGCAATGTACCTTTGCAAATTAAATCCCTAGAATAAGTAAAAGAAAATGGAAATGGGTTTGTCTGACAGGCTGTATTTCTTAGAAGTTGGTGTTTAAAAAAAAAGTTGTGACAACATTTAGCAGTACAGAATATATTCAGCCTTCAGATGTGGATTCTGCTGTTTATTTCTTGAACTGATTTTTTTTTTTGTGCTGTCATAATATACCCCACCTTAAGGAATCTTACTGATAAGTGAACATCTGTTAAAAGGTTCTGTCAACAAGACAAATATGGTGAGTTAGGAACTCCTGAGAACAGTCAGTTTGATCCTGCTGATTTTAAAACACTCAGTACTGATGTTTTCTGTTTGCTAATAACTTGGTAAGTAAACAGCTTTACTAAGCTGTTATAATTTCATGTCAATCTGATCTAACTCCAGTTTTCCACTAAAACGTGTAGTTCCAATTTCCTTTTTCAAAATCCAGGTCGCCATACTCTAATGCCTGCTCTGGCCTGTGTCTCTTGTGAAAAAGGGGAAAATCATACAAAACTCCACAATGATGAGTTTTTCTTTCAGACAATTAGGCAGTGTAATCTGATTGCATATGGAGTCTAGAAATGGATGGATCTGCAACAGTTGGAACACAAATCACAGTTAATGAAGACTAATCATGATACAAAATCTCTTCTTGACTTTCTAAAATTTGTCCTCAGATCTTCTGGGGAGTTCTGCATATTGATTAAAACTGTTTGAAATTGCCAAAGATGCCCAAAGTGTATTGCAGTGTATAAACAAGCTCTGAATCTCTTATCTGTAATCAAATGTTGAGCTTGCTGAAGATAAGAATTAAATGCCAGAAAAAAGGTAGCTACCCACAGTATCATCCTTGGAATTATCGCAATCATTTGGACTAAACATTTATCAAATATTAATGATTATTGCGATTTTTAAAATAAAATTGAACAACTGTTAGATGAAAAGCATCATGATAGAATTCAGCTCAAAAGATGGAATCTGATAATATTAATATACACCTTAAAATACAGGACTGTAATTGTAAGTGTTGGTGGATTTTAAGGTTTTATTGCCTCACTGTGTGTGATGTTAAATCCTTGTTTGTACAACTGAAGCTAACAGGAGTGAGTGTTTTAAACAATTTTAGACCAGCTTTTATGAAAAAAACAAGCAAAGCAGCAGTGCTTCTCACCCTTCAAGTGTTGCATTTCCATTAACCAGTTGTGATTTTAAGTACATTTCCTGGCTTGAAAGCTCAGATTTCATTTACAGTTAAAGATACAACAGTATGTATTGAAAACTTAAGTCTTTTGTAATTAACAAAGTAAGACTAAAGTTACTAATTTTTCCTAAGCTACTCTTTTGTCCTTCATGTACCACCTTAAGAGCTATTCAATTTCATTTTCCTTAATTCAGCTTACTGTAAACCTAATAAACAGGCTTTTAAAGTGTTAGGAGTAGCTAGCGCTATTTTTCAGGTAGCAAAGTATGCCTCTGTAATTAATAACAACTAAATGTTGCTTTGTGTTAGTTTTCTTATCTTTGTGAATGGTTTTCATTATTTCTAATGTGCTAACAAGGTTATCTTTTTATAATGCGTTTATGTTAGCATACAGAAAATAATTTCCAGGAGGAAAACATATTTGTCCTTTCTCTTCTTGTAATACTCCTATTGTTCTCTTTTATATGTTTAGACATTTTGTATTTACATGAATAATAACTGAATCCATTCTTTTCTATTCCTGCTGATTCCTTTGCAGAACAATTGGAACACAGAAGCCTCTGTATCTCTTGATTTTTTCAGAAGCTATTGTATAGTGCAAATATAGTAGTTTTCTAGTCATTTTGGGCGACAGGTAGAGGACAGGAGGAGTAATTATTTTACAAATGAATGAACTGTATTTGCTTTCATTTTTCTGTGTCTGGTACAAAACCGTGCAGCCTTTAGATGATTAGAAGAGTTGTATTAGGTTTGGTTCTTTCAGACATGAAAATGTTTTTGTGTGCTATCTAAAATTAAAATTCTGAATATCTTCACTTGCAAACATCTTGAATACCTTGGATGATGTCCAGGACTTTAATAAGCGGTGCATAAATTAAAGAACGCTTCTCATGGAGAAGTTCATTTGAGTGAAAATCTAGTAGCTATTAATTATGAACTGTTTACAAAGTAGATGTGCACCCATAATGAAACAGTGGTCTTTTCAGGTCAACTACTTTTTAACAGGTCCTTGGGAAGATAATAGGCTTTTCAAAAGCCTCTAAGAAGCTGATAAAATTAGTAGGGCAATCGGTGTTTATTTTAGTTAATTTTGAAAATGTCTGAGTGTTTTTTTGTGGTTAGGAATTACTGAGAGGAAAAAGTCACATATGCTTGGGAAATTATCTTCTCGTGGATATTCAAACTCTTCTAAATCACCATTCATAAAAACGAATAAGTAAAATCAGCTTTGTTATTCACAGTTTCTCTGTAGTGCTCCTATCTAGGCAGATTATATATATTTTCTACATATTCGGAATTTTTTTATTAATCTCAGAAAGTCTATTTTAAAGATATAAACTTTAAAACTGCAATAAATAATTACAAAGTAACTGGAAAATCCCTGACTTCACACAGTTTCAGTTCTTTGCCTCACAGCAACCTTAAAATGATCTATTAAATGATTATTAGAAACAATTAATTATACTAGAGAACTCTAAGAGCCCAAATGTAATTTCATGGTTATAATTTTCTTGTCAGGTAATAAAACGGGATGAGCTTGGCAAGGATCTGTCTGACTGCTCTCTGTTCGATTTGCTGAAATATGATGATTATAATAGTGACAAGCACCTAGGTCTGGAAGAATTCTATAGAGCTTTTCGTAAGTACAAAGATTAGCCTATTCTTTTTTCAGTTTTCTTTCCCATCTCTTGCTTTGTCTTCCTAAAGTGGCTTTTTTTTTTTATTTTTAGATTTTGATACATCAAGATGCTGTATTTAAACAACAGGTGTAATTTAGCAGTCATGATATTATAGAGAACTCTTTAATGGAAATCAATAAGAGATTTGTTTGTGTCCATGTTTCTGAGGGATTTTGGTAATGGAGAATTTGTAGATGATATTCCTTAATGCCAACCTGCATTAAAAAATCTTTGTTGCACAAGTGAAAACAAGTGCAGTCTGGACGTTGTTACAGAAATGAAAAAGATAGAACATTTCCCTACACCCTTTCTTACTGAGTGCTGGTATAAACCAGTTGTGATAAACCCAGCAATAAATGTACTGCTTTAACTGGTGCTTTAGGATTCAGAGGGATGTACTGATTTGTAATACACTTCTGCTGGGTGCTTGTTCTCTGAATGCCAAAGGTGTCTGGGATAAGTGCTTATAGTACATATGAACTTCTTAATGTATCCACTGGGATATGGATCAAAATGATATTGAGGAGTAGAAAGAAATGGGATGATTTCTAGTCCAATATTCATTCCTATATACAAGGTACATATTCATTACATTGTTTAAAAATAAAAGCTCAAAAAGCTTCCAGTTCATTGTGTGCCCAGCAGCCAGAGGAATGTGAAATACCTTTAATGGTTGTAATTATGACACAATGTGTGCTCTTTCAATAAAAGAAAAAATTAGCTCTAGTTCCACTGCATTTGGTCTCCAGAGAGCTTGAATTTAGTCCTTCTAATCCACGTCAAAAGTATTAACAAAAATTATGTATTGCTTTAAAGGATACCTAGTGGAAAAAAAAAAGAATATTAAATGACAGCCTTCTGGTTATTAGACTACTACTCTTACAGCAAAACAAGCTGAAACCAAGCACACTACACAGGCCAAGCCAAACTCAAAGTGAATATGACAGCTCCAGTCCAGAGATGTTGTGATGTGACCTGCTCCTTAGCAATGGCAAATTCTGTGTTTGTGAATACAAAGAATTAATATGGATGGCAAGCCGAATTCATTCAAGAACCACTCACGTCACATTTTCCATCATTAAAGTAACTAAGTTAAAATCCAACTAAGAGTCAAATGCTATTTTTCTTCAATAGAGTAGGAACACAGAAAAGATTTATTCCAAACAAAACAAGAACTCTTCCTTCTTCAGAATTTTCTTTGGGTATTTCACTGTTTCAATTTGGTATCCTAAAATAATATTATGTTGTGGTAGCATGCATTGTGATTGTGAAATTACTATTTTTCACTGTGTGATGATTTTTTACCACCTCTGAAGTTTTTAAATATGTCAAAGAAACAATCCAAGTAATCAAAATATGAGCAGTTTTTTAAAAAGTACTTTTCATAACTACATCTTGAGGTCTTATAACTGAGCAATTGTATTGGCAGGGAATAATTTTTGAATTTTTGTTTTTATTTAAAGAAGTTTAAAAGACGTGTTACTCTAAATTAAAAATGAAGAATAATTTTTTTTTTTTTTACCCCTTCCACAGTTCTTTATTCCTTGAGCTGATAGTGTTTCTCTGTTTTTTCATTTTCCATCTCCAAGTTTTAAATATATTTTTAAATACCAGTCTCAGTGTAGTAACTTACACTTCCAGTGGGTTTGTCTCTATACCTCTTAGCAGTAGTGTGATACATTTGAGAACTGCTGAACTCCTCTCATTCTCTCTAAAGGTTGTCTGCCTAACAGCTGGAACAAGAGTTTGTTTATGGTGAAGAGCAGTAAAGAAAATTTGGGTTCATAAAGCTGAAGAAATGGCTCCTATACACAAATGCAGTGCAGAATTAAGTTATTAAGTTTTTTTGTTTGGTTTTTTTTTTCCCATCTTTATAACTAACGAGTTGCTTATTTAGGTAAGAAAAGGGAATGGAAGAAAGACAAGGAAGGAAAACTGTTTCAGTCTCTTGTACAATTCAGTTAAATGGGCACAGAAATACAAGCACTGGGTCACAGAGAAGGAGGTGGGATGTTGGTCACAGCCCCACAGTTTGTGGTAATTCCTAAATCATTTCTCAAGGATGCTTTAGAAGACAGCCTTGTAGCTAAAGCAACTAAAATATAAAACATACCGTAAGTAGTAATATATAATTTTAAGACATGTATTCGAATGTGGTGGAGACTAAAGAACCCTCATTTCTAAGTATAGGTTTTAAATGATCTCCTCTACCTTGAGCAGGAGAGTGCTGTGCAAAAGAATCAGAAAATTCAGAAAGCTGAAAAAGAACTGAGAGTAGGCACTAGGAGGGGTGTTTGTGTCATCAGCTTGAACTATAAGGGGGATGATTATAATCAAGCATACCATGCACATTTCTAGCTGTGATTTTTAACTGGCATTTAAAAACACTTCAATAGGATTTTGATCTTTGAACCCAGTTGGGCAAAATTAAAAGGTATTGTCACTCCTATGCTGAACAGCTTGCTCTCTTAAAGTTTTTTTTCTTTTTAAAGGATCAGGCAATTACATTTTATTTAAATATGAATGCATGTCTATGGGCTTTATTATCAGTACTGCTGTACTAGCACTTGCAGGTGAGAAATCTATTTTTTCATTGACATAATTAGAAATGTGACTGTTATCTGAGGACTGTAAATTTAGAATCAAATATGGCTGTAAATTTTACTGCTTTATCAAGATTTTGTCACAGACAACAGGAAGTCTTATTTTTTTTCTTCTAGTAGAAAATAATCTTCAAGGGCAAAATAAATCATTGACTTTTGTGTTAACATACATATAAATATATATGGATACACATTTTTATATGGTATATACATGTCTGTGTGGTATAATTGCATATATTCTGTGAATTATTTTTGTCTATCTGTGTTTGTTTCCAAAATGAGTAAAAGCGATAAGCAGGATAACTTAAGGTTAAACTATAAGCAGTGGTACAATAATTCATCTACCCTTCAGAAGATCAGATGTTGAGGTGCTAACAAAGAAGGGAAATACTTAAGAGAGTGAACTGCCTTTGAAATATGCACTGAAGTCCCAGTCCACAAAATGTTACAAGAATATGAAGGTGCTTACTGGCTTGTGTAGTGTTTTGCAGACAAGTAAGTGATGTGGCTCTAGTGGTATCAGCTGCTTTCATACATATCATGAGCTTGTTTTTGGTGCCATGGCATATATCCACTAGATATATTTACTAGATGTAATAAGTTCCACTCGATCAATAGAGCATATAGAAAGGTACTGAATAATTTTTTTCCATCAGTATAAGACAAAGTGGGAAGTTTAGATCTGCTTAGGTCTTATGAACGTGGGACTGAAGGGAGTCATCCTGAACATACCGGTCAGTCTTCCACTGCTGCAGCTGCACAATGTAAAACTCTGTTCTGAGAGTGATTCAGCTCCATCTTAGCATTTTATTTTGCTGGTTTGTTTTCCTTCACCGCATAGTCCTAAATTTTATGTAAGAGATTTTATATAAGAGAATGTGGTTTTAGTCAGAGCAAGATGTATTTAAATTTGTCTGAAAGGGTGGCTGAAAGCATAAGATGCTGAAGCCAAACAAAAGGAAGAAGTAGAGGATTCAGATTTGTGAATGCTTTTTCTTCTGAAAAATAAAACTCAGCTGATGCACTTCTTGTGTTTTTCAAGGATCTTCTGTCTTTATGTAATGTCTTCTGTGCTGTGAAGATAATATTGTGTTTGTTGCACATTCAATCTACCTGTCTTCTGTTGCTCTTTTCTAAAATAAATAACATTTTCTCCTTTATAGTACCTTATAAAATGAAATTTCAAAGCAGGTACTTCAGGTGGCCTTCATAGTGGCTTACAAAATCTCAAGATTTAGAAGTAAATAGCTATAAATTATTCTCACTCAGCGGAGTGCAGATGTGTATGTCGGCCCTTTTGTGATCACAGTAGAAAGAATGATGGTAATTTAGATATTTATGAATAGAACTGATTGAATGAATAGAAATTACAAGTTTATGGTAAATAAATGTTTTTCATTGGTCCTTTACAATAATAGAACTAAATGCTTTAACAACTCATAGTCTGCATAAAATGAAGAAAAAATGGTGTTTGCCAAAATTTTTTAGATTGATGTTGAACTATTTTTGTTATCTTATGTGCCAAAAAGGGACCATGAAATTGAAGTCTGAAAAAGAGGAGACTCAGAGGAAACCTTATCGCTCCCTACAACTACCTGAAGGGAGCTTGTGGAGAGATGGGGATTGACCTTTTCTCCCATGTAAGTAGTGACAGGACTAGGGGGAATGGCCTCATGTTGTGCCAGGGGAGATTCAGGTTGGTCGTTAGGAAATAATGCTTCTCTGAGAAGAGTGGTCAGGCACTGGAATTCAGGCTGCTCAGGGAGGTGGTGGAGTCAGTGTGTCTCTGCAGGTGTTAAAAAAATGTTTAGATGTTGTACTGGGGGATATCGTTTAGTGGGAGATATTGGTGATAGGTAGACTGTTGGGCTGAATGATCTTGGAGGTCTTTTCCAGCCTTGATGATTCTATGTACTTGCTATTGCTCTGTATGTTTAAAAGTACCTTAGAAGTGTTATTCAGGTCACAGATACCAAATTGAGATCTTGTTGCTGGGGTATATTTGTGAAGTTGTATGTGAACCTTCAGTAACAACTGTTATTACAGAAGTTGGTCAGGGATGATGATGCAAAACTTCCATTCATCGTAGCTTTTAGGAGTATCTGTGTGACCAGTGCCTAATATGAATGTCAAACCTTGTGCTTTGTTTTGTCTTGAATTATATGGAAGGGTAAACAGCAAGAAGTATCCATAAATGCAGGTCTTAGTTAAGAATTATTATCAGGTAGTCTAATTTCTGCAAAATGTTTTTAAAATAGCACTGCTGTCCTTAAGATGATTTCACTCTTACTTTAATCTGTCAACTGCAATTATTACAGATGCAAGTTCCAAAATCCTTTTTTGAAATGTGTATCTCTTTCTTTCCAAAGAAAAAGACCAGGATTTACCACTCCCTTCTGCCCCCTCTCTCCCCCCCAAAAAATCTAACTGGAATAATAGAATTGTTAATGTTGAAAAAGATCTCTAAAATCGTCTAGTTCAACCATCAATCCTTCGGCACCATGCCCACTAAATCATGCACTACATCTATATCTTCAAGTCCACAAAGTCTTACTCGAAAAATACCTACTGGATTTATATTTCTGGTGATTTCAGTATTGTGTCCAAAATATTTAATGTGAAATCTGAGTCAAAGCTTTTTAGCTATGACAAGTCCTCAATAATAAAACTGTTTAACAAATAGCAGGAAGAGTTTCTCAGAGTCTGTCTCCTGCTATCATTAATTCCTTCTTGGCAACAAGTAGTATGTGTCAAACTGTTCCGGAGAGAATTATATTTCAGCACTAACCTCTGAAAATACAAATTAACAACATACTGAGTAGAAGCTATTGAACTTAGTGGTAGTATATTTCCACTCGATATAATCTACCTGTGCTACGTGTATTTTCAGTCTAGAGTATTCTTTTCCAGCTGATAAACAACCTCTTGTATAGAATGGGCAGAATTTAAAGCTCGTCATTTCAGTGAGGTGCATTTTTAAGGCATAAAATGTTGTTCCATGATTTGAAGTAGTATGCCTGAAATTTCTTACGTGCTACTAATTCATAATCAATTCATTTTGATACCAGGGATTCCCAAATAATCATAAAATGTGTTTTATTTGGTTCGTCCCTAGTAAGACTTTTTATCTGGGAAAAACTGACATTCTGAAGTGAAATCTCCTCCCCCTTTTTTTTTTTTTTTCTCCAGAAATTTTGCTGGTCTGTGTTCTGTTATACAGATATGAATTTTATTACTGTTTTACTTACTTACTTTGGGCTAGGAAGATAACGTTTTCATGAAAATGCATGAGAACAGTAATTCTATTTAAAAAGACATTTAATGACAAAAAATAAGTATGCAAGATTCTTATTTATTTTTAGTTTACATTTGTAAGCCTGTTTCATACGTGCCCAGCCTCACACGCTAAGATCAGGAGCATGATAAGCCTTGCTGAAAGATTTGAGGTGGCTTGGGAATTAGTGCATTGGGCCGCTGCTGGGTGACTGGGGTCCTCTTGGACCACCACCTCAAGTGCATCTTGTGATTTGGCACAGATCATTCCCATTCCCACGTTGCTTCCAGCACAATATGCAGCCTGTGTTGCATACACTTTCAATGCAGCCCAACCAATACTGCCGTGTTATACAGGTCCTGGAGCTCTGTGAACTGTAACAGTTTTATATGGTCAATACACAGGACTTCATAAGCAAAAACATTTCCAATCAAGTTGCAATTAGAATTTGACTTTATTTATTGCAAGAATCTTTTATGCTCATCTTGCCTTCTGCATTTCTCTTAACAGCCACTTTGTGTGTGTGATTTTTATATTAAAAAAATAAGTATGCTTATTATTACTTTTTCCCTTAAATGTTGCCATCTGGCAGTGTAGACGTCCTTTGAGAAATACTAAGCTTTTGGTGCAATATTGCCCATTCAGTTCTGGATTAGTGTAGGAAATAATTTTTTTTTTTTAACAAACTTAATTTTATAGCATGCATTCTAAACGTTGGTTAATATGTGATGGTATTATGTAGTTGGTATTTTTTTTCTTTTAAAATTCAGCCTGCATGTTGCTTTTCTTCTGGATAAGGAAAAAATGTATTTTATCAAGATATTACATGATTTGGTATTTGACATGAAGCTCTGAATAAGTGTTGATGTTTGCAATTTTATGTAGTTCTGTTAATGTCTCTCCTAGGCCACAAAATATTTGTATGCATTTAAGTGACTTAGATAAGAAGTGTCAAAATGATCGCATCCCATTCTAGTGCGAATAAGCTATTATTTCATAAATTTAGATACATAGAAATGGAATTCTAATTAAGTTATGCGTTACAGCTTTGTAATAAGTGAATGATTGTTCAGTACATTTAGCTGTGAATAGCTATCTGTGATAGCTATGTGTGAACTTCAGTATTGTTGCAGCTGATACCTTTATGTTGCTAGTTCAGAGATAATATTTTCATTTTTGCAAGTCATTGTAAATGACTTGTACCTGTAAGATTGTGTTATTGATGTTCAAGCATTCACAAACACCTTCATCTAGATAGTTCACATTTCAAAACACATTTAAAATAATAATTTATAATCGGTTATCTTTACTAACAGTTTTAAGGGAATCAGTCTTATTCCAGTACAGGGGCTAAGGCACAGGGGAGAGAAAATGCTTCCAGAGTATTATCCACAAGGGGGAATGACTTGAATAAGGGAGGTGATCACTAGCTAATCCACAAACACGGACATTAAAATATATTATTCACGGCAAAAATACACTTCTCCAACTATAATGAATATTAATAGGCTCATAAAATATTATTTAGTAAGAAACCTCAATAGCCATTGCACTACTTGTTTTCTTTGCACCCATAAAAATCACCTCTTTATCTGAATTTCTTATTTGGAAATAGTTTTAGCCTAGAGCTATGATACTGCTAACCAACAATAAATACTCATTTAAGCAAAATTTCTAAAATTTAATGTTATCATAATTTAAAATCTACATACATATTACTTTTTCCTTCAAAAATAAATGGAATAACATTTAAGTTATTGAGGAATCAGCATAGTGTCATAGTCTCTTTAAAACAAACAAAAAAGCCATGAATAGAAAAAAAAAGGTAATGGATGAAATTCTCTTAAGAGTCCCAGGTATGTATTTGAGATAGTTGCTTTACTTAGCATATAGAGCAGAATGTAAAAATCTTAAAGCTATTTACTAAAAGGAGATTAACAACACTTAGCAGTTGTTTGAATGTTGGTTTTTTTTAAGACTTACCAGAAGTCTGAGGTAGATTTACTGTAACATGATGAGAATCTGAGTTATTCTCAATTCTGCTTAAGAAATGAAAAAAAAATGAAATAGAAGTTGGATCAAAAGGAGATCCTTTAAAATACTAAGACAATTTAAGTATTTCAGATGATGAGTGAATTAAAAAGATTGCTTTTCTGTCCAAGGATCAATTTATTTATTTTGAGAAGGATTAATTTATTATTTTTTATTATGTTATGTTCTCTTCAAGCTTGAGTTTGCTAGTTTTTCTTAAGCATAGAACACTAATGTTCGCCTTAATAACTAAGTAACTTTATTCCTCAAATTGGTGGTTGTTGTTACATCTTTATACTTTTTGGTCTATTCTGGAATCCTAATCAATTTTTTCCTGAAAGAAGACTCTTGAAGATTTGTTTGTTTGTTTGGTAACTCATCTACTCTGCTCATTATTGTTGGTTCTGATCGTATGTATAGGTAAGCAGAAAAGTTATTACAGTCAGAAGGCTGTAAAAGGCTTTTAGTAGTTCCTGGAATTTGTGAGTTTCTTAAGTGTATCTGGCATACGCACTTTAAAAGGGAATCTGAAGAAATAGTTTTGCACCTATAGTTTTGCACCGAAATAATATGAAAGTACATTGGAAATGATGTTAATAGGGATTAAAAAAAATAAATAAATTTCAACCCTGCAGCGGTTGTGTGCTTTTCTTTAGACCTTAATGTTATAGAAAGGTGTATTACAGTGTATCGGGAAAGTTTTTTTGATTGAATGCTTTCAAATTTCTATTACATATAATAAGGATAAAAGAGCTGAAAAATGTCTCCATTGCTTCCATTGCTCTGAGTTCATTCCAGTTTTCATGCAGAATTACATTCTGGCAAAATGTTTCTATTTCAGGGAATTTCATTACTAGCTTCATTTCCAAAACATAGTAATTACAATTTCAAGTTTTACTGTAGTATTCTTCCATAACTTGTGCGTATATTTACTTACTTAGTTGACAATGTTATATTACCGTAGTGTATTTTGACGTGTTGTATATTTTTGCAGTCTACTGCTTCAGAAAGACAATATATTTGGCCAGCTGAAATAAAAAGTGAATGGGATATCTGGGTCTAAATATTTACGTAAATCCTCAAAGAAAATGAAGTAGATAAAATAAATATTCATTTTGAATATTGAAAATATTTTAGATATGAAGTGAAAACAAGTGACTGACCTTAATGCTCCAATTTAAATGCTTCAGTAAACAGGTGAAGCTTACTACCTGATTTTGCCATTTTATGAAACAAGAAAGTTATGTGCTATGCACCTAGGTATGTTTATGTATAACATACATGTACACCCAAATAAAAGTGTGTAGGTGTGTAGTTTAATCTGTGGAGTACTTTTTAAGGCACCCTATTAAGCCATTGAATTCCTATTCAAAAATACCTTCTTCATATCAGTTTTCTGAGCGCCTTTTTGCCACAGAGTTCAGAGCAGGAAAGGGAGAGGAAATATTGGAAACAACTAGAATTATTTTACTGGTGACATGCTCAGGCATATTTTTCTCTCAATTTCAAACTTTCTATAGGAAAAAATAGCACAAGTAGGAGCTTAATAGGCTGCAAGAGAGCATACCACTTAGCAACTGTCATATTGTTCCCAGTACATCTGCAATTATAGCAAGGATGTATAAATTTTGTTTAATTGCAATGATCTTCATAGGTGTTAATGTGCTTTCAATGTGTCCAGATCATTTTCCTGTCCCTCTTCTATTTATTGCTTGTTTTACATAATTGCGGTGCTGCATTGTAGGTTATTTTTGTTCTATTGTTTTTTTAACTTAATTTTTTCCATTAAGTTTTCTCTTATGTAATGTTTGCACACTTGCATTTTGTGTTTGCCTTCTCTTTTCCAAGTCTACAAGGATTGATTAAATGGTTAAGATGAACTTCTATGTGTGCTCTTGAGACACCTATGCCAGAAGATGCCATGGAATAAGTAGGAGACGTTCAGAACAGCTGAGGGCTGCCTGGGCATTTGCTCTGTATTTCTAAGATTCTTTGTAGCTTGTTTATAAAATGTATTGAGTGAAAGAGTGAAATAGCAGTGATTTTCAAGGGCCTTCATGATGCATCTCTTTGGGAAAGCAGAAATGTGTATTCATCATACTAACATGTGTTTCCTGAACTATTTTGAGCTAAGGGAAGGAGACTATCTCTAGGAAGTATTCAGTGCTCTGCTCATTCCGAAGGTATAAAGCTACAAAGATTAGAGAGGATAGGGTAATTGTTTGCTTGTTATGGTCTTATAATTTAATGAAGAGTTTACTTTGAGGCTCAGAAAGATTTAAAAAAAAAAAAAAAAAAAGGATGAGTAAAAGAAAATGATGAAGTGAGCAAACAAAAAAGAACATTTTTTTTCTTAATGAATGGGTTTATCACCTACCTAGTTGGAATGTTTCATTTTAAAAAACCCTTAATTTTCTTCCATGCATTTTATTTCTGTGTGTGATTGATATTGTAATCTAGAAACATTTACCTTAAGGACAGTATGACTTTTTTTATCTAAAATATCTAATGATTTTAGTAGTCTACTCTATAGCAGTTGTTAATACGCATTTTAGGTATTTTAGTACATTTACAAAGTCTTTGGATGAAAGGGTGTTTTTAATATGATAAACTGTTACTTCTGACTTGCTGATAACTACGTTTTCTGAATTTATATGTTAAATGAAGGTAAATGCAATTTTTGTATTATTTTAAGTTATGAAAGGCGAAATGAATTTAGTTCTGTATAAATATTCAGTCTGTGTGAAGATATGCATACAAACAAGTTTAAAAAAAATTACTTCTATTTACTTAATTTCAGTAATCCTTGACCTTTTACTATCTAGTGTGATATATCACAACTGTCAAGTTATGTAGCTTCCCTTAGCTTTTGCTGTTACTGCTAAGAAGTAAAACAATTTGGAGGTGTATAGAGGGAAGAAACCCTAGAATTTAAACTGTTTAACTCCATATAAACATTGACCATGGTATGACTGGGGAAATAGTGGAAGAACATTCTGACAAACCTTATCTCACTTCAGATAATTGTATTCTAAACTATGATGCTTCTTGCATCACTTCTATCTTTTGAACTTCTCAGAAACATGCATCTCATAATTTTAGATAATAATTATGAATTCATTGTAGAGATGCATGCAAGCAGAATTCAGTAAGAGCAGTTGGAAACACAAGTTGTGAATATGTAATGAAATTATCTATCGCATCAACTCTGCTGCCTGTGATTGTTGGAGGAATGATTTAGTTGTTTCACTGGTAAATGTTTCATATACAGGTTTAAAATGTATGTACAGTTACCCAAATGTGTTTTAGATACTTTGAATTTAAAAATAAAAAAAAAATTAAAAATAAAATTTCTACCAAAGGAAGTAAGCACAAAAAATGTACCTGTGTTCATGTGGTACACAGAATGAATTTGCCAGTAGATTCTGAAGCTACTGTTTTTTACTATTATTTTCTATTTTACTATTTTACTATTATTTTCTAAATAATTGTGTTCTCAGATTGTCAAATGCTATATTAAATAGATTAGCAAATCATTTATATGAGAAGTGCAATTTTAGCAGTAGTGAAAATGACGGTGCCAAACAAAGGCAATGAAGCTACATGCAGAGGTATACATATTGCAAAATTACATAAAATGTAATGCAAATATGTGAAGTTGTGAAAATATATGAGGGTTGAGGGAGACACAAAAACCTTCTTTATATACTTATTTACTTTAAGAACTGGGAAGCTGTCTAAGATGGAAGTAATCCAAACAGTTCATCTGTTTACCATTCAACCATGAATAAATGATAGGAGAAATTGACACTTAAAAAAAAAAATTATTTAGATTTGTGTTTATAATTCTTCTCAACCTAGACGTATGGTGGAGATGTATTTGTTGGAGGGAATAGTTAAAGCGCTTTAAAATTTGCTGAACACTCTAAGGAATACTTGATGCTAAACAAAGATTAATGTTTTGTTTGTGCTTATGAAGTGCTAGTCAAATATCCATTTGAGTAACAATGTATACATAACTTATCTGAATTAAAGTAAAGATCCATCTAGTCCAGTATCTTGGCTCTTTCTTTAGGGAAAATTACTAAATAAGAAAAAATGTATTAAGAATCTTGTAATATACCTCCTTATTTCTAGTGATTTTTGTCTTGGAGACTGATTATCCTTAATAGCTCTTGATGAATGTTTTGCTCATAAATTTGATTGCTTTTTGGAGCCATGTGAAATTAACATCTACATCATTGTTTGTTTCAGAATTTTTCACACTTTAATGATTACATGCTAGAATAAGTATGATTTTTGAATGTTGTGCATGCTTTCTTTTTAGTTTATAATGTATGATTGTCTCGCTCCAATTTATAGGAGGGAGAGGAGGTTCTTTGATGTATGTATACCCAGCGTGAGATTAACAACGGTTCAAATGTTGGTCCAACCAGTTTATTACAAATCTTAATCAGAGAGATGGGGATGGGGAGGATGGCAACTATACGAATTAGGGTGATGGGGAAGGGAAAGCGGGCGATAGAAACAATAGGAAAGAAGCAAGAATTGCGTGAAGCGGGGACCACCAGGATCCAGCAGCATCCCGTTGTGTGCCGTTCCAATGGTCTGAGGCAAAAGCACAGAGGGAGAGCAGCAGCAGCGTGGCTGGCCTTAGGCAGCAAGCAGGTACCAGGAAGGAGCGGCAGGGTAAGTCCAGGAGGAAGCAACAGGTCTCAGGTAGCAGGCCGAGGAGAGAGTCCGTCAGCATGCAGGCATCAGCTCGTGAGGCTTCTGACATCAGACACCTCTTATTCTTCAGCATGCAGGCATCACGTCATGAGGAATCTGTTGTCAGAAACCTAACTTCATGGTTGTTGGTCCCCTTTTTATCCTTCTTCTGCCAAAGTGGCATTCCTGGGCGCTTGGGTAAGAATCATGTGCAGTACCCCCTGAGATGGCTATCTCCCTCAAGATAAACCCAAACAAAAGACGGCTTCCTGGTCATTAAGCTGCGATTTATCTCTCTCTCTCGTTGCCCCTGGCTTGCAAAATCTTCAGACAAAGGATTTCTCAACCCTTGCCCAGGACATGTCCATCAGTGTTCCTCAGCAAGCTTTGAGACAATGATGCAAAAGAATAATCTCTTACAGTGATAAAGTACTGTGAACAACTATTCTATATTCTGAGTCTACCATATCCTGAGATTTTTTGAAGCTCCTGACTAATCTTTGTAGTCATCTCTTTTCCATTCTGAAAAATTTCATGTAATAGCTGCTTGTGTGAAGAGAAACTTACCATGTTTGATTGTTCTTATGATGCTTTTTTTCTTCCCAAGTTTTAATGCATTTATTTATTTTTTTTTCCCCAGAGGAAAGGACTAAAAGCAAACAAAGAGTCGTCATGGATTTAGATAGTGGTGTAGTAATACTCTGCCTAATTTCTTTTCTTAACATATTGTCAAGACTGAGTACATATTTTCAAAAAGCTGCCAGTTATGTTCTAAAGGTCTCTTATCTAAGCAGTAATAACTTGTTCAGAGCCTATCTCTTTGTAGACAAGTTTGGTCCCCTTTTTTCACCTGCATTCACTACTTTGAATACCCAATTGAATATAATAAACTTGGCAAACTAGTATCATAAATAATGTCTTTATGCAAATTTGTTTCATATCTAAATTATCTGATTACATGTTCCCCAAAAATGTTCTCAGAGAAATGTATCGCCTCATTTTCTTCTCTCTCCTGCTTGTTCAACATGAGTTCCAATGGCAATCTGGATGGAATTCCACCAGTGACTTTATATGAAACATAAAAACAGAACTCTTCAATGGAGAAATGAAAGATCATTTCTCAGACCATGAGTAGATCTGATGCATGTTGTTTGTTACAAGGTAGATCTCTTAACAAGAACACAAGTCTACTTGGGTAGTAACCAAAATTAAGGGTCTCTCTACAGACAAGTAATACAGCCTACCTTGAGTTCTGGTTTGTTTTATTTTTTCCCTCTACATGTAAATCAGCCAATTGATTTATTTTTCAGAATAACTTTCATTCTACTCCCATCTGTGCTTTTTCCACATTACAGACTTCTGTGAGTAACTGACTCATAACTCTACTCTTCAGATTGCAGGAAACTATTGAATAACAGCTGCATGGCCTTTCTTTTCTTATAAAGGAAGTATAGTAGTGCTGTTATGCCTCAGGCTTTCTAATTCCCATTTATATGTCAGGTAATTTGATCGTGAATTACTGCGTTAGATTTTTGTCCTGACGTAGAGAGAAGAGAACTATTTTCAAAGTTGGATTATTATAAAACTCTGAATATGTCCAGAGGTCTTAAATACTTGGAAATTCTATTATCACTCTGCAAAAAAAAAAAAGCTTTGAAATTTCAAAATAAAATGAAGCTGTACATTAAATAAAATAGGCAAATTATTATATTGATAGGTGGAAATCTTTGTGCATAAAACTTTGAGTTACCAGGATTGTCAGCTCTCCTTTTGTAATTCCCGTTTCATTATGAATTAGTTCCAGAAATATTTTGTAGATTGAACTGCTGCATTTTAAGTACTTCATTTGAGGTAACTGCAAGTGTGCAGTATTGATGTTCAGCATCTGTGTTTGCAGAGAACATAAGGAGCATTAAAGTTGGATCTATACTAGTAAAATGACTTGAAAATATTGATGCTAACTGTTAGCATTTAAATAAAATGTTTTTGCTTGAGCTAGTCATATGCAAACACAGTGAGCATGTTGTGAAATTGATTTTTGTGTAAATTACCTTCTTTGGTTAGATAGATGCACCAACATACTCTACAATAAATAAGGCCAAAACCAATTATCACTACTTCAGTGAATTAGCCCTTCTGTGTTACCTAGGTAAGACAGCTAAATTTAACATAAACTTCAGTTCTTTTGAAATCTGTTTTCAAGAGGAAAATAGAACATGTTATAAATAAGAATGAACTAGTAAACATTTAAAATTTATGCATTATTCCTAATGTCCTTTCTCATTCAAATTCGGCTCTTACTAATTTAGAATAAGATATGCAGTTTTCAATATACCTGTACAAGTGAGCTCACAGCAAACTTTGGTTTCAAATCTGTTTTCAAATAATACAGCGTTATGATGTTTCTTCTGTTCTTCATCAAGGCTGCATTACAGATTTGTGGTCTGGATTCCAGGAAGTTTTGAGACTAGTGTTAACTATTCAATGGTTAACCTGAAAAACTGAATAAGGAAGTAATCTCTATGACATTTATTATCTTAAGTTACTTTGGAATATATTGTAAGGATGAAAAAGTTTGGACATCCATTTTCACTGAGACCCAAGGCTGGTTTGTTTTTTTTTTTTTATGTGTAAGGTTGCTAATTGAGAATTTCAGATTTGGTACTGGGTTGCATTTTATATTAAATAGCACTGAGAAATATTAACCTGTGAACACTGAAATATAAATAATAATAAATCAGAATTGATTGTAGTTGCTTGTGACTTATGTGCTGCTGTGATCTAGGCTTGTTTCTAATTGAGTACCTAGAGTGTGATCAGGGTTTACAAGCTTATATAGTGTAAACACAGTGAACGCTTGAGCTGAACTTTGTATATTGACAGAGTTGGTGTATTTGAACCAAGTTTCACTCAGTTTGCTGAGAAAGAACATTTTATCATATTTTAGGCACTATATCCTCTGCTTCCCAATGATTTAAAACATCCTGTGGTCATAAGGAGTTTTAAAAATACATTGCATCTTGGACAACATATCAACAGAAGCTTTGGATATTTATGCTGTGAGGTACTAGACTAATGAAAAATAACCAAGTTTAAAACTATTTCAAATAAAAGTAGAGATCTGGATAGTGCGACATGTAGCTTCCATGGTGTTATGCATAGCAATCTGCAGCAGAACGGCTGCTATTTCCAACTAAGCAAGGCATTGTAGATAGCTTAACAGTGCACAGTGAAACCCTTTTTAGAATCTGGTTAGTAAATTTGTCTGAGATCATAGTTATTTAGGTAAGACTGTTGTTTATGTCAGTTGATTTAAATTACAGTAACTGGAATTTAGGTAAATGATAGCACTGTGATGGCAGCTGAAGAGTAAAAGCACAAAAGAGGCAATTTAATGTAATGATGGCCATAAGGAGAAATACTTTTATTAAGCAAAAAAAGATGCTGAAGAATGTAATTAGCAAATACACCCTCAGAACCTAGAAGTTAGAGCCTTAAATTCATCTTTTCTTTTGACTGCCACCAAATAAATTTTTCAGTGTTGAGGATGCATAGTATGAACTTAGGTCCATACAAATTGTTGGACAAGAAAGATGTCTTAGCTATATGTGCTTAGCTATAGGTGTCATATCAGATATCATGACAAATACAATTAGAATAAATCATTACTTATGCATTCTGAAGGACATATTTTCTTAGCAGTGTGGCATTGTAAATGAGAGTGTTGATCATATTTTTCTGGATTGCTGTGGTTTCTGTTGCTTTTAGAAATTTTTTTTAGTATACAGATATTTTAATTATATCTTGCCCATCTTAAGTATAGCCTTTAAAATGATGTTGAAGTCTGAAATTGACAATAAATTATTAGGAAATTACTGTTTCATCTACTCTGAGATTCTTTTCCTAGCAAACCCTAAGGTTTTCATTTGTTACAGCTTTATTAGCTTGAAAAAGATTGTTGTGTAATTTTGAGTATATAATCTATAAAAGCTCTACGTTTATATGTATACTTAAACCTAAGATATCGTATCTGACTACTTTCATATCAACAATTCGTGTAACATGTATCAAATTCTAGCCCATCACATAATTTGGAAATTTCTCTTAGGATTCATTGAATGATGCAGAAAATCTGTTATAGAACGTATTGAGAGAGATGTTAAGGTTGAAGAAGCAGTTTCAGTGTGGTGAGATGATAGAAACGGGAGGGAGATTTACTTTTTACCAGTTCATTCACTGTCTCTCCCAGAAGATGGAAATTCATAGAAGTTTGAATTTCATCCTTCTTCTTACGGTGAAAGGCTAGTCTGTCAATCAGGATAGGCAAATTATTTTCCTTATCCCTAATAAATCATGGTAAACAGGCTGTAAGTTCTATGTCTGGATTAGTGGTTCCCCTGCATCAGAAAGGTTTGAAGCCAAACATCTCATGAGCTGGCTTTCCTGGCCTGTATTTTCTTTGAGGCTAAAAAAATTCTCCTACCGATTGTATGGTCTCTGTAGGCTTTGTGGACTCTCATAACTAGTCAATCTGTAGGATGAACCCTTTATCTGTGCTGTTGTCACTGTTCTCACAGTGAAGTGATGACACCATTTCAAATAATGCTCCCACTATTAACTTAACATTCCAATTGCATAAGAGTATCAGACAAAGCCTGATATATATATATATACATATATATACATATATATATATATACGTGTGTGTGTGTGTATTATTTTTCAGTGCAGCTTTAGGTAGACTTGAATGGTTTATCTTTGCAAGTTTAATATATTTGTTCTCCACAAAGTAATTCTCTGACTTCCTGGTTGATTCAGGTGTTGATACAATGTCACTGTGATAGAGTGGTCACTTCAGAAACTCAGTGAATATATGTGGGTTGTCCCCATTGCTGATAACATTGCACTTCTGATAATTCTTGATCTAGCACAATGCTTTAAATGAGGTGCAGCCCATACCTACATAGAAACAGCTGTACACGATGACAGGGGAGTCATAAATAATCAATGACTCCTTGCATTCCCATGAACAGTGTTTCTCAAGTATTTTTTAATGATTGAAATGCCCTGCAGAGCAAGTGAGAGTATATGTTTTATTGATTTTTATGAAGACTTAAGTGAATCATTATAGTCCTTGTGGCACTCAACTTGAGTCCTGTTGAGTTCTGTAGTCTGTGCAGACTCGGGAGAAATACAAGGGCTCAAAGAGCAGTTTGATTGAATAGGCACAGGAAGTAAAATTCATTTAATTAAAGAATTGAATTTAAACATTTATATGTCTTCCTCAATGTTCAGTGCTCCTGTAAATGCCAAGCCTTTGGTATGGAAACTGACTGTGGTTTTTCATATCAATTTACAGTTTAAAAAAAAATTGAAGCAAATTCCAGTTAGATTGATACTACTCTATAGATTGTTTTTCATTTCTTCAATTATGTTAAAATAGTAGAAGTAGTACATTATTTCTCGTAGTTCTTCCATTAAGTTCTTTATTAGCTAAAAAATAATCATGATCTTGCTGGACTAAGGGAAAATTTCCATCCCCTCACTTTCTCCACGGTCAATAAATTTTGCTGGAATCAATACCTCCATAGGTTATTTTAATGATTGTGGTTTCATACCTAACTTTACAACACAAAGACTAAGCGTTAGTTTTAATTTAGAATGAAAAGATGACTGGTATTTGTGCTCTGTATATTTGTATTTTTATTTTTAATTATACTAGAGGCCTTTGATCTATCGCATACTCTTATATGAGTGGCTGTGGATTTAGGAGATGAGATTTCCTTCCCAGCTTAATTTTGTAGAAACCATGGTGCAACATTCTGAAAACCAAGCTTACAAAATGCTGTTGAAAGGTGAGGGAAGGAATATTAAAATAAACATTATTTAAGAAAATATCTTAAAGTGAAAGAAGTTCAGGTCTCAATCTGATTAACTTAATCACAAAGAAGAGGATGTAAGGTGTGTGTAATTGTGTACTTAGAGGATTCTTCATGGAGAGTACAGTGGCATTAAGAATGAATAGGTGGCAGGTGAAAAAGGTTGCATTCAAATTATAGGACGCAACCGTTTCAATGGTACAAGTAGTTAATCTATGAACAAGCTAAGATCCTGTATTTGGTCATTTATTTTACCTTTCATTTTTAATATATGCTACAAAAAGTGTCATGTATCTGTTATTTTTAATTTACCAAACAATGCTCATACGAGACATTACTGTTTCAACTGTGATGAAAACAACCTTTGAAGAAACGAAAATGCTTTTTGTTGCATTCTTTTTTAGTTCATTAAATTTAATGTTTTGTTTATTTTTCAATATGTATATTCCAATTCTGTGCCAGGAAGATCTGGTGTTAACACCAAGGAAAAAAATATATATGTAAGACTTTAATAGTGCATACATCTATAAACTTAAATTATTAACTTCTATATTTTATTTATTCCTTTTGCTTACTTCAGTGAACTTTAAAAAAAAAATTATATGCAGACTTTTTTTTCTGATACAATCAGCACATGGAAGCTGTTTGAATAATCCAAGTATTAGATGCTAAATTCATTAAACCAGGCAATTGGGTGAAATATTCTACTTTATTCTGAATTCTGAAATCTTGAAACATTCTTAATGTTTCTAGGTATTCAAATAATGAATGATACGCATTTATCTCTAAGAGAAGCTTTAATTTCTTCCATGAAATAAATGTAGCACGACCTGTCAGTTGTTCTCTATTAAATCTTACTGACTAGTATCAAAAATAAAATTGAAGACAAGCTTTTGCATTCTTCTATGGTTTCTATTAATTTTCTTTATGGAATTAGTTTCTACAGGACTTCCTACAAATATAAGCTACTATAATATTACTTATAATTTCCAATAAAAATATTTTCAAATTAGTTGTTAAAAAAAGGAAAAGTTGAATAAATATTAATTAAAAGAAATCTCTTAAGATCCTTTCTTTTTGAATAATAACAATTTTGAAAATAGAGAAATAGAAATCTCTGCTATGCTAGCCTTAAGGCTGGAAATAAAACTTGAATTTTGTTACAAGCTCTGCTACTATGTTAAATAGCAGTGACACATTTATGCTTGTGCATGTGTGGCTAACAGAACTATGAAAGCAGGTCTTTTGATGTTTTTAATAGATCTTTAAGATTTATAAATATTAACATTGATTATGAAGTAGTGCACTCCATTCTTCTTAATTTAGTTCTTTTATAATTTTATTATTCTGACTTCAGGTAAGAAAAAGTCACTTTTTTTTTTCCCTCCCAGATAGCTGGGATAAAGAATTTTGGATCTAATTTAAGAAAAAGAAGCTTCAGATTTTGTAAAAGACTTCTTTGCTAGCATAAAACCTGGAGAATAGATACTCATAAACCATGTGCTATTTCTTGTACTGTAACATTTGACTAAATACATGAATAAGTTGTTGACAACAAATTTGTAGCTGGAAATAGATCTGCAAATGGAATTTGTCTGTATGTGAGATTGTGAACTCCCCTTTATTTGGCTTCATTTTCTTTGCCATGGAAAACCACTCTATTTTTATGAAATAAATCAGTGTTTGCGTAGAAAAATTCATATGGAACAGTACACGTTCACTGCTGCTCTTTGGAAAAAGAAAGAAAAGTAATTATATGTCTATGTGTAAGATTTGAGATAATAATTAATACAACATTAATTATATTGTTATAATTCTATCACATGGATACAGAATGGGCTGCCCAGGGAGGTGGTTTAGTCACTGTCTCTGGAGATGTTCAAGAAATGTTCAGGTATTGTACTGAGGGACATGGTTTAAATGAGAAATATTGGTGACAGCTGAGCAGTTGGACTGGCTGATCTTAGAGGTATTTCCAGCCTTGGTGATTCTGTGATTCAATGATGTGGAGTGATTTGAGCTGATCACTATGAACTCTTGCAGTGTGAGCAGGAATTCAGGATCATCAGCACCCTGTTCTAAGCCAGCTCTGTACTGCGTTATTTTTGTGATGAATGGATGGACAGAGAAGGCTATTGTTATATAGAAGTCATTTTGTATAGGAAAAAATACTTTTTTCAAGTTTTAATTAGGGGCTTTCCACTTATTAAACTGACTTTAAAAATATTCTCTCCCTGTGATCAATCAGTTAAGGTGATGGAACTGTTGGGATACAACCTCTGGAAAGCTTTAATTCTGGCCTCTTGGTCCTTGTTTATTTTTTTTTTTTAATTTGAAAAGCCAATCAAAATGCTTATTTCCAGATGAACTATGTTTTGCTCTATTTACATTTATAGAAAATAAAATCTGTTTACAGCAAAGATGATTTTTTCTTTCAATGGTTTAATTACACTGAAAAGTGAAATTCTGTATGCTTTCTTCAGCATAGCATACCAAGATTATTTTGAGCTTTATCAAAGGACAAAAAAGTCTTTTTATCATTTAATTTTTGAACTGACAAAGTTAGACATGCTAATCATAATGCATGCTGATTTTAAAGTTGCTTTTAAGAACAGCAAAATGGCACTGATGGAAAGGCTCTTGTTATTTCATTTTGAGAAAGGTGGGATCAATGTCAGAAGAGGGAAAAGTATAGTTGTATTCCAGATATTACGAGACATAAAACAGTATCTTAGTCAGATTTGCCACAACCAAATAGCAGCATTTCCAATTTTTTCACTTAGTGTTTTATATTGTTAGTTTTTATCTTGCTATTGATAACTGCAGACTTAGAATTTTTTTTTAAATGAAAAATGCTATTCATAAAATTCCTTGTAGCAAGCATTATGAGTCTCAGATTATTTTACATTCTGTTTTATTCTCTTCAGTTCTTCAAATTCTTTCCGAAACTTATCAGCCTATACATATGCTGTGTCTAGACTAGGAGGTTTTAGGGCTAATTTGTGTTAATTTCGCTAAGGTTATTGATCTATGGCTTTATAGGTTTTTAGGACCTGTAAAACCTGAGCCACAGGCAAGGAGAACCTTTTATATCTCTTGAAAAGCAGTGACTTTTGCATATACTATGTAGTTACAGGCTACTTTGCAATTTCAAAAAATTTGTAGTTAACTACAGTAAAACAAAAGGCCATAGCAAATGCCCTGTGACTACACATTTGAAGTTAAGCTACATTTTATACACTTTCCATTAAGCTCAGAGCTTACAATAGTCCATGGATGTGAACCATAAATGAACAATTAATGTCATAAAATAATAATGCCGTTTTGTATCTTGATTTCAGAATACAATTTTCACTGAGGTAGCAAATGCTAAACTTTGCATTTAATACGTGTCTCCTTATCCACAGTTGCATTCTAATTAAAATTGAGAAACATTTCTACAATAAAAACTGGACTTCTGTATAAAGGCATCCATAATAATACTGGAACTAATTAGAAACAGACTTTGAAATTTTGTAGGATTTAAATTAGATAACTCATTTATAATGTGAAGGATAGCATTTTTCATAGTCATTTTATGATAATCATTTAATGACTATGCTAAATTAAGTATTGGCTTTGGAAAACACAAATAATTACTCATCATCATGTTTATCTACTTTTTAAGGTTTTTACCTACAGAATTCTGTATGGAATCAAAGTATTAGTATGCTGTTGCTGTCTATCAGAAGTTTTGAATCATTCAGTAGTCATTCAGGTGTGTTTCAAGAAATCCGGATAGCAGCATCATTGAAGAACCATATCCTATAACATACCAGCTGAAATGCTTCAGATGAATGAAATAAATTTTAAAAGCAACAGTAGGTAGCTCAATATTCAACTTACTTTATATATTACCTTTTCAGTGGTTTAACAAATCGTCAGGTCATGCAGGGGAAAAAAAAGTCAGTCACATTGACTGGTGGACAGCATTACGTTCCTATTGGAAGAGAGAAATAAGGGTGTTTTTATTTTTTGTCTAAATAGAAAATTAATGTTTTTAATCACATGAAAATTGTCTTTCTGAAACAACAAATCCTTCTTTCCTGAAGCTATTGAAAATGCCTTTCTTCTTGCAATTTGGAAAGGAAGAAAAAAAATATTAAACTGAACAATCTTTTTAATTGTGTTAATTAAAAATTGTTTCTTTTGTGAAGCTAACAGGAACCAATAATAGATCTTAGCTTGCTTATAGGTTGTTGCTTTGCTATGATGGGAAGATTAATGTCACTCTTTTTTTTAAGTAAGAGTCCAAATGTGTTATGGGACATAACTGGGATTGTTCAGTCTGGAGAAGAGGAGGCTCAGGGGAGACCTTATTGCTCTCTATAACTACCTGAAGGGAGGTTGTAGTGAGCTGGGGGTCGGCCTCTTCTCTCGTGTAACTGGTGATAGGACTAGAGGGAATGGTTTCAAGCTGTGCCAGGGAAGATTCAGGCTGGATATTAGGAAATACTACTTCTCTGAAAGAGTGGTCAGGCACTGGAATGGGCTGCCCAGGGAGGTGGTGGAGTCACCGTCCCTGGAGGTGTTCAAGGAACGTTTGGATGTTGTGTTGAGGGATATGGTTTAGCGAGAACCATTGGTGATAGGTGGATGGTTGGACTGGATGATCTTATAGGTCTTTTCCAACCTTAGTGATTCTGTGATTCTGTGATCAAAATCAAGAGTCCTTCTCTTAAATAAATCAAAAGTGGCTTACCTAATATTGTGAAATAGCTTGTTAACACTAGCAATTTTTAATGTGTGATGCACTGGAAAAGTTAAAAGTAGATGGTGAGTATTTGTGGATTGAGATGAGACTCAGTGCTTCAGTAGAAGTACTGTATTTAATTCATGTTTGCTGACCATTACATGGCGTTATATTCTTCTGCTTGGTCCTGTATTCCAACCTCATTGCTGCTGCTGCTTGGCAGACACAACAGTTACAGAATAGATGCTATGAAATGCTCTGGGTTTTTTTTCGTTTTTTTTTTTTTTTTTTCCCTCCCTGTATTTAGGAGAGATTTATTCAAGTACACAGTTGTTTGTTATTCTGACTCTGGATTTCTCCAGCTATTGTAAAAGAAATCATGTTTGACCAGAGAAGCATAGTGCAAATTCTTTTTGTACTGTTTTTTAAAAGTGACGTAAACTAATGTGTTTTGACTATGATTAATGCATATTCTGAGACTCAAATGGAAGAGAGTACTAACGTCACTTTAATCAGGAACTTGTGCTTTCACAATCAATGGAAATCCTCCATAAAAACTGGTATATCAAAAAAGAAAGCTCGTACTTTAATTCTATATTCTGAAAGCAAAATTCACATTTGTCCATTCCCACTTCAGTCTTGTATCTTCTGCACACTATGTTCCATTAATATTTTTCTTTTCTGAAAATGAATGACTCTTATCAGCAGTACTGTCACGTTAGTTAAATGAAGATGCTAGCTACTGTACTGCATTGGCCTAACTGTCAAATAACTTCTGGAGTTTGATTGTAGATACATTCTGTTATGTTTGTTGTAGTCTTACCTCTGAAATTCATTTTCATATTAAATGCTTCTCTTTATAGAATCATGCTTGTCAGTCAATTTAATTGAAATGTCATGGTGACCTTTATTTGAAATACTCTGAACTTCCTGTGGTTTTTGGAAGTTCTTTTTACTTTGATTCCAATTAAAATTCTTTAAATTATCAGTGTACAAAAGCCGCATACTAATTAACCTTATGTAACTGCTAGCAAATTAACCTTACAAACAATATATCTTTTGCAGAGGTAGTTCAGCTGAGTCTGCCAGAAGATCAAAAACTAAGCACCACTGCAGCAACAGTAGGACAAAGTGCTGTCTTAAGTTGTGCCATCCAGGGCGCTCTGAGACCTCCCATCATCTGGAGGAGGAACAATGTCATTCTGAATAACTTAGATTTGGAAGATATCAGTGTAAGTAAAAGAGTTCTATTTAACAGCTTGTTACAAAACCTTTGCTCGAAGAATTGAGAAGTGATGTTTAACAAATTCCTTACTCAATCTGTTTTTAGTCATATGGCTGTATATAAGCAAAACAAAACAAAATAATAGTAATAAAATGCCTACCAAACTCTGTTTTTCTTTTAAGTTTTTTGCATACTCTTGGTGTTAAAAATAATTAAAACATTTCATAGACCAAACATTTAAAGGAGTAAGTGCAACAGCATAAACATATGAAGACAAAATTGCAACTTGGTATTGTACGTTCTGCATTATATAGGCTTAAAATATTTAAGAGAAGTTACCGTCTTAAGAAATGAATTATTATTTAGCACAAGTAGGTCATTGTAATAAAGCACAGTTCATTGTAATAAAGTGTAAGTAGATCACTGTAATAACCTTATCTTCTCATATTTGAATGAAAATGCATTTTTACCTTAGTACAATTCCTACTACAAAATTGGTTGTTTTGATCATTCCTCTGTGTATCCAGCAGACTGAAGGAATTGCTACTGAATGTCAGTACAACTTAGAAATCTATTTTTAGGAAAGTAAATATCTGCTACCTAACTTTGCCATGACCTCCAAGTATTGAGGGAAGAAAAATCTTATTAAAAAAATAGATGTTATGGTAGAGCTCTCAAAACAAGTTTTCAGCTGTATTTTATTTCCTTATATGTTCAATTTGTTTTGACTATCATCTTATAGTACAAGAATTACAAAATGTGGACAAACATAGGGTTACACTTGCTTGGACCAGTATGTGTCTGAGATCACTGCAGCTCTTCCATGCGTGGAGTATCATCACAATCAAATATTTCATTTATGTATTTTTTAGTGAATGCTTTTATTTCTAAGGTGGCATTTGTACTCACACATAACCTTTGTTTTGTTTTACTTGCTGATTTTATATCAGATTTGTTCGTAAATTTAACTTCTGTAGAGTAATGCTTTATAAAATAAAGGATGGTTTCAAAGCTCAGCATTTGGCCATGGTAGCATTTGGCCATTTCGGAGGCTTAGGATAAAACCAGCATCCTCTGAAAAATTCCTTTTATATAATCATTAGTTTAATTGTTTTAATTAGTATAATCATAGATGGTATCCTGGAGTGCATTAATAATGTGTGAGGGCTCCTAGGATTTCAATGAAAGGCCACAAAGGTAATAAAGGGTGTAGAGCATCTCCTGTATGAGGAAAGGCTGAGTAAGCTGGGTCTGCTCAGCTTGTGGAAAAGACTGAAGGGATTGGATCAATGTTTATAAATGTCTAAAGGGAGGTTGGAAGCAAATAGATAGGACCAGGATCTTTTCGGTGGTTTCGGCAGTGACAGGACAAGGATGAATGGCCTAAAATTTGAACACAGGAAGTTCCATACAAAGATGCAGAAGAACTTCTTTATGGTAAGGATGATGGAGCCCTGGAACAGGTTGCCCAGAGAGAAGTTGTGGAGTCTCCTCCTTTGGAGATATTCAGTACCTGTCTGGATGCCTACCTGTTGAAGGGAACCTGCTTTAGCAGGTGGGTTGGTCTCAATCTCTTGAGGTCCCTTCCAACCCCTGCAGTTCTGTGACTGGTATTCAAACATGTCTTACCCTTACTCAGAAGTTTCCTTTCTGCAGAATTTTTTAGCCTTCTGTAAATATTCATGATGGTCATAAGTAATGATTTTGGAGTTCATTGCTCATCACTTATAATTGGAATACATACAATGAGATGAAGAAACAGGAACACATACCTATATATGGAGAAATAAAAGGGAAATGATGAACGGAAATGATGAATCTAACAACTTTGCTTCAGACTGAAAGGTTCTATTGACTGTATTTGCAAACATGAAAAGAGCAAGTGTTTTCAAAGCTTGATATGAACATTTTGAGTATGAAAATTCAAAAAACAAACAAAAAAAACCCACAGAATCTTCCTGTAGGGAGCGCACTAGTGATAAAGGGAAACTTCCGTATACTGACCATAACACCACAACCTCCTATACCACTTGGAAATGAAGTTGTGCCTGGGAAAGTGCAGAAGAAAGCTGTTGTTTTAATAAAGTTCATCTTCAGTAACCTGAGTTACTAATTAATTTTTTATTTTAATTGGCTATAAATTAAGCCAGTTTTCCCTAGGTAAAGTCTAGTTTTCCCATAATGGTAGTAAGGAGGCAGTCTTCACCTGCAAACTTTTTCATTCACATTACTCCCCTTTCCTTCCCCTCTCCCTTTGAGATGGGGAATGAGCAATTGCTGACTGGGAGCTTGCCTATTAGCTAGGGCCAGCCTACCATGCTTCTATGGTAGTTATAACAGCTGGAATGCAGTCCAATATGGATTTTTTGAAGACTCATGGTATGCCTAATTTGAAGTCAGTTTGAAGTGGTGATCAGAAATCAAAAGCTAAGGGAGAAAATTAAAATTGCTAGAATTGGCTGAATTTTTGTACATTTAATAGGAGTGAAAGGCCATGTGATAATATACTGGCTTAACAACCATAAACATAAGCAAATAAATAGACCAAGCAAGGATGTAATTCTCAAAAGAAGGTCTACATATGTCCCGAGAGAATTTGCAAGACAGCTAGAAGATGCTGTGGAAGTAAAGGCAGATGAGGGATTGTTCATCTGTGGAAAAAAACTTAGTATTCATACCTGCACAGAGTGGAAATATTTAAGAATTATCTGTTTTGGGATGAGCTCTGTGTGTGTATTTTGTGTATGGTTACAGTAGGAATGAAACAGAGTAAACTCTTCCAGTGACAGGAGAATAGTTCTGAAGGTGAATGTATTTATCATTTCTTTATAAATCATAGAAAGAATGGAATGCTTGAAAGTGCTTTTTGAAGAAAAATGTTAGATCTTAGTCCATTAGTATTAACAATTATAATTCAAAGGGAGTGACAGATCCAATATCCCTGAGGTGAGGCATTAAAAATACGTAGCACTTGAATTAATGTAGGTGATACTGATCTGATATGCAGATAAACCAACAAACAGTGGAAGAAAGAATTAATGGAGCCTGGAAACAAAGCAAGAACAGAAACAATAAAAAATGATTGGGCATAAAAACATTAACTGGTTCCCAGAGTCTCTTTTCTTCAAAATCTATTTTATGCATTCCACTGTTTGCACTGATTTGAACTCACTTTTTTTTTATTTCCAGATCTTTCCTTAAACAACAACAAAAAATTCTCTTCATATTTCTTTGGTCATTCCATAATGTTCTCAAATTTGATTGTCAGATACTCGTACAACTTCACATTTACTTCAAGGTTCCTATGTAGTTATCATTCAGTATCCATTCAAGCAATGTAATAAAAATAAAACCTTGAGGAGAAGAAAAATAATTTGAATTATTTTATATTTCAATATGGGAAATTACGCTAGTACTTAAATATTGACTTGAAAAGAACAAATGCAGAGGGAATACAGCGTGTTTCTGTTTGTTGCATTTTAACCACCAAAGAATGTGTTGTACTTATTCAGGCAATTTTAAACATTCAAAAGCTTTAAGCCCTTGTATAATTTCAGATGTCTGCAGAGGAAATGTGTTCTGTGCTTTGCTGTGGCTGTTATAATCTAAAATGCTTGGCTAGCACTGGGAATTGTCAATTTACTCAGCTATATAACAACCACATATGTGCATCTCAAAAATAATAATCTTGTGTAAGTTGTGATATTGTTTTGGAGAAAAAATAAGTGACAAGAACTGACCTAGGGAGACAGATAAATACTTTTTTTTTTTCCAGCAAAATGCATCAGAGATCATGTAACTGGAAGTGAGCATATATGGCACCAATCATATTAAGTAGTAGTGACAATGTCATTTTGCTCTTTCTTACGGTGTGGAAATTATGTTTTTGTACTGTGCGATTTTCAATGCAAGTTAAATTATTTGTTTTGGGAGTAACAAACTCAGAACAATATAATGTCTTTGACTTCCAAGGATTGAGAACACCCGTAGTATTTAATCTGTGCTTTTAAAAACAGTAGAATAATTTAGAGAATTCTATCTGGCCACAAATGTATGGTTAAATATTAAAAATGATATGATAACATCTATTAGCCAATTTTAGGAGTCTTTAGTGCTCCTCAACTCTTCTCGTAGTACAAGTGATTACACTTCTTGAAAGTTCTGTGCCTTGCTACTGATTGTTATTTTATTTAAACTGATAGCAGTCAGAGATGATCAGCATTGGCCTGAATGAAGCCATGAAAAATTTTGTGCCTCTGCAAATTTTACTTTACTTAAATTGTAATTCATTTGTGCTATGACTCAGTACAGAATTGGTATCACAATACTTTTTACTGATATTTTGGTATGCATCTATAAGGGCTTTCTTATGCCGTGATCATGAATCTTAAATTTGTGATTTTTTCTTTTCACTTTGCTTGAGTTTTATCTAAGCTATTATTCATTACAGAATAAAGTTCTTATTTATGGGAAAATTAAAAATAGCAGATTTTTTTTCCCAAATGCTGTGCATAATATGTTTTTCTCATATAAGTTGATTTGTTTTTTAAATGCTTTTTATATTTCATTTTACTTTACTCTTTTTTGAATTTTTCCTTTAGTTTTGCCTCCAGCTGTTCTCCTATACCTGTTAGGAATAGCACTTCTCTTACAAGCTGTCTGCCCTTTGTTCTTACATTTATGCAAGGTCTACTTAAATTACTTGCTCACCTATAAAGTTTAACATCTGCTAACATACTTAAATTAGTAGATTTTTGAAGGAGTGTAGGTTAGTCTCTACTTTTTAATGAAAACTAATGATTTCTTTCTTTAGACTACCTTAATTGAAAACATATAATATTTCTATTTGACAGGTAAAATTTGTGGTTTTGAAGTTACATATAGGTTATCTTTCTCTCAAAACATCTCATTTGTTCATTGTATTAAAATTAATTTCCAAATTACACTTTTACTGTTTTGATATTATATTCAAGTCTGTACCCTAGGGTGGCCAACAGGGCAAGGGAGGTTATTGTCCATGTCTGTTCTGCCCTTGTGTTATGGTTCTGGTCCAGTTCAGTTTAGTTCTGTGACTGAAGGGGTGGAGGGAGGGACCCATGGTCCTGTGCCATGTGAGAAGTGGAAGGGAGTAGATAGGGAAATGGGCTTAGAGGAGGAAAGCAGTGGCAACGAGTTAAGGGAGAAAACCAGTTAACTAAATATGATAGCGGAATGCAAGATAACACAATATAATGGAATATAATTAAAATTGAAGCTAATAAATAAATGAGAGTGTCCAAAAACTGAAGGCCTTACTCTAATGCTGTAGGAGAGGTGGCTAGGGAGTACGCACAGCAGAGACTAGTAGAAAGACAGTCCCGTAAGTCCCAGACAGTTTTATCTTTCCCTCTGAACGGAAACGAAATAATGAAGTCTTCTGGGAGTTGTAGTTCATTCTTCTATTCTGGGACTAGGTACCCAGAACTATCAACAATCCACGGAACTGCAGCATTAACTCTTTAACTCGCAGTGAACTACATGATGTTATGATGTGAAATACTGGTAACAAAAATCATAAAACTATGATACCTTGTGAGATCTTCTCTGCAATACTGTGTCCAGGTCTGGGGCCCCCAACACAAGAAAGATGTAGAGCTGTTGGAGCATGTTCAGAAGAGGGATAGAAAAATGATCAGATGGCTGGAGCATCTCTCCTATGAGGAAAGGCTGAGAGAACTGGGCTTGTTGAGCCTGGAGAAGAGAAGGCTTCCAGGAGCATTTGTTGTGACCTTCCAGTACTTAAAACGAATTTATAATCAGGAGGTAGACAGAATTTTTACATGGTCTGATAGTGATAGCACAAGGGGGGACAGTTTTAAACTAAAAGAGGGGAGATTTAGATTAGATCAATGGGCGATTTTTCACTTGGAGAGTGGGGAGAAACTGGAACAAGTTGTCCAAAGAAGCTGTGGATGCCCCATCACTGAAGATGTTCAATTCTGGGTTGGATAGGACCCTGGGCAACCTGATCTAGTACCAGATGTAGTGGGTGGCAACCCTACCCCCATGGCAAGATGCTTGGAATTAGATTTTTAAGGTCCCTTCCAACCCAAGCCATTCTATGATACTGTGATCCTTTTCTTGATTTTTTTTTTTTTTTTCTAAAATGTAGTTTATTTGCCATTAAAACTTAATGTCCTCTGAAAGAACATATTCCCTTCCACTCTAGAGAGGTCTCAGCAGCTGATGAAATAAATATTTTCATACTGGCCAAAATGTTAAACTTAGTTCTTAGAAAGGGCTTCTGACATCTTCTCTTTTACTTCTCATCTTTCTTTATCCCTTTTCTATTTCTAACAAAATTGTCAGGAGAGCCTCAAGAAAAATATCTCCCTTTGATACTGTCTTCTCCAATGAGATAGTATGATCCTACATACAAACTTCTCTTTGTGCTTGGTTAAATTGTTATTATGACATTTTTATGACAATGATTAAAAAAAAATAATCTGTTATAAACAGTCATAAATACAAATATACTTGTTTTACTTTATTTTATTACCTTTTCTCTGTTATTTGATGTCAAATACCAATTTCATTTGCTTGATTTTAAAAGCTTCCTGAAAATGCTGTCAAAGCTGCTGATCAGATTTCTCAATCTCTAATGTTTTTTTTAAATTTATTTATAAATATGCCAAAAGTATATATCATTGCTAACCAGTATAGTTATTTCATTCAGGAATTTGCTTCCACTCTTCTTCTCTTTTATTTTTTGGAATCTGATTTGGAGTCATAATTACTTCTTTAATAGCGGTATAAATTGCACCAAAAGAAAACATTGAGTATGTGTAAGACTTGCAAGATCTGGCTTTTTTTTCCTCTGAATATTGAAAAGATCTTATTTCATTAATCATCTAATGAATGCTACTTCAGACTGTGGATCATAACATCGTAAACTGTACGTCATAACATTTATATAACGTTGTAAAGATACACTTAAATGAGGTACCACTATGGATCTATAATCTTCTGGGTTAATGAAGTAAGGTGAAAAGTTGCAGTGAGGTTTCATTCAAAGGTACTGATTCCTGTTAAGATAATCTGGACATGCAAGTTCTGTGACTCTAACTTACTCAGAGCTGTAATACTGCAGAAGTTTAAGGTTTACATATATCTTTTTATGGTGGTGACTATCTTAATTTTGAGCCAGCTGATGATTCTCACTTTCTGAAAAAGTATTAAGGTTTTTCTGATTTGTCCAACTCATTCTGCAGCACATTGCTATTGTGGGAAAGAGGTGTGAATAATGCAGGAAATATATCAGGTTTTTCAGGTTATTATTTTAAAAAGAAGTCCCGAAAGTCTGGAGAGAGAGAGCAGCCTGGCCTCAGCTGCAGCTAGTAGGTAAGGTCAGTCTTTCTTAAAGTATGATAAAGATGCTTTGTTAGTAATGGCCTCCTGTGGCTCATACTCCTGACTTTTAAAGCCTTTTTATACAACATTAAATAGGAGTGTCACATCACCAGTAATGAAAGAACGAAAGTACTTGGATATCCGAGAGTCTATTTTATTAAACAGAGAGGCACAAATGCTTAAAGATAAAACAAACAAACAAAACCCTACAACCCATGTTTGCTTGTTCCTCCTAAGCATCCCAGGAGGTAGAAAGATGACAGGTGGGGCATAATTAGCTGCTAGGAATTTTACTTAACAGTCTTGTGTAATATTTACTGCCAAAAGAAAAAAAAAAGTAATCTTGTGTTTCATTACTGTACCTAGACAATGAGTAAATACTCAAAAAATACTAACAACCTGTCATCAACCTATAAAATCACCAGTACTGTTACTCACCAAAGTGACTGTATCAAATTACTTATCTAGATCAAACCTACTTAATTTGTGAATTCTGATAGGATTCCAACAGATGATGCTGTGTGTGATACACTTCTCAAATAATGGCATTTAACGTTTCTCTGAATTAAATTGCTCAGTGATCTACTCATAATCTTGGTACCATATTTCCATTCATTTATAAATTCTATTGATGATCTACTTTAGTGTAGCCTAACTTCTCTTTCGTCATCCAAAATTCTGTACCATGTTTAAATGTAATCAACCTTGTCATTTTTATGCCATATTTGTATATCCAATTTAAGAATCTAGATCTTAGTTTTCAAAAGTTTGTGTTCAGAACTTTTTCTGTTTGAATATGAATCACCTTTGTCTCAATGGCTGGAATCTTTTCATTATTCTGTTAGAGAACAGGTAAAACTAGAGCTTTTCCTAAATTTAGTGTGAATTATTGTAATGTCTATCTGTAAGTACTTTAGATCCTTTGTTTTTTCATAATTTGGCATTTTTATTACTAGTTCACATCTGTATAACTGAAAAGTTGTGGGGTTTTTTACTTCAGTATGTTTGGCAAGTTTTAAATTATTTTTTGATGCTACATTGAATTTAGGTTCTTCCACCCTATGCATCTTCCTGGTACTTGGTGGAAAAATCTCTAATGCCTATGGGCTATCGTGCCACGTGCAAGGGGGAGTTCAGGACAGAGAGCCTTCCTGCATGACTTTTTCTTGCACTCAGCAGGGATCATTGCTGTTCATTTATAATAAAACTTTCCTTCATGGTCCTTCTGCCTGATGCCCAGACTGACTACTGTCTGTGCAATAGATAATACATACAACTGCGTGGCTTAACAAACATTGTATTGGCACAGCAAAATATCAGTGCATTACCACTTTTATCTACGTGTTTCAAATTTTGCATAGTACTTTGGCAAATGTTAGGAATATTGTGAAGTTCCTGTTATTGGCATTTACAATTGATAAAAGATGATTGAAATCCTGTTTTGCCCTCATGTATTTTACGTATTATACGTTAGTTTTAACATCAGACAAGAAATTCATTCATGAAGAAGGCTTTGAAGTTTAAGCTTCAAATGTTTTAAAAAGTAACCCTTTAGTTCATAGCAAAAGAAAGACCGGAAATACAGCCTTCCTTTCTCCTACTTTAGTCTGAAGATTTCTGATGTGATTTCTGTGATCGTCTAGCTACTGCTGCTGATAGATAAAAACAAGAGTTAAAAACAAAAAAAGCACTAGCTAATGGAATCTACAATATGAAAAAAAAAATTGTGTGCATTTCAGTCTTCCACAGACCAGACTCAGTATACAAAGAATTCGTATATTGTTATTTTTGTAATACACTTTACATATGTTGACAGTAGAACACAAGCTTTCCAATGAATAGGGCTATTCCATTATATAGTATGAAATCTTATGACAAAGATGAAAAAAAGCAGGTATAGCATATAGATTGTCATGGTTCTTGAAGGATTTGTACCTTCCCTGAATTTTTGAGTGATCTCCTTGATATTTGAAATCTGTTAACAAAGACAACTATTATTGCAACAAAATGCAATTACTTATTTTAGAATTATAGAATCATAGAATGGTTAAAGTTGGAGGGGGCCTTAAAGTTCATGTAGTTCCAACCCACTGCCATGGGCAGAGTTACCACCCACCAGCTTAGGCTGCCCAGCGCCCCATCCAACCTGGCCTTGAGCACCTTCAGGATGGGTCATTCACAGCCTCTCTGTGCAGTGTTCCAGTGCCTCACCACCCTCTGAGTAAAAAATGTCTTCCAGTCTTCTAACCTAAATCTACCCTCTTTTAGTTTAAAGTTATTCCCCCTTGTCTTATCACTATCAGACTATGTAAAATGGCCTCCTGCTTTTAAGTTCCCCTCAAGTACTGGAAGGCCACAGTGAGGTCTCCCTGGGATCTCCAAGTTAACAAGCCCAACTTCCTCGACCTCTCTACACAGGAGAAATGATCCAGACCTCCAGTCATTTTTGTGGCCCTCTTTTGGACCCACTCCAACAGCTCAACACCTCTCCTGCACTGGAGGTGGCAGGTTTGGACACAGTACTCCAGATGGGGCCTCACAAGGGCAGAGTAGAGGGAAACAATCCTCTCCCTTTCTCTGCAGGCTACTCTTTTGATAATGCTGTCCAGCATTCTGTTGGCCTTCTGAGCTGCAAGAGTGGACTGCTGGCTGATGTCCAACTTCTTGTCCATCAGGACCCCCAAGTCCTTCTCTGCAGGGTTACTCTCTTTAAGTACTTCTCCCATTCTGTACTCATTTCTGGGATTGCCTCGACCCAAGTGCAACACCTCACACTTGGCCTTGTTAAGCCTCATTAGATTCTCATGTTTCCACTTTTTGAGCCTGTCCAAGTCCCTCTGGATGGTGTCCCTTCCTTCTGTTCTGTCAATTGCACCGCTCAGCTTAGTGTCATCAGCAAACTTGCTGAGGGTACACTTCAATCTTGCTGTTTTATGTTCTTGATAAACATATGTTCAAGAGCGCTTGTCTCAAGGCAGATCCCTGCAGGACACCCCTCGTGACTGGCTTCCAGTTGGTCACAGAGCCATTAACAGCAACCCTCTGGATGCGATCATACAGCCAACTCTTTATCCAAGGAATAAGTAGCCTTCAAATATATATCTTTCCAATTTAGATATAAAGTTGTGATGCAGGACCATGTCAAAGACCTTAAATTATGATTGATGTAGTGGTAAAATTGAAGCAGTGGATTTCTCACAGAAGAGATAACCTTTTAGTATCAATTCAGAGAGTATAAGATTATGGTTATGACTCATTGCAATACTCTAATTTAAATGGTTTGGGATTTTTTTGAGTTTATGGGTTTTGCTTTTGACTGTGCAATAGAAAGTGCATATGTTTGCTTAAAAAAAAATCAAATGTTTTATATATTGTAAATATAATAATAGCAGGCAAATGATCACAATCTCTCTCATGCAAAGAATTAGTAAACACAAGCAATTTACATAACCAAAGGAAATAATTATTGTTTTATAAAGAAAAAACCACCTTTAGGTTTCTGTTGTACTACACACTAAGGTGACTAAGTAAGGATTTGTTGCCAAATGAATGTTTTCTTTCCACGTTCTTTTACTTGTTATTCGTGACGCACATCGTGATTCTTAAATGTCAAGCTCCTCAACAGAGCAGAGCTGTAGTGGAATCATTGTTAAAATAATTGTTCAATTCTATCTTTTTTATTTCTGGATGGCAAAAATAATTAGTTTCTTGATTTGATTTTAGAAGAATCATGTCGAATATTTTTGAACATTTATATTTTTCTATTTATCATAAACGTAACTTCTAGCCCTCTCTTTAAGGTCATCAAATATTTTTTCCAATGGTAAAATAACCTTTGTTTTCCTATATATGTTTATGTTAATGTTTGAAACCTCGGGTTCAGTGGTGTTCATCTGTGTGCCTGTATGGATACAGGTTCTGTGGGTGACTAGCTTGTGAGTTATTCTGTTAAGCACTTAAGTATGTGTCACAGTTTAATCTCAGAGAACTCTGTCTATGCTTCATCATCGCTTTCCAAACACTGCTTATAGTATTTTGTTTTCACTGTGATGAATTGTTTGCTTTAATTAACAAAACAAATACTGAACTCAGTATACTAATAAGCCAGACACATCTAGTTTGTAGTTCTAAAACAAAGGCAAAAGCCCTCCCTAAAACCAAATTGCTTTGAGTAAAGAAATCACAATGTCATAGAGTGAATCCTGTTGAAAACTGATATCTTTGAGTAAAATATCCAGATAGATGTTTTATCAATCGTATATTTGAAAAATAAAGAGAGATCATAACATAGACATCCATTTAGTTAGAAAAGAGCTATGATAATCAACCCTTTACTACTTAAGCCTGGACTTGCAAAATCATTTCTATTTTACAAGTATGTAGATGTCATAGGTTAGACTTTTCAAAGAATACTTTGAGGAAGTTCACTTTTGTAAGGGTATTTTTAGTCAGACATTTTTATTAGGCTAAGTAAAAATAAACAGAGACTACTAATTATTTCATATATTTTCACAATAATTGACATGGAAACTTGTTTATATTAAGTAAATGATAAGTAATATTAACATTACAGATGCTAGATTTTATGAACTGTTCTTTTAGGATCATCTTTTAAGATAACATTATTTTTAAATTGACTTAATTACACTTCCACAGGATATCATTTACCTTGTTAATTTCTGCAGAAGTTTAGTTTTTTTATCTAGTCAGATTCAAGCCAAAAATAGCTTCTTTTTTGCAAGTAGCTGTCATAACTAAATAAACAAATATATTCTTAGTACTTCTGAATTTGAAACTGAAGTAGTATTTTCTTTTACTGACCCAATACAAATCTCTGCCATTTCCAAAACATAAAAATATCAGGATTTCAGATTACTGTCAGCTATTCTGGCTGAATATTTGATATTAGCATCACAGCTTTGTTGCCAAAATGAAGAGCATAATTACTGTAGAGGTACAGATTTAATTATGATAACCTTGTTTTTAATCTTTCCTTGTAGGATTTTGGAGATGATGGGTCCTTGTACATTACTAAAGTTACTACAACTCACATGGGAAATTACACCTGTTATGCTGATGGCTATGATAAACTCTATCAAACTCACATTCTTCAAGTGAATGGTAAGGAAAAATGCACTAAGTCATAAGAGACTAGAATTTGGATTTTTTTAAGCAGATCTGCTGTTGCCTAGTTTAAAGATCTTTTTAATACACCTTTGGCAGAAAAAGAAAGTTATTTTTCTTTATTGTTCTATAAATTACCTTGCAAATCATGTTCATTTAGTACATCTGTAAGAGTAACATTTATTAAAAAGAGTAAGTTGGTGCAGTAGACTTCCTCTGCACAGTGAACACACGAGCATGTTACCAGGAGAAAAATGCATGTAGGTTGCTCTGAAAGTAATGCCTCCTTTTTTGTTCCAATGGAAATACATGGACAGAGGCAAGGAGAACAGTAATGCTATTTGATAAAGCAAACTCTCAGCTGTGAAACATTATTTTTCAATATAGTCAACGCCATGAGCTCTACATTTTCACCAGTAATGAAAAAGAGCCTGCATGCCACACTTGTAAAAATCTACACCAGTGAAGAGGACCCACTTTTGCTGCCATTACTGCTGAAACTCACCACCCACTGCCTCACTGCGCTCATGCCCACTGTTTAGTTTCCATAAACATTCTGCAAATGTTGATGAATGTCAGTGAATGCCATTTTTTTCCACATAGAGGAAATCAATTCTACTCCTTTTCTTCATCCACACTTCCATGTCAGATGCCATTCTGTCAGACTGCTACTCTGCTGCCAACTGTTGTATGGCAACAACATGTAACTGAATGTTGGTGGGAAGATTCAACCCCTACTGTCGTACCACCAACGTCTGCCTCTTACGTCGTGGGCTATTATAATAAATAGAAGGCGTTACTTCTAGCTCTCATACTTATATACTGGTGCATTTAACAAAATAATTAAAAAAATGCTCTATTTTAAATTTGATTGTAAATTTGACTTGTATTTTGCTTTTATTATTTTGATATCTAAACATGATTTTTAATTTGGGGCATCTGAATTTAAAATGTTGATCTGTTCAAGTTCTAAAGACCGCTTTCCTGGTCTCGGTATCACAAAATCACAGAATAGCTTAGATTGGAAGCAACCTATGGATCTGATCCAACCTCACTGCTCAAATGACCACCTTTAATGAGGTTGTTCAGGCTAATGTAAAAAATCCTTTGAATATCTCAAAGGAGGGAGGCAACTGGTGATCTGTCTTGGACAGAATTTAACTACAGTTGTTTATGGTGCTCCTAGCTCTTTTTTCCTACTTCTCTTTTTTTTTTTTTTTTCCTAAATTATATTAAACAATGGTTCATCTCCATTGGAGTACCACTAGTCCCACTGTACTTTATCTCCAGTGAAATTTAATATCTTTTTTTTTTGTTGCGGATGACCTTCTGTTTTCCTATTGCTTCATCCTTCATATTTATCTTTCTGGCTCTTAAATCTATCTCCCCTTGTTAAACTAAAAGCATTTGTCGTTTTATGTTGATACTTAATCCTGTCCGGAATCATGTTGGAACTCAGTTTTTTCCTGCATGTTTACTTTGCTATTTTACTCTTTCCTGAATGTAGACACTACTATCATTCTTGGTTTTGGTATTATTAGACAGTTGCATTAACCCATATCATACTTCACTTTTCCTGACATCTTTTATCAGAAAATGGTGGAATCTTTCTTGATATTCACATTTATTGACAATCACACCAAATGCAGTTGCTTAGATTATTTTACTTGCATTTTTATTTTGTTCACTCTTAACAGCTTCTTGTTTTTTCCCACTTTCTACTTGTTAATATTCTTCACACTTTAAATGACTTGGATATTCAGTGCTTGTTTGTTTCCTTAATGTCAACTTTGTAATTGTATTTTTCCAGGAAACCAATTTGGAATATCTATTGACCCATCTCTGTCTTTTTTTTTTTTTTTTTTTCCATTCAACTTTATGAATTATTTTTAAAATTTTGTAAATAGACTGTTCTCACTCAGCTAATCCATGGCATCCGCATTTTTTCCTCCTTTCATATTATCTGGAGGAATTTTCTATCATCTAAAAGGAGAGACAGCAAATGCTGGTTTGACTAGTGGAAAGACTGAAATACAGTTTACTTGCATTTTAATTCCTGCAAATATAACAGGATTTTTAATGAACTGGACATATCAGAAGGTCCTTGGACAACTTTCTCTTTTGTGTGACCTTCTCTACCCTAATTTATTAATAAACTCATGCTTCTGTTACCTCCTTCCATACCTATCCCAATGTGTTAGTAATCTTGCAAAATTTATAATACTTGTGTTCTGTATGTTTTACTTCTTGGCTAAATTCAGTCCTCAGTGAGGCAAAACTCAACTTAAAGAAGTTATTCCGTAAAGGTACGATGTTAAGGATCGTATGGGAGAGGTGAAGGAGGACAGCTGTAGCTATTTCTGGTGACAAAATATTTATCACAAAATGGTATTTTTCTTTTGGAGAAAGATAGCCCTTTAAGTTCCAAAAGCTAATTTTTGAGGGAATAAGGGAGAAAAGAAAGGAATCCCGTAGGTCAGTTGCATCATTTGCTGTTAACATTACGGATAAATTGAGTTAAAACCACAAAGATTTAAAGCTTTGGTCAAATGAACAGCTGTTTCATACTTTAGATTTGTACTACTGAGAAGCAATCTTCGTAAGATCAGGCATTGTGATCAGTACTTGTAGCTGTGATAATGACTAATAATATAATGATACTTGTATTAACAGGAGAGTCAGACAAAGGTTAATGAGATAATGAGGCTCTGATCTCAAAGATGTATTGTGAGCGTTCACAGAAAACAATGTAATTAGATTTGAAGTTTTTGATTCCATTAGTATCAAAAATACTGTATTTTTAAAGAAATAATATTTATATTATTTGTGTTGAGTAATACAAACCTTATACATGTATGAATAATGAACTTTCACTAAAGTACTTAAAAAAGATACAGATAATCAGTGCTGTAGAAAACATTTTTTGGAGTGAAAGTTTGGTATAATATTTTCTACACAATACAGTAGGTAAACATAGTAAGCAATATTATATGTAGATATCTAACTTTTTTTTCTATAAATTGTATGCAAAAAATAACAGCAAAGCTATAATAGTTCAGGAGTAATTTTTTCATTAAATAATACTAATGAATAGCATTTACGTTATACTTAAAACTTTCAGAGTGTGTAGTTTTGTGACTGTATTATTGATCTATTTTATTAAGACTTCTATGCGATTTTTTTTCTTCTGGGGAGATGGAGGAGGTGCCGACAAGATTAGTTTGAATTACAGTACCTACCTACAAAAACTATTTTTCCTACTATACGTTGAGGACTAAATAGTGAAGCCAACTCATAATGGACATTCCTATGTCAAAACCACATCTGCAGTATTGAAATCTCTGCTTTAAATTCATGATGCACTTCTGTATAATTCTGTATGCAGAATATAAGTTTCATAGGTATATCACTATGAGATTCATTTATATAATCTACGTGACTGACACTGCTGACATATTTAAAAGAAGCAGCCAGGTGTTGCTTGATTGAACGCTGAAAAAGTCATTCAACAGAAAAGCTTTTCAGAACGCCCTTTCTGAAAACTAAAATGATTTGGTCTTATTAGTTCATGAAATTGCTGAGTCTTCAGCTCCACCAAAAGCCAGTTTTCTTCTCAGTCTTTCTTTTATCAAATGGTTACAATAATGAGAGCCTGAGCATGTCATTTTGATTTTTTTCCCTCCTCTGTATATTTGTGATAATGAAATTCATGCCATCAAGTATTTTTCCTTCGGTGTTGTTGACATCATATATCATAAAACCCATGAATTTGGAAGTCTGTTTTCAGATAATGATAGATGGATATGTTTTGGTCTTAATATCACTGAAGATAAAGAGGGGCTATCTAATTATGTCTCCCCCAAAATACCTATGATATCAACTCCATAATTTGTCATTAAAATCTCTCTTTTCTCTAAAAAGAATCTTCTGCAAATAGAACATAAATACAGAGGTGAGTCATCTGTACTTCATAAATGTTTGTATAATTTCCTTTGTGATTATTAGCCTCTTTTTTTTTTTTTCCACAGCAACTTTCAAAAAGTTTATAGGGGAATGCTGATAGAGTTTTTCCAAACAAAGTAGTGAAACCAGATTACAAAACCATTGTAAATAAATCAGATTTTCTTGTAATGAAGGTTAGTTTAATAGGTAGGGAGTCACATGTTTTTAAAATGCCCTTTAACTTATTAATATATTCAGTTGCTTTATATGTTAATATTCCGCTATTTAAGGCAAAATAAAGAGTACACATCAGTTAAATGGAAAATCAGAATTTAAGTAATAAAATATTTTGATATTTTGCTTATAGCAAAAGATGAAGAAATAAAATGTCATTAGACATTACAAACAAAAAGGAAGTCTGCCTTGAAATTCAGATCTACTCTAAAAACATACTTATACATAGCACTGAAATAATGTTTATCTTTCTGTGTATTGCTAATGATGGTATCCTACTCCCTGAACTTTCTCAAGGCAAGTTATTTGCAGAAAGGTGACAAGAATTTTTCCCCAGTTTAGCGCTAAGACAGAGGCCTACTGGAAAGAAAAGTTTTAGTACCGTAAGATAATGAAAGAGTCTAGATCCTCAGCCAGATAGAAATCAGTGATTTATAGTGTCTGAGGAATTGTTTATCATCTTTGTTTTTCAGAGCAAAATATCAGTTCAGTCGAAGAGTTGTCATACTGAGCAATAGAAGAATATGGTGAACGAAGTATAGTATGTTACTTTCTTAAACAGATGCATTCTCTCTGGATTCCAGACAACTTGAACAGTCTATTTTCTTTCGTATTTTTTTCCTATTATTCCTGGCTGAAATAGTCTTCAGTGGTTTTTATAACAGTTGAAAGAAGTACTGAATAGTTATACATTCATTATATTTGGAGCCAACAATGTCATGTGTCTTGTTGAACTGAATTCAGGATTCATCCAATTTTGTGTTACTCATGATTCCACTAAAGACAATCATGTAATGTCTTCCCTTCCCTCCCAACACAATTTTTAATCTAAGGGCTTCTCCCTTATAAAGGAAGGTTCTTTATGCTAAGGTATTAGAATATACCTCTTGGAAAGTCAACATGAATGATTAAATTGTTTGTATACTTAAAATTTTCTTTATGTAAATATGTATGCTCAGTTACATAAAAAATGTGACTGAAATGAGCCTGAAGAGTTTATTTCACCGTTGTCAAATCAAGTTACTTTTTTTAGACTGTGCCCTCACTATACTCATGTTTCGATTGCCTGTATGCCTCAGTTGCATGTATTACAGGTTGGCTCTAGGGTAATAGGAAATAAAACAGTTAATTACAAAACAAGTATTAAAAAACTATTTCGTTGTGTAGATAACCTGTTACTCCCAAATTTGCTGAGAAACCTAGAAAATGGCAGCAAATAGAGGGAAAAGACAGTAAGAAATGAATTCTCTCCTGTAATGGAAGTATCTCTCTGTCTGGAAAAAGGGAACAAGACCTACTCCAGAAATACAGGACAATAAAAACAATTCAGACCTATTTTCACTTACGTACCTCTTCAGCCTCACATATTTGGGCCTTTGAGTTGTTAATTTAGCAACAATACCATTGCGATGCAGGTTGTAGTTTTATTTCTTTATTTTGGAAGCATTTTATTTTGGTTTTAATATTTTCTAAAAATCTGTGAAGAATAAAATTGCCACAGAAATATGATTTGCCTTTTATCATTAGATGTCATAGAATCATTGTCACCAAGGTTGGAAAAGACCTACAAGATCACTCAGTCCAACATCTATCACCAGTAGTTCTCACTAAACCATGTCCCTCAACACACTGTCTAAACATTCCTTGAACACCTCCATCTGACAACATATGCTAGTTCTACACTTCAGTCCCCTGCAGTCTGATTTAGCTGATATTAAGAAGGTTGTTTTACTCATGCTTCATTGACAGGAATATACATTTTATAGGCAATGCATAATTGTTAGCTTCTTTTAAGAGATTTTGTGAGCCTAGAAGTTCAGGTTCATGTTTCCAGGTGATATACATTCCCAGTGGTATGTGACGTCTTGTAAAACAACAATTTTTTTCCAAAAGCACATAATTATTAAACCTATAATAAAGTGGTGTATTTACATAGAAAATCTGATTTGGGAAGAAAACAAAAGGAGGAGCCCACTGCTGGATTTATGTCAGGCTGATTCTTTTCATGAACAAATACTGATCTCAAATGCTTATAACTTAATTTCAGGGTGTTCCAAGAGTGGAATTGAGGAGGGACGATCACCCTTTTGCCCAAGCTAAACTAATAATTTCTTTTCCCTATTCATTGAAAAAAAAAAAATATCAAAAATTAGACAAATAGAAGACTTCTTTTCACATTCACTGAAGTAGAAGTTTGTTGGAATGTGATGGTGAAGTTCCCACAAGTTTTTATATGCAATAGTAATATTCCACTTGCAGAAAACAAACAAACAGTGCCTTACGATAGATATTTGGTATGCAATGCCTTGCAATCAGTGGTTTGAACTGTGACGTTGCTTGTAAGTCTTCAGTGATGGCAATACCCTCTCTAAGGTGATGGAGCTCCTTGCTCTTCTTCGGGTAAAATGGAGGCTTTGATCGGTGGAAATCTGCAACATGGACGTAGGTCACTAAAGAACCTCCTGTCAAGAAATACTGAAGAGAGCAGAGATTAAGATTGGACCCTTGGAAGAGAGGCAGAATTAGTCTGGGAGATAAGGTACCGAAAAAGCCAGTCAATCATACAGTTGAGAGGATTTTGAATTAGGAACACAGTGGGAAAGGCAATGTCTCACACAGTTCCCACAGGAGAGGGGTGATGGGGAACATTTGGAGGGGGAACACGCATGACAAATTTAGGCTTGAGATGAAAATAGAAATAGATCTGTGTCCCTTCCAGGAACTCAATGGAAATCTTAAATCACTGTTTTAAATATGCTGCTAGTAGCTGGTAGTATAAGTTAAGTAGCAGCCACAGCTTTCAATTTTTTAATTTTCTTCCATGTTTTTAATATATTTTTGTACTTGCTCTTCTGGAGTTATGTGTAATTTTCCATATGTATTATTTGAAAAGACTCTCATCTCTAATTGGGTTTAAAATATCCCTGAAACCTTTTGATTTTTATGTCTTAATTGAGATGGTGTGCATATGTGCATTTCTTGCAGTCTAGAAATCTGAGGCATTTCTATGCTCTAATAGGACAGCATGCTGGGACATTTCTTGTAAACAGTTGGATAGCATTTGAAAATATTTAATCTCTTTGCCAAAATAGGCACAGTTAATTTTTGATCTTGTTATCTTCTTTCATTATCAACTGATATTTCATCCTCTATCCAGCTGTGTTTTTTGACACCAGCTAAGTATTCCACATTTTTAAAGCTACATTAAACAAAGCTTTGGATAATAGGAAACATACTTCTTTAATGTTCATTAAAAGTGGTTGCTCTTTTGTTTGTGTGGTTTGTGTTTGTTTAGAAAGAACTTCAAGATAGTTTTCTATATGTATAATTAGAGGCAATATCACCAATTATTCATATAAAAATTCCACACAGCAATACTGCTAAATCTCGATTAATCGATGTTTGCCAGTACGAGTATGTCCTCTTCGAGGTCATACACCAGTACTAATGCACTATGCAGCAGGTTTTTTTTGTTGGTAAGTATGCATTGCAGCAAGTTTCCAGTCCTTCTAAAAGTGATGTCAAAATTTCTTACATTTTGCTGGTAATGAAGCTCAGAAGACTAGTCAGAGCTCTACTCCTCTAGAGTTAAAAAATAAACCATTCAAATCAAATACTTTAGTATCAGCACTTAAATAAGATTAACTGATCTAATTAAGCCTCAGATTCAGATATGTGAGATGCTCTATGGTAAAATTCACAGTTATCTAGTTACTGTAAAAGCATGTACAATATGAATTTAATTTATCCCCCAAATGGCTACGTATACTGTTTTATACATGGTTAATAATGTATCGTTTTGCTGATCTGCCTAATAAGGAATGCAATACCAAGTAATCTGTATGACATAGTATATTTACTTTTTTCGTGTGTAAATTTCAAATAAACAATCTTTCATTCTAGGAACGTTGTATTAAATAAAATAAAAGAAAAATAGGAAGCTTCAGATCAGATCTAGAAGTTCCTGCAGTCCTGTAGCATATGTCAAATGCAGTGCCATACATTCTATTAAGTGAGCTGAAAGTTTTTCTGAAAGCATAAGTTTCCAGTGTTAATACCTACTATATGAGACTTGGAATTTTCACATGAATTCAGAATGTTGTAATTAAGTATAAACTAAAGGTGATGTTAGGTATCATAAACATGGTTATCTGTGTTTTACAAGACAGATAGATTACTGTTAGGTGTTTTAGAGAGAGTATAAAGATAGGGTTGAAAGTGTTAAATAAAAGCTTTGTGGAATAAGACGATGACCATCTCTGTACACAGATCACTGCTTACTGGCTCTAAGTTATTTGTATTTTCTAAAGAAATTTAAGGGAAAAAATCTTATTACTCAACTCCCAAATAATGAATTCAGGCTTTTCTCTGACATAGTCAGTGAAAATAGATTTTTCTCACAGAACATTTTCTGCTTCATAAATTTACTGTGACAGAGTTCAGTGTTGAATGTGAGTGAATATGTGACTAATACCACATCTGTATTTTGCACTGTAGTTGTATATAGCTGCAGGAGTCTTTGGAATTGCTTGTAATGATTTTTTAAAATGAAGATAATACTTTTCTCCCCTAAATTATAATTGTTTTCTAACTTCAGTTCCACCAGTCATCCGGGTGTACCCAGAGAGTCAGGCGAGGGAGCCAGGAGTGACAGCTAGCCTTCGGTGCCATGCTGAAGGTATTCCTAACCCACAACTTGGCTGGCTGAAGAATGGAATTGATATCACCCCAAAGTTATCTAAACAGCTAACTCTTCAAGGTAAATGGACAAATTTACTGCTTTCTACAGATCGCAAAAGCGTTATGAGGGCATCGTTTCTCTACTTGGTATTCTTATTACCTGCTTTTAAACAAGGGTTGAAGTCTAAGTTAAAACATTTTAGGCGATATCTTGACATTTCTTCCTAAGGCATGCATGTACTCTGCTTTCTCTTCATCAAAATAAGAGGTTTACATTGTAACAGAATCACCAAATTCCAGTGGCTTTTCTCAGTTAAAAGATATGTGGCTTCTGAGTACAAGAAACAGCCCAAAACCCGGTTTTAATTACAGTATTAGAGTTTGTCACAGCAAGTATATTAATATCATTCAATATGTATTCAGAATTTCTATTTAAATTAAGAAGCAATGTTTTGTGAATATTTTATTCACAAAAATGTATTTTATTCATAACTATGCATTGATGGTAATCTAATTATTTTTCATGAGCCCAGATTTAAATTTAAATTGGAGCATGGGCTAAACTTTACTTTTACTGCGGCTCAGTTAAAAACAGAAGTTTTTTTGACTGTTATGAATCTCAGTGAGAATTAGGGAACTAATGGCTAAAAGGACAACAGGAGAAATATATGAAATGGATTTACTCTTATATGAGGGGTCTCAGCAGACCTCAAAGGTCATGCAAAAGTACTCCATAACAATAAAAAAAAGCAAACCACAATAAATCAAAAACAACCAAACAACAAAAAACCTACACAACTGAAGGGAAATCTAACTTTTAAACAATGGTAAAGGCCAGTCTTTATCATCTTTAGGGCTTGTAGATTTTTGTGAAACTGTCCAGAATGGCATTTGTCTGTAGTCCTTCTGGTGAACTTTGATCAGCCATGGAAGAAAAAATCTTGTGCTACCAGTATTATCTTCAAAATCTCATCTCATTCTTCCGGGAAAAAAAAAAAAAAAAAAAAAAAAAAACAGGACAGAAATGAAGCTGCAGTGTGATAGAGTGGGACAGATAGATGGCAACTGCTTCTGTAGAGTCTTACCTTCTCTATAGGTGATGGAGGCTTCTGTGCTTTTACAGCTCTCTGTCCTGAATACGTGTGAACAGTTTCCTTAACAGAAAGATTCTCCACTACAAGACTCTTCCTGATGGTCTCATCTTTCATGGCAGCGTTCTGTTGATTTCCCCTTTAGGGATTTGAGTGGAAAGGTTGTTTTTTTTCCCTTGCCTCCATATTACATATTTACAATGAATTAATTAGAATGTTTCTTTCTAAACCAAACAACAAACAAACAAAGCACAATTTAATTCAATTTTCCTGGATGTACTCATATGAAATAAAGCTTTATAGTTTCTCTTAGCTTTTCCTATTCCAGAGTTAAGCTGTCTATGCATTAGACATAGCATATTATCCATAGGGCCAGAGGGAGGGTTTTGACACCATGACACCATGACCTAGTGTCCCTCCCAGTCCATATTATAGAATTTCTAGAAAGTTGTTTTTGAAATCTTACAGCTGAACAAGTATGCTACACTTACAATGCTGTGAGTCATTGTTCACATCACTATTCACATGACAATATTTAAGAAAACCTTTGCTTGAGAAATTTGGATACTGTTGATATTCCTTCTCAAGCTGGTGCACAACTCCTCATTTGTGTGCTAATGCTTATTTTGCATGTGCAAAACTCATTTGTGTCTATTTTGTCCAAGATTGGTCTGAAAATACTCCTGAAATTATTTTAGAGAGTAGTTTCCCAAAGATTCCTATGCTGATGTGGGTATAAAATTCCAAAGTACCTATTTTTTTCTGTTATACTTCATTCACAAGAAAATTTAGTCCATTATATTCCATAGAAACCTGCATTATTGTTTGTAAAGCTTGTAATAGAGTGTTAAATGACGCAACACAACCTAATGAAAACATAACTGATTTTAAATATGACCATAGTCACTTAAATCTGTATAAAATATCAGATAGATATTTAACTCCAAACTGCAAAATCAACTGAGGTATTACATGTATCTATAAGATGAATAATAATGCATGCAGTTCACTACCCAGTTGAATACCTTTTGATTAGTTTGGCAAGTCTCCAAGTTATGAAGTCAGGAATGAAAACAGTTTAATTAGCATTAATGGAGAAGGCCTTTTGAGTGTTTAATCTGAAAGCATTTTAGCATGCCTGTATGTTGAATTTTTCCTCTCCTTTCAGCAAATGGCAGTGAGGTACACATTAGTAATGTGCGCTATGAAGATACAGGAGCATATACTTGTATTGCAAAGAATGAAGCAGGAGTGGATGAAGACATTTCTTCTCTTTTTGTAGAAGACTCTGCTCGAAAGACCCGTAAGTACTATGGGAAGTATAAAAAAACATGCAGCCCTCACTTAAACATGAAATTAGTATTAAAAAATATTTAAATAATACCTAAAAGGCAGAGTGTGAAGGCAGAGTACAAACCTCATTTAGAAATGAAATTAAATCTCTGAATCCTTTTATGAATTGACATATTTTTTTAAATTGCTGTTACAGTTTGAGTGGTTTCTTCATGATATGTTTGTTGCATATGAGGGAAAAGATGCCTAAATAAGAAAAAATGGTAGTTCTGTTGTGGTTTCAAGGAGAAATTAAAAAAAAAGAAAAAAAAAAAAGAAAAAAAAATGTGTATGTGTTCTTGACATGTATCAACACTCAGACTTTGCCCTCATGATATCTTGCCGTTGCTGGACTTGATCTTTACTGCTGAGAGTACTCAGCAGGTCTAAATCAGGTCCAGATCAGTTCCAGTTTGCCTATTCTGTCTTGTGCCCTTTTAAGTGTGGCTCTCCAGAAATGCAAAGCAGCAGTTGAGTGCATTTGCTTACGAAGTTAGGAGTTCACTGTGCCATAGAAATCTCTCCTACAAATGTAAACTGTTTTTCTTTATCGTTCATGGGATGGTAGCAGCACTTATAAACCCATTTTACCTGTTATTTGTCTGTCTACATATTCTCTTCCCTCCCATTCCCTCGACTCATAGATCTTCATTCCTGAGTTCACATGCTTTTGACTTTTTAAAAAAACAGTTATTTCATCAATAGCTCACATTTGCTGGAAATACATATAGTAAAGATAATTCAACAGTGATGGGTATTCAACAGAATATACTGCAGGCAGGATTAGTAGCACTGCAAATCTGTCTGACACTTCCTCTCGTAAGATGCTGAGTTCGGTTCCGTATGCTCAGTTCCAGAGCTTTATTAAAATTTAAATGTTTTGAGGAAATCCTGCATGGAGGGAAATTTTGTAGCTACAATGTTAGTATCTTTATTTATTCAGTAATGCTAATTATAACTGTTGTTTCAAGATTCTTAACAGTTGTTTTTAAATGTCACAAAAATGACTGCTCAGACTGTTTTGAGAAGACAGCTGAGCATAAATAAGTTGTTTGATCGTGTTAAATTTCTAATAATCTGGTGACATGAAGTGGCTCGGTCACCTTCATTTGCCTTTTGCAATCTGTGAAATGAGTTATGAATGTTGCCAAATTACAAAACCTTGACAAATGAGAATTTGTTTATGGTAGCTTGAGACTTGTTTGACCTTAACAATAAAACATTTATATTCAGCTGTCCAAGTTCCAAGTATTGTGGTTATCTAAACTATTGTGTTCCCTAAAGACCTGATCTGAGATAATTATGCAAAATACCGTTTTCAGGAATTGTAATATGATGCAATAATTTCACATCAGCTATCTTTACATGATTTGTAAAATTACATACCACACAATGAGCACTGCTGGCAAGACACGCTCTAACATCCTCTAGCAGTAAATTGGAAGCTGTTGGAAGCTGTTATGATGAAGTACAAGGGCTTTATTATTAACACTTTTCTCTTTGTTTTTATGTTTATCTTAAAACATTGGTTCATGTAGAAAAGTAAGGATTATTAAAGAAGAGAATTACAAAGGTAAAACTGCTTGGATGGGACTTGAGGCTTTTCATCCCCCAATTTTACTTTTATCCTCCTTTAAGGAATATAGCTGACATTTATTTTTATAATCAAGTTTAATGAAGTTGTGGGTATTTTTTTTTTCTTTTTTTCTTTTTTTGGTTATTGTTGTTAGTTTCTATTTTCTGGATGGCTTTTATTTGTTTGTGTTTTCCCTTACTGGAAATCTTATAGTAGAATATTGCTTTGAACAAAAGCAGAACAGATTCTCACTAACTTGTCAGTTAGTCTGAGGTTCTCTATTTCTTAAATTTGATGCAAGATAAAACTCATAGCAAAATAAAAAAATTCAAAACATTGATTTGATTGGCTGTTGAAAAGGTAGGTTTTTACAGTGGTGTTCTAAAATAAGCTATCATTACACTGCATTGAACATGACAGTAATTTTATATGCAACATTATGAACATAAGAGTGTAGTTCTATTTTTACCAGTATATATCTTTTTATTTCCTAGATAGTTAAGAATTAAAGGAAACATTCATTTTTGAACTTAACCAATCAATTGCTTCCATGTATCTGAACATTTTTTGTTACAAATGCTACTTTGCATAATAAGCTAAATTTTTGGATGTCGTCTATGAAATCTGATTTGTAACACATCACCAATTTGTTATGTGAAAAACTCAGTACTCAGTTTTTTGAGAATCGAATATTTACAGCAGAAGTGACATAGCTAGGTCATTTCTTTGAGGATGGATAAATCTTGCTAGTGTAAACAACTCCTAAAATAAAATCTTACATGTGCCAGTACTTCTATTTGAATTGAAGACAGTGTCATTACAGATAAATAACTATTCAATAATAAACAAATATATTTTTCATCTGTATGTCTGAAAATGTTTTCAGATTGTTAGGATTTCAAGTTTATAGCATTGACTACGTACACATTTAATGCATGTGTGTATCTTATATATTCTAAAGAAACAAAACAAAGGGCAAATCTTTACTGTACTGTGGAAAGAGTGATGATAGTAGCAAACTAAAAGGTATAATGCAATCAAAGGAAGGGTTATGTCGAAACAGTATATATTGTGAAATAATTTAGAATAGATCTTTCTAGTTGTTCTTCTATCATTCTTGCCATCTCTAGAAGTAGTTAATCAATTTCTCAAGTCTAAGTGTGTAAATGCCATGTAATTAAACTCCCAGTAGTCATGATTTTTCAGGCTTTGAGGTATTCTGTTTCTCTGTAAAACCTGAAGAAGGGCCTATGTGTTTGAAAGCCTGTTTTTTCCAGTGATGCCAATCAGTGCAGAACCTGTTATAAAAAGTCTGGTTCTGTTGTTTTGCAAACCTCTGCAGGTGTTGAATGGCTGCTATTAGGTTCCATTAAGCCTTCTCCTTTCAGTTATGTGTAAGTTCAATTCTGTCACTATCCTTCTTCCCTGGTGTGCATGTGTTTTATCATGTGATCTTAGCTCTCCCTTCCTCTTCCCTGAGAAATGTTAGGATTTTGTAATCTCTCTTGAAGACGATATTTTAACCTGTGAAAACTTGGCCTTAAGCTGAAAGCAAATGTTTCGTGAAAATGCTTTACTGTAGCTAGAAACTTTATTATCATTACAGCATTTTATAAAAATGTAAAGCAGTCTGTCAGATTTTACCACTAGATATTCATATTTTTATAGTAATTTTCAAATTTGTTTCATAAAGAAAATAATTACTTCTATTTTACTGGGGTCTTCTTTATTGATTCTTTAAGCTGCTTTTCACAACGTGGATTTTAATGTATTGTGAATTTTATAGTCGACAAGAAGAATACAGCATACATCATAAAGTGATCTGTACCTCCCATTCCAACAACAGAAGCACCTAAAAATTTGCTAAATGCATGGTCTATTCTGTTTTAATTCTCTAAGGACTGGGAATTGTTTCCATTTTTTTTAATTTCGTTTTAACTCACATCTGCAGTAAAAGCCACTAAGAATGATCTAATTGAGCTGGATGATAGCTGGATAACCGTTGATGTGCCTGGTAAAAGCATTTTAAGAGTCACCAACCTGGTCTAAATCTCACTGAAGACAACAGTCTTCTCAGTTGTCAAGCTCCTCTACAAACACCTGAGAGAACTCATCTATATTGAAAGGAGTCTCTGGTATAATTACGTTTGTTATACAAATAAATAATAAAGTTTAAAATCTGGTTTTGGTTTCATTGTTCTAGTTTCTTTCCGCTGTAGTTCAGTTTTTCAGAAGAGATATTTCATGGATTCATAACAGAAACATTTTATCTAACTAATCTATCTTCTCCATTTAGCAAGACATTAAGTTGCAAATTGTTACTCCTAAATACAGATTTAACCCTTTGTTTGCCTAAAGTGTGTCCTCCCAGAAGTGCAATTAGACCTGAGTTAAAGATGCAGAGATGGGGAGTCTCCTATTTCTCTCGGTAATTTGCTCTACTAACCAATCAGTTTCACTACTGCAGAACTGTGTTTAGTTTCCCTTTTGAATTCAATTCTTCCTTTTGTTTCTTTCTTTTTATCTCAATGAATTAATGTCTGTTTAAGTATTCTTGCCCTGTGATTGTACCATCATTAAATATTTATTAATGTTTCTCTCACGCACAAAGTAGAAGTTTCTCATGAAAAAAAGTTATCATAGGACTTGGAGTGTCTTTTTGGCTTGTTAATTGGTTTTTGGTAAAATTTTCTTAAAAGTAGGAAAGGCTGTTTGCAAAACCAAATGGATTTTTTAAATTTATTTAATGTTGTAGATGTAGAAATACATACATTGTAATGTTTGGATTCTACATCCACTCACCCCTTCTCTAACTTTTTTTCTTAGTATCATCAGCAGAAGTTTATGTTCATATGTGTAACTACTGTAAGACTACCAGGCTTCACTTTCCAAATTGTTCTTCTTCCCATCCATCTCTGCCCCAAAATTTAGTCTTCATTACTTTTCTCTGGATTCTGAAATTTGTATTTGGTTATAACCAAATATAATTTATTTTAGTGATGTACTTTACAAAATAATTCAAGCTACTTTGTAAAACTTCTTTATTTGTCGTAACGAGCAATACACGGACTTACTGGGAAATGACTTTATTTTTGTTTACATTCATTGACAAGAATCGTTAAGACTTGCAGACAATTGCTCTGGATACATTCTAGCAATTTGTTTGTCTAACATTTACTAATATTTTAACAGTAAAAACTACTTTTTCAGAACAATCAGATTGCCAGTTTTTATTTCAATAGATGTGTACATTACTACATACATATAACTCTAATATATAATCAGAATGAGAAATTTGTGTGGTAACAAATTAGATGTTTAGCAAAATCCTGATTTACATCTGTGCGAACTGTGCTAAAATTGTAATTGCATCAGAGAATATAATCATATTTGTTTGACAAGACCTGGTTTCCATTAGAACATAGTAGCTAGCCTGTAATTATATTCTTGTCCTTTAATTTCTGACTGAATTGAATTCTGTGGGAGCATTATCTATTCTTTTGTCTAGGCATATATTCCAGTCTAACTAGGCTGCATCATGATGTTTCAGAGAGTTGGGAAGAACGGAAGGGGAGCAATATAGGCACATGTAGTAGTGCTCTCTGCTTGAGCTTAATAATATACTTCAAAATTTGTTCAAAATTCCTAGCAGCAGGCCAAACACCTCCTGGAAACTAATTTAGGAATTATTTTTATGCCAGTTTTTAAAAACTATTTATCTTGAGTATATGTGATTTACCCTCTCTTGTTGCTTAGTAGGGTATAAAGTATTTAATCAACCTTCTGTTTTCAATTACCATCCTGCTTCTATGCAAATATAAGACAAAAACATTTATGGAATAATATTGCCAGGAGAACATTAACAAAATCTGGTTTAAAACAGTACAATTGAAACCTGAGTAGCTCTGGAATCAGGAGTTTCCTTCTACCTCTAGCAGCCATTTGTTATAATTATCCAGAGCCTTTGCTGTTGCATTGGTGTAAGGAAATACGAAGGTAATAGAACAATTTATGCTAGAAAAATTAGAAGTTAAGTATAACTAAGTCTGCTTTTTTATTACAATTATCTAAAAACTATTTATTTCCTTTTGTAAGTGGGATCTTTATTCTAATACTAAACACCTATGCATTAACTGATAAAGGTGACTTTTCATTTTCTAGCTTGCAGTGTATGCAAGTGCACTTATAAGATCCCTTAATTCTTTTATTAACGGACAGCTTTCTTCACCATAAGACTGAATTGAGCAGTTTAAAGTGAGAACACACAAATTCTTGACAGCTCCAGTGCTGATTTATGCCAGTGCCTTACTTTGAAAGTCACAAATGCAGCTTGGATCCACCTAATTCCTTGAAGCCACAAGGCAAATAAAAGTTTTCAACTTACTCTTACTGAAATGCTCTAGGGATACTAAAGAATGAAAATGTGGAACAGATAATCTGACAGTGTAACTTAATAATATATTGAAGAAAGTGGACTGGGCAGTTTGTTACTGCCTTTTTTGTTGATTCAGATTGCAACAATAACCACGAAGAGAGGAGGAAGAAACTGCAATGATGGCAGCTTCCATCTGTTGTTTTTTTTTTCTGTTTGTTTGTTTTTGTATTAAGGCTGTATTTAGGAAGTATTTGGACCATTAGAGTGTATTTCATTTGTTTTTGTATTTAGGCTGTATTTAGGAAGTATTTGGACCATTGGAGTGTATTTCATATGTTATTCAAAGCAATAGCTGAATAGGGAATATAATGCATAGCTATGGAGTATAAATATACATACTATTTCCTGAGCTTGGAAAGAGATTAGGGAGAAAAAATGATCCTCACCTGGGATTAATTCAAATTAATTGCATTACTGGAATAGAGTACATCAATTTAATCTAGTGTTTTAAAGAAAAAAAAATATGACAGTACAGAGAAAAAAAAAAAAAACAACCAACAAAAACAAACAAACGAAAAACCAAAAACGGATCATCCAGGGGAAGGGAATGTTTCCAAGAGTGATTTTTAGGTACATAAAATTCTTATCTTCCATCCTTGTAAAATATTTTTAACTGGAATAACTTTAAAAATCCATTTATTTATTTTCTTTCTCCCTGACTTTGACAGGTGCATTAGTTTGGCTTAGATTTCCTCTCCATTTTATTTTAGCATAATCCTATCAAACTAGAATCATGGATCATGCAAATACCCTATTCCCTTTAAAGGTAAAAAAAAAAAATAAATATGTCATTCTTTTTTACTTTGTTAGTTGGACTATTTTCATTTATCTTGATGTCTTCCAAAATCTTGTTTTCCAAAATATAGTTTAGCTTGCTCCTTGAGATTTGTTCTGAATTTTACTGAGACAAACACATGCACTTTAAGATAGCTGTCGTAATAAAAAACTTCTCAAGTAATGTTCAGGCATTTTCAGTAATTTGATATTACTTGATGATGCTTTAATATTCATGAAGTTTTACTCTTGGTCATCAATCACAGGATCTTGTATTATTCAGTTAGAGCACTATGTCATTGTCCCCACTAAATTACAAAGCAAGTTCTGCAAATTCTTTCACCAAGTCACGCAGAGCAGTGTGAAAGTTATTTGTCTCATGCACCGTGTCTTGGTGCTGTATTTACAAAATAATATATTTTTGCCATGCCATTAAGTAGATCTGCTTTTATCACAGTGCCTTTTTTATGTAATGTAATTGTCCTAACACCTAGCAAGAGTTTATGTGATGTGAATGCTATTGTCTTATTGTTTTATGGCAGTCATAAGCAACTAGGCATCTCTACTTTCTAAAACTCACGAGGAGACTAAAAGCCTTTTGACTGTGATTTATGGCCTAAATTCTGTCTGAAAGGCTTTATGCAACTTTAATAGAATTTTCCTGTCACATCTTATACTGAATGATACCTATTTACCTAATTTTCTCAGAGATAATTTATGCCGGCATTTTATTTTATGGCAGTGCTAAACAAGTTTATACTTGTTGAATGCATTGTAGACAAGGACTTTATTTCAAGCTTGCAAGTATGGGGCAGAAATTAAGCTCATGAGCCATTTTTTCTTCCTTTTATTGTAGTCTCTATTGAGTTAATGTGCTACCAGAAAGGAATTCTGTTAGAAAATAGAGAAAAATTAACATTGAAGATAAGGAGCAGATTCCTGCTAATCATACCTACCCATATGATATCATTTGTTGAAAGATTTGAATACTTTCTCTCCTGTAAGAGTGTGTATTAAAATAGAGATATATGAACAAATAAATATTTTGTCCTATATGAGTACCCATTCTAAAATTACATATATTAAGTCAGCTGAATGTCAAAAAGTTCTTCTGAGACTGAAGTTCACATGTGACCAAAAGTAAAGTGTCCATCTTTGACTTTGTACTGACAAAGAATAGTTTAGTATTCATAAAAATGTTTGGTTATTATATTCGCCCAACCTGAGTTGAAATTTAAATGCATGTTCAGGAGAACAGAATAGGATTTCAAAGAATTTGTATTGACATATTTGCATTAATAATAGTTGATGCAATCAGTAGATAATTCTGAAAAAATGTGTTAATTTACATTTCACATTTTTATTTATAAACCCATCAAATCTGAATTTCACATAGAATAAGAATAAAATTAAAAGCACATAATTCATAAATGTTTTCATTCTGCTTGACAGTGGATGCTGAAAAAAAAGGTGGATCGCCTTAACCTCATCTTCAGTTTTAGCGCTATTATTTTAAAAATAAAGATAGTAATAAATTTGTGTGGTTCAGCCACCAGATAGCTATGGCTTTACTACATAACATAGGTTAAAGTAAGGGAATAAGAAAAAGGGGAGTATAACAGGTTAGTTCTTCTTATGATGCATCTAGGATTAAGCAGGTTAGTTGTCATTGCCATTAGTATTGGCTATCAGTGAAGTAAAAGCAGAGCGCATCCCTCCAAACATCTTGAAATTACTTTTTTAAACATTTAAAGGTACAGCAGTATTTTAAATGTAAAGCTTGTATTTGGATGAGACAAAATCTGGAATAAAAATAAATGACTTGGAATCCATATTTTGGAAGATGAATTTATTTTTTTCTGTTTATCAGAATAATGCATGACATATAATGCTGTCTTTCCCCATTCCAAAGGCCGTTTTGAACTGCATTGCTTATTTAGCGCAACAAGCTAGGAAATATGTCAGGCTTAGTTGATATCCATTTTGCTTAACTGACAATGCAACAACTTAACATTTAATGAAAATGTTTTTATTTAGCTTTCAGAATATGTAATGCTGGGAGAAGAAAAATGAAGACCAAGTTGTTTAACTGTAGATCTTAAAGTAAATACAAAAGAATGGCAATTTTTAATTAAAAAAAAAATCATAGATTTAAAAGATCATTGAGCATTTTCTTAGGTACTGACTGTTGAAGCAAGTGATGCTAGAGTATAAAAAAGTAATTTAAAAAAGTAATAAATATAATTACTAATATGAAGGGCCTGTGAATGGTGTATTAAAATAGCTACATCAATAAGATAGAATAAAAACATACATATGTGTATATATATATTTACACGTATATATATATTTACACATATATATATTTAAAAGTGGTGTAGATTTATAGTATGCCTTACATTCCTTTAATTGCTGGCCACCCTGCATTCATCTAGTATCAGATGTACTCCACAGTAAGATGCACAGAACTTGTCTATGAAGAAGTCCCCTGTCTCATACTGTGTTGGCTTTTATCTTGCTTCACAAACAAAATCAAGTATCTTCTCCTGGGAGACTGAAAATAGCCTTCTCTGTCATAATAGTACACTAGTACTATTTGGTGACTAAATTACGGTGACTAAATTTCAGTCACCATGAAATTTCATTTGGAGAAGCTGGATTTGTAGAGGATGCATACTCAGCTTGTGTAGTCAATGCTTTATTCAAAGTTACGATCTTTTGAAATTTACAGCCTGAAATCAGAAGAGCAAGTATAAAAGCAGGTGATTGAGAAATAAATTTTAAATATGTTGTCCCATTTTGACTCTAGCAGCAATTCAACCAACAGAAATTCTACCTCATGATGTAAAGGGGTACTACTCAGCCTGGCGACAAGATGGCATGCTACATTAATATTGGCCTTTGGTAGTTTATTGGATCCTAGTGACTCAAGGCAACAATTACATTTTAAAATAATGTACACCTAGCACTATTAAGTCAGATAATTAAGCTGTTTTAAAGATAATAAACAGAACGCAGACTAAGCATTTTGAAAGAGAGGTAGTTATGTTGTTTGGTGGAAATGTGAAAAATTTTATTCTAGCACTTCTTCATTTCATTGCTACTTTGTAATTATATAGGGATCTCTCATTTGTACACTTAACACACTAAGGTTAAAAAGTAATCATCACCTTAACTATATTAAGGGGTAACTGAGTGACACAGTTTAAATACTCTGCCTAAGGTCACATAGTGAAGTAGTTCTGTTGAGACAATTAATGAAACAAAATCAGCAGTCAATTGAAAAATAGAAGAGGAAAGGAAGAGGGGAAAAAAAAAAAGCCCAATGACTGTTACCCAAAACTTTGAATCATGTGCTTTTAGGAAAGTAGACTGAAACTTTCTCCAAGGGCCTCTTCATCCATTTGATGATCTGTCTATTCTGGCAGAGCATGAGAATGAAAGAAATGCTGCACTGCACAAGGCAAAAAGCCTATCAAGGATATAGTCCTGACTTCAGTAGCGCCCCGTAAAAGATGCTTGGTAAAAACCACAGTGTCTGGGGCTTGTCAGGAATAATTATGGTTCTTGTCTGTATTCTCAGGCTTAAGCAACCAACATTGTTTCTAATAGTATCTCTTCTAATAATTTTTCCAACCTTTTTCTTTTAATGTGCATTAATTAGTTTTGCAACATTGTGTTTCAGTGAACATCACAATCTTGTTGCCTATTAAGTGATGTGTTCTCTGTGTTGTATTTCTGTCCTTTAAAATTTTCTTTATTTAAGACTGCTATATTATAAAACGCTTTCTGTTTTTTTTTGTTGTTTGTTTGTGTGTGTGTGTGTGTGTGTGGCATTTTAAACAATATGCTCCATATCATGCTGAACTATAAAGACTTAAAATTTTCACAATTTAATCCTTCTTATTCTCCTCAGGCAGAAAAAGCTACAGAGTAGTAAATTAGCATAATTAGTTTTCATTGAACTCAAAGGTCTGAAATCTGAACACTGTAAACAAGATGATAAAATACAATTCACATTTTCATGGAAACCAAATATTAAACACATAGTTGCCATACCAGCTTGTATTCCTCCCTCCTCCCTCCATCGTGTTCTTTTGAAGATAAAGTCAAATATCATACACCGCGTCATCTTCAGTGGCATAGATGTGCTACAGCAGTACAGAAGAACATTTTATATGCGTTTTGGTTTTGCATGTTTCCCTCATAACTATGTTTTGAAATAAATCTCAAAATTCAGTTGTGCTTAAAGGAAATGACAAAAATTATGTAACCTCTAATTAATGTGCATACTACATGTATATACATGTATATGCATATTCCATGTGTTTTTTGTTGTTGTTTGTTTCATTTTTTTATAATGAATCATGAAACACACAACTGAAGGCTAATTGAGTTAATTTGGGTGGCAGGGGGGAGGATCAGGAGGGATGATATTTTAACCTCAATCGTTTTGTTGTTCATTACTTTAGTGCTAGGCATAGAAAACTTTATTTCACTTTATTGTTAATCCACTGTTTCCATTGATTTGCAGATTTTAGTGAATCAGAGATTAAAGCCATCCTAATTATTTCAGAAGTGATTTCTCATTTTGTGTTTTTGGTTTTTTTTTCTTGTTCATTTGTGTTTTCTGCTCTTTGTTTCTCTTTCATGCTGCAGTTGCAAATATATTGTGGAGAGAGCAAGGTACTAATATAATTTTTTCATACTTTTATGTATTGTAGTGAAGTGATCTTCTAATGTTCCTTGTGTATTTTTTGTTGTTGTTCATAGACTACAGCTATAGTAATTACCTTCTTTGCTAAGCAATATTTGAGGGGGTTTGGTTTTAAGAAAAAAATGTAGTGAAAAATAATCCTTTGAATGTACATGTACCTTTATGAATAGCCTCTCCATTTGAGGAGGGAGGAGAAAATAAACTAAAAAGATTTTAGAGACTTGCTCAAAGAGTGATAACAAAAAAATCAGATTTAAAATGTGGGCTTTTGTTTGGTAATAAGATAAATCTTCCAACAAATCTGACTATATATTGTTGAGCTTGGTTTTCTTGTCTGAATCATTCTTATTTCTTCAAATTGTAATTTTAAATATTTTTGCTAAAATCAAGGCTTCTGCTGTTTCTTAGTGAGACAAAACATGTGACTCTATATATATATACTCAGGAAGGATTTCTTAGTATTGAAGTGAAGAATGAAGGTTTGTGATTTGTTTTGTAACAGACCAAAGGATAAATATAAATACACAGACAGTATCAAGTCTTATAGCATAGAAAGCATGGAAAGCAAAAATAGGTATTAATTTTTATGTGTGTATGTATATATGTGTATACATATATATATATACACACACACATATATAAAATCTTTTCATGACAAATATTGAAAAAAATGTATCACCATGGGAAAATATCAAAATATAAGTGTTGTCATGAAATGTCATATCTTTTCTCTAAGCAACCAGATCTTAAGTCTCAATTCAGGAATTCGTGTATTTCAGGAATAGGAAATGTTTCAAGTATTTTCAATGGAATATTGGTAATACTGTAAGTGGACCAAGTTTTGCTATGAACTAATGCTAAAAAATGATATTTCTAGGTGTTTCTTAAATACATATTTTACATTAATTTAAAGATTCCAAATATTGATATTTATTTTGCATAATTACATATTAAACTTCGGCATTTATCAGTGTGTTTAAAAACATGAACAAGGGTTTTTTTAATATATGATACTGTTTACCAGTTCTTCAGAGAGTTGCCTGATTACAGTGGAGTTCAACTATGACCCTCTTGCTCTGTTGGCCTTGCAGAGTGCAAATGATGTGTTCAGTTTCAATCAATTCCACTGATAAACAACCAGATGGAATTATCATAAAGTTTACGAATATGTGGTATTCTCTCTGATTATTTGGCAGGTATCCATCAAAGAGTTCTCTTGAACAGAACCAGAAAAGAATGTATATAAGAAAATCTGAAAGGAACTTGAAGATACATTAAGATGTAATACAATAATACATAAGCATAATTATATCAGTATATTAACATATATACAAAGAAATCCAAAGCCACTATATATATTTTTTTTCCAAAACAGTGCTAGGCAGTTTTAAATGTAGACTCAAATTTGTCTAATTGTAGTAAATGCACTCAAATTTATTGTTGTTGCTTCTGGCACAGAAACTGTAATATAAAAGTGCTTGGTTTTGCTTGGGAGGAAGGGAGGAAGGGCTGCAAAACTGCATCAGATGTCCTTAGAGGAGCAGCTCCTTTAGTTATAAAGAAGAAATTTGCCTAAGTGATATTTATATAGATATTTGCAGACAGAAGCTTAAAGAAAATGTTTAGGGTCATAACAAGTGTGGGGATTATATCATTGGATCCGCAGGTAAAGGTTTCCTATTTCTGCCCTAACTCAGGAGAGAGGACATTACTTATTCTGTCTCCTTCTCTGACTTTGAATAGGAGTTTGGTGAATGTCATCACCTGGATATAAAAATAAAATAAAGCCATAAAACTTTGGGTTGTGTTATTTTGCCTGACTTGTAGTCTGGCAACTGATGTAGAATTTTTCAGGGTCAGTTTATTAAATCTCTATCATTTTGGACTTTACCTCCTCACATTGTGATATTGCTTATTCTGCTAATAACTATAATACACTTTAGGCAGTGAGGCCGGAGAGAAGGGAAGACCTTATTTTGTCCCCGACTAGCTACACGTGTTTATTTATCATAAAGATACAGTAAGCTATTGATCTTTACTATTCTCTAGGAAAGATAGCCTAACTTGAGACGTATCTACAAATTCTAGTTGACACAACGTCAGGCATTTTCTAAAGAAAGATTTTGACAAGTTTTATCACATAGACTATATGTTTTACCTTCAAAGGCATATAGAAGTATCTCATAAACCAAACTGAGTACATTGCACCAAGTGCAATGTTCTCAAAATATTGTCTATGCTCAAGAAAAAACCACGAGGTCAAGTTTTCTTTGAGCTTGAGCCTGCTTCTGTGCTACACCTAATGCAGTATAGACAACCCCCTCTCCTGTTTCTTGCTCTCCTATTAATATTTGATGGAAAGTTAGGTAAACTGCTTGGAGACTGTCCCTCTGTTTTAGAAAAACTTGGCTAGAAGTGGGAATGATTCTGTAAGATTTTTCAAAGATAATCAAACTTGCTGTTTCTAGGAATAGCCTGACTGCCTTGTGCATCATCTTGACTTTTAAATGACTTCAGTATCTGTCTGATTTCTAATGTGGCTGTGAATCTGTGTGTATGTACTTACATATGTACACCTATATCATATATGAACGTATATATAAACTTTTCCCTCCCTTAACATTCTCATTATTTTATTTGATATTGGGATATTTTCCTTTCCTATTAACATAATGTTCCCTTTGGAATTCAGAATAAGCAAAGAATCAGGCTCAAATATATTTTTTCCTGGGTTTTATTCTCATGATCTTAGATCAAATATTGTTAAGCCAAAAGGAAGTTTAGGTCCTGCACCCAGGAGACATCTACGTTTATATCACTATAGCCCACAGTTTAAGCTGGCAGAGTTTATTATAATGTAATTTTATAAGTATGGTGATTTTCTTCTTCGTAGAATTCTGCACATATCAACTGATCATCTATCATTACATTCACATAGCAAATCAACAACAATCATCTTAATTAGCGCATGGTAAACTAAGAAGAAAGCTTTTATTTGTGGTCATGTGCATGATCCGCTTCTTACAGATGTACCTTCTCTACAAAACATTACATTATGCCTCTCATTCCACAACACTGCAGTAGGATTAAATAGTTCTTTGTGGCACTTCAAACTTTGACTTTTTTTGCTTAAAAAANTAATAAATCCTTTTCTAATTGAAAGAACTGTCAAATGTAGAAAAGATTTATTAGAAAGATTCAGATCTTAACTTTTGATGTGATACTGAAATTATTTTAACTCTACCTTCCCTCAGAAAAGGAAAAATACGAATACATGGTGAATTTGATTTCAGTGTAAATGATTTCACAAGATGATTTTCATTACTGCAGCTGTCAAACTATAGCTTATGTTTCTAGCTCTGTATTCATAAAGACACCTTCTTGCCAATGGAGAAAATTATGTAAAATTCTGAATAACATAAGAGGGATTTTTCAGTTTTCCAGAAGAAGATCCCAAAGGACTGGTTGTGTTAGCACTGTACGTATTAACAAACTGATCTTATGCCAGTAATATGATGAGAGTTTTACTTCAATGCCAGGACTTTGTTTTTTGTGATTATTTAATTTTGTGCATTTCAATGTGTTTTTATTCCTAAGGTCTGGGAATTGGGAACATGTTTTATGTTTTTTATGAAGATGGAATCAAAGTAATACAACCAGTGGAATGTGAATTTCAGAGACATATTAAGCCTAGTGAAAAACTCCTCGGTTTTCAGGCAAGTTGTGTTTTTTTTTTTTTTTTTTTTTTAATTTGTTTTTAATTTCCTGGTAGTATTTTTTCAAAAGTAGTATTCTTTTAATTAAGAAATGCTAGTTTCATGTTACCTGCTTAATAAATTCAGACATGTCTTCCCAATTAATATATAGCTTAAAATGTTGGACTCAAAATTTGCTATGTCTTTGGTCAAATTCAAATTTTCAATCTCTCTTTTAGATTGAATATTCTCCCTCTGCTTTTTTTTACTCTTCTTCTTTCTCTCACTTTCTCTCTCTTCTCTCTCTCTCTTTTTTTTCTCCCATAATTTTCCCTTAACAGCTCTCTATCTTCTTGTCTTAATTTCCCTCCGCCCCACCTCTTTTTTCCTGCATTTAGGTAGATCTCTATGAATCACATTCTCTCTGTTAATTAAAGGATGTGTAGTCACTGTTGTTAATGGTTTCTTTTTCTCCACTGAATGTTTGTTTATATCATTCTACAAGTATTTTGTTTGTCTGTATTAAACTGCCAGTTATCATAAGACAACTCCATATCCTAATGAGCACGCTTACAGCTCCACTGGAGTTAGTAGGGACGATTGATACTTTGACTCCCACTTACAGTTTGTATAAATAGTTTCAATAATTTTATTGTCAACAGATTTATAGCTGATTTCATCAAACTTTGTGCATTTATGAAGTGTTTCCGTATGTATTACTACATGAAAGCATTTTCCATTTCTATTTGATTTTTTTTTGCTGTTTATTCCTTTCCTGCTAATCAAATCATTAGCTGACATGATACATGTTCTCGCTGTATTCACTTTTTCTCATCATTTGAATTTGAATGAGTGACCTTGAAATGAGGAAAAAAAAGAAGTGTGTAATAACCCATGAGCTGTACAGTTCTTTCTCTAATACCTAAAACACACTGATGTAGCAGCAGAACTGTCTCAGTGGCTTTTGCCTCTTCAGTTAACATTATTGATGTCAAAGACTTCAGTATTCAACCGCAATATTTATTTTAGTGTGAATAATTACACTTTGAACTGCTAATCGTACCTTGGTTTGTGCAGTTAAAGTGAAATCAGGTTGACATAGCCAAAAAAAAAAAAAAAAGCCAAAGAGCTTTTCTATGGCTGTTTAATTCAAAAGCTGATTATTTAAGAAGTCTGTTAAGATTTTATTGGTCTGAAGTGCAGCCTAGAATGTAAGTGTATTTCTATTGAAATGTGGTAATAATCAGGATGGATAGTAAGACTTCTTTCCATTTTTGTTATTTTCAAGCATAAATTAACATAGCAATTGATTTCCCCTTCCACTGCTATAAAAAAGACCAGGAAAGCAGACTACTAGACAGCTTTCATTTTTAAGTAGATGTAGATTTTTACTTTGAATATCTGATTTGTGGGTTTCTGTGTTAAATATATAGGCAGAAGTTAAATTGTGTTTGCATGCATACATTGTGCCCATTAATTTCAGTAATATTTCCACTTATTTTTCTGAACGCCGAAAACTTTTTCCTTTGTTTATAACGAAAGTTGCAAGATCTGTATTCTTGCAGAAATGTTTCAAATATATATTCTTAGATTTTTTTCTATTCGTAGATCTGCATAATGTAAAAGAAAAAGGAAAAATATTGTTTTCCATTAAAAGGAAAAAAAAGATGAAAATCTGAATTTAAAAGAATTCCCTGCATGTGCTGCTAATACTATTATATATAATACTATATTACTGAAAAACCTCATTGACTACGAAGATTTAGGTACCTATTGCCTCCTCTGCAGAATATCTTCTCTTCTTTACCCTCTTTGGAAAATCTGTTGTGTTTTTTTTTTTTTTTTTTTTCTAAGGATAACAAAATAGGTCAGTTTTATCCCAAGGTCAGATTTTTATCAAGTTCATTTAGTTTTAAGAGCCCATGTTGTAAATTATTCACTATTAATTCTCTTTGACTGTCATACAACTTTACTAATTAGAGGTGCTGGTGTATTTTTAGATCGCTTTATTTAGCTTTCACATCTATTCTGTCTGTTGCTAATAAAATCTCCATTGCTTACCTCTCAAGAAATACCTACAGGAAATCATTTCATGCTTGCTTAAAATTTTTCCATTTCTTCACACTTTTCTCAATTACATGTTCAAGTGATTAGTAAAACCCCAGTAGACCCGTTTCATTGACAAATATTTCCTGAACTCTAGGACCATATATAAATTCTGCAGTGCAGTTTAGGTTCAACCGGTGATATACACACAGTAGTGCAATATTCTTCCTCTGCTTTCCTGTTTACTTGTCAAAAAAATAGAGTTACACTTAGCTGAGCTCCTGTAAAAGAAGTTGGTATTTCTGCCTAACTTCACATTGTATTCTGAATGAATGGGGTAGTAGTTAACCAAGCACTTATTTAGGTATGCTAATTTTGCTAAAAGTAAATATAATTTCTCAATAATAATATACTTGAGAACTCTTACCTAAATATTGAATTGCTTCTTATGCAACTGAGTGTCAGTACAGTGAAGTGCTTTAGTGTGTGTCTAACATGGGAATAAATTAGACTTTTATTGTGTTTAAAGTGAAGGAAAAGACTTAGTGCCTTATAGGACCATCATGGTTCTCAGGAAGTTCTAAAGAGCTTCCTTCAGTCCTTCCCAGAATTACTTAAATTACTGGAATTTTCTTGATAAGTACTAAATAAATGTTGACTTATTTTGTGCTAATATTGACAATACTGTTTGCATACGGATGGAAATAGGCATATTTCCGTCTTCTTATACAGGTTATTGCTTAATTATATCAGCTTTGACAGTTGTTTGTTTAACCTATTATCAAATAGATCCCCCTAACCATGCTCCAAATACAGTCTTTCAGCAATGAAGTGTCTTGTCATCCTGTTGTGTATGGGTCATTTTCCTCATTAATATGCAACCTCTATTTATCTTCTGCAAATTAATATTATCTAAAACCTTTAAATTCTAATTTTATGGAAGAATGTTTCCCTTCTCTTCTCCCAGTGAATCCCTGTTTCTGGGGAGGAAGGGAAAGAATCTGAAATATGTCTTTGAAATCAGTTGGAAAATATTGGAAATAATGATTTCTTCTTTATTCAGAGAAACAGAACATAAAGACCATATTTCAATAAACTGAAACTTCTAATGCCTGAAGTTGAACATGTGTGAAAGGTGGAACCAAAATTTCATAATAATTAATTTTGAAAATGTAACAACATAGCAGAACAAAGTTACCAAAGGATTTGAAACTACCACATGCTAGTTGTTACATAGAAATTTATTTTGATTACACTTTTGCAACGCAGGAAGAATACTAAGTGCAGGATTAGGAGAGGGGAAAAAAAAAGAGAGTGAGAGAGGCAAAAAAGTCCTGAGTCTGATTTTTTTTTTAAATAATTGAATGATAGTTATACTTGTCATGTACAATTTACTGTTGTAAGTTAATATGGAATAGGTGATACATAAATTTAAGCCTTAATACATGCACTCTTCTGAACTGTTGATGTCATTAGCCGATGAAGCATGGATAAACTTTTTGCTATACTGTTCAAAGATCATGACTTAAATGCTTGTTAAAACACTGAGGACTGTTATGCACTAAGTCTAGATTTATTAACAAGGAATTAGCACATATAAATCTGCAAGCGTGCATTTTCTCCCAAGGATTTCTCGTCCCAGTCTACTTTGAAAAACTTTCTCTGAAGATTTATTTTCCTCTGGCTTGATGCTGGGCGAGTAACATTTTGATTAAAAAGTCTGGGGGGTAAAAAAAAAAAAAAAAAAAAAAAGTAAAAAAAAATTATCAGATTTTATCTTTTCTGGAGAGAATAAATTAGGAAAAAGTAAATTGCTCATACTTTAATTAAAAGAAGAAAATGTTGGTTTTATGCTTAGATTTTAAGGAGAAATTATTTTAACCACTGGGGAAATTAAAATAGAGACTTAGAGTTATTGCCTCTAATGTAAAAGAAATCTGAACTGTCTAATCAGATAACTGTTAACTTTTCAAAAGCAAGATTTGAGTTCCATTGACTGAAGCTATTTCTGAAGTATCCAGATAAATGTCAGTTTGAATAACAAGGGAAAAATTACTACCTAAACCAATTAATGCTTGGAAAAACACTTATTTCAGATGTGAGAATTTAGGTCCATATTTTTCACTGTCACTTTGGATAAACACAGTTTTGTTTTTACTCTAATTTTTTTCCAGTTTGGGTGTAAAGTGAGAATTGGCATTGGATTATAGGAATGTATAACAACATAAACAATATTCTAGAACCAATAAGTATGTTTAAGCTTTTATGCTATTGTATATGATGCTGTGAGAGAAACCTGGATTTCTCCAGCAAGAGTTAGCGCTATTTTGCAGATACATTGAACTTATCTCTGTAGAAATCATAACACCAAAAAATGGGTTAAACTAAGGTGAGTTCCTAAGAAAGAAGACAGAAAAATATGATGCATGATAGAGTTAGGAAAATTTAAAGATACATTATTTGAAGGAATTGTTCTTCAAAGAAGCAAGAGTACTGTGTCATACAATATTGAATTAGTTATCTGATGAAAATTGAGCTATGACAAGGCATATTCAGAGTAAATATAAAGCACAATTTGAGATCAGTTGAAACAGCTTTCCAACTAAAGTGACAGTTTCACAGAAGGCAAATTACAGTATATCTGATGATTGCACAAAATACTAGAAACATACTTGTTTATGTTGGCACCTCACTTTATGCAATGAAAAGCTTTTAGCGATGTTTAAGAATAAAAGTTTGCCTTGTAACCATACCTGTCATTCATTAGAAACAGATTTTAAACATTTTCCTTCAAAGTGTATGACATTTTAGCAGTGCAAGATAAATCTTACTCTTTTTATTTGTGACTAAGTTCTGCTGAAGTTCCTGATTATGTGCCATCCCATGGAACCTGAGTTTAGTAACCTTTCCTTATCAATGTGATTTCTGAAAGACCTTCCATTAGTTCAAGTTTAAGAACAACATAAGAACAAGCAGAGGCTATTGATCTTCTGTTAAGAAACTCCTTCAGTTAAAGCTGGAAATTGATTTATTTTTTATTTTGACTTAAAAAGATAGAGTGTATTTTCTCAAATGAACAGAGGCACAGCAGATGAAGAATGTTGATGAAACAGAAAAGTTAGCATTGAAATTCATCATCTACTTCTGGAAAACACAGTTCCATAACAGATATGCGGTCATTGGTCACAGCCAACATGTATTCAAGAGAGAAAAGTCCTCTTTAATGAACTTAATTTCCTTTCATGACAAGGTTTCCACCTAGCTGACCAAGGAAAGCTACTTAATGGAATTTTTTTTGTATTTCAGCAATGCTCTCGATACCATATCTCACACTATCCTTCTGGACAAAATGCCCAGCATAAATCTAGACAAAAAAGGAAGTGTCATTTGTCTTTCCATTGCATTGTTACCTGTTTTGATTCTTACACTTTTGCTGTTTCTCTTGAAATGCAGGATGAAGTTTGTCCCAAAGCTGATGGAGATTCTGTTCAGCGGTGTGTTTGGGCAACTGCTGTTAATGTAAAAGACAAGTTCATTTATGTGACTCAACCTACACTTGACAGAGTGCTTATTGTTGATGTACAGTCTCAGAAAGTTATACAGGTATTTATTTGGAATTTTTAAGTTAATGTCTAATTTGTACACAAGTTTCTTTATTACATTTAAAAAAAAAAGATGCCAGTATCTTGGGAGATTTTAAAGAAATTCAATTGCCTCAGGAGAGCCTGAGCCTCAGTAGTCTCATTGAGTTGAAAGAGAACTGATGTTTAATTGACACTACAGAAATCAAATACTATGACCACTGTGCTTTTGCCTTCTCTCTTACTTTCTCTCTTTAATGTTTTTCTTTTTGATGGCATCCATGCATTATCAGTGATACCACTGTACTATGAGTTTAAACCAGATTTATACTGAATTGTCAAAGATGTGTAAGAATGCATCTAGCAAACAATAGCCAAAACCCAGTACATTTTAAAAGATTTCCTGAATATGAAGAGATTATTTAAAGCTCAAAATATTTGTGTCTTGAGGTAAAATCAAACTATTCTTGCTATTTGGTTTCTGCCTACAGTTCTCACCATGTTACACTATTTTTTTTCTTTATATACAATAGACTATTTCACTGTATAGTCTTTAGTCTTTCTGGTCAAATGACATCTGCCTGAAAGATTAGTTCTCTTTCACTTTCAGTGGGGAAAAAAAAAAAAAAGGCTCAGGGCTGTCAGCAGTCTTTTGGGGCTTGTTTGTTTTTTGTTACATTTGTTTTTTATTTTGTTTTTTAGTACACTGCAGCTCATATAAAACTTCTTGAAATGTGCTTAAATAGCAGGACTCTGCTTTTTCTTAATTAAAATTATTTCCTGTGCAAGGAAGTCTGAAGCTAGTTAATAACTTGTTCTCTGAAAAAAAAAGAACGTTTGCATGAGATTTTCTGACATGGAACTTTTGGCACCATGTTAAGTCTTCTTCAAATTTTAATCATATAAATGATTACAAATAATCACATCTACAAAATTACTTGCAGTATCATCACATTCATAAGAAACAGATCTTCTTTAGCTGAATGTAACAGGGATTTGTATTAGAATTCTAATCTAAATTGTTAATAAAAATACTTAAGAGATTTTCTTCATGTCTCTTGCCTTTTTTGTCAATAAATGAATGAAAATCTTTAATGTAAAGATTATGTATATATATGCACATGTATAATACTGTAGAGTAAAATTTTAAAAGAAATCTGATTTTAAAATTAAATTAACTTGACAGAAATAAATTTAATGTTTATAATTTTGTACTTCAAACGTACTTTCGTACTTCAGTGTTCATACTTTCTATGTCATTTCATTCAGTACCCTTCACGATAATATGAGGAAAAACGAAACAAACAAACAAAAAAGAAAAACAAAAAACCACCAAACCAAATTACCTTCTACTTTCACGCTTTCAAAAATAAAAGAAATTTCATTTCAAAAGATAGAATAGCATTGCTTTAAAACTACTTTGAAAATGTCCAGGCATGCACAGAACATTTATACCATCTGTGGAAACCTTTTATAGAAATGGAAGTCTCTCTTTTTATGGTCCTAGGATACTCAGATATTAATGAGAAATTCTCTTGTTATTTTACACGTTAAAAATACTTACCTCAGACATTTGGTGAGATGTTAATAAGGGATGACAGATTAACAACAAAACCAAGTTGAAAAACACGTGGTTTACGTAGCAGAGCAGAATTTCTGCTATTCATTGCTAAACTGAAAATAATTTCCTAGGATATATTTTGTGAAAGATGCGTGAAAAGTATTGCGGGACTTGATTGGTGCTATGCTTAACCATGCTGATATTCAGAATAAACTTATTTAAAAATAAATAAATAAATAAAGTTTGTTGCAAATAAAATGAATAAATCATGAAAACACAAAACCTGTACAATCTTTCATACGTAGAATGAGAGTATAAAAAATAAAACTGCTGATTCACACTTTGCTTTCAGAATCAAAGTAAGCAAATTTGGAATCTGCTGACAAGTCAAGTAATGCTTTGCTCACCATTTTTTATTATATAGCAGACATGGCCCTGTCTTCCTTTTACTTTATTATTGAATGTTCATTTTTGGTTTTGTTTTCTGTAGGCAGCAAGAATTTTTCTAGGTATTAAATGTTGCTGTACTCATAGCATATGCACATACACAAACGCTAGAGAAGCAAAGAAGGGAATTTAACATCTCAGTTAGATCAGCTATTTTTATAACATATGGTACTGCCCAGTACTGAAAAAAAACATCAAAATACAAATTATTTTTGGAAAATAGATACTAAGCTAATTATAAATAAGAGAATTTTAGTTATTGGACTCCCATTTATTTTTTTTAATACGTGACATGTTAACATAGAGGATACTATATACATTTTATTTTTTTCTACTGTCTCTTAAAGAAGAAACCACTTTTCTATGCAACAACACATTTTCGAGAATATGATGAAAGCAAACACGGGGAAAAATTCATATTTTGAATCTGAGCAGGATGCAATGATAACAACTCCATTAAGGTGCAAAAAAAAAAAAAAAACCCCAAAGACAGCTGAAAGCATAAATTGAAAAGGCTGCAAGCTGTGGAACTATGTTCTCTTCTTAGTAGAATTGATGTTGATTTGGTTTTGATTACTACGGTTTCTTGTCCGAAGTACTATTATGAGTGCATATGTTACATTTGTTCATTTCTACTATAAAAGTTAATGTAAAAGATGTGTGTGTGAGATGCATATGTATAACTAATAGATTTTAGGTTTCATTGTTTCTGTGATATATAAATATAGCTATAAAAATAAGTGCTTGAAGAAGATCCTAGAGCAGACATTTTACATTGAAATACATGTTTCCAAACTGTGAATATGAATGGTGCATAGATTTTCTGATTTGGCCAGATACTTTTCTTTCATTTGTATGTTCTTGAAACTAATCGGAGGAACCTGTAATTGTGCAGTACAAAATGAAGTGGGTTGATTTCAAGGCATGCTGATGTAACCAGAGCTCATCATTATTGAGTACAGAGTGTGCTGATGGCAATTTAGCCTGGATAGCCAGGAACAGCTGTGAAAACGTGTCTCCAAAACTCCGAGAATCTTTCTGCTGCCAGCATGTTCTTGGGAGTTGCATTATCCATGCTTGACTACACAGGCAATTTCTTCTCCTCCAGGCAGTACCATGGCCCAATTCCTGAACACAACTTTTGCTCATTCAGCAACGATGCATGGGTCAGACCTCTCATTTGAGGAAGCCAAATGGAAATTTGATACACATCAACAAATTAACTAGACAACGGCCCAAGTATTGTTTTAGACAACTTGTCTTCTAACTTGAAGCTGAAAGTGTTATCAAACAAAAATGGTCTTTTCAAGGGGCATCTTTGTTTTTAAATGAGCTGGTGAGCAGCCTGGCTTCATTTACCGCTTTCAAAAGGTAAAAATGGTCGTGTTTTTTTTTTTTNCCCCCAGATGAATCTGTGGCTTGCAACACCTCAGGAGTACAGTTAAGTATCATCAACAGCCTCAGCCAGCCATTAGAGCATTATCTTGAGGATCTACATCATTACTTTAAATTACCTTCACTTAATTAGCCAGCTGGTATTCTCCTTGACAAACTGATAAACAAGCTGTGCTTTACAGCTCCATAATGGTGAGACTAAAAAGCAATTTCCACTTATTTTTGCTGCCTTAATAATGAAGATAGAAAAGTAATCCCCACAATTGTTTGCCTCGTGCAGAATGTCTCTTAATCTAATACTCTGTCCTCCCTTTTCATTTCTCTGGATTCTTCAGTGCTTCTCCTAAAAAACAAAGCGTAAATCTCAAATGCCTGAAAGGTCTGTAGTCTTTGGATACAGAACTCAAGGAGGGAAAACATCTTGGTACTGATCACTTCTGCCAAAAGTAGAAATTGTAAGGAAAACATTTATGTGTTAATAATATTGCCAACTTCAAGATAATATATCCAGTTAAAAAGAATGCAATAACATTGTTTGGGCAGGGCTGAGTAGGAATAACTTGCATTGACTTTAGTATGTGGCTTGAGAATATTCTTCCCTTTTTAGCCATTTTCCAATATTTTTTGTAGATTTTAAATCGATATGTATGGTATGAGAGAGTTGTAGGGAAGGAAGGTTAGCGTTTTTTAATTTAAAACATTTTTTTTCAGTTTCATAATAGACTCAGTATAACATTTTTGATGCCAAATATTAGAACACATCATGAATAAAAATCACTGTTTCAGCAATTCAGTGACTTTGAATTAATCAGAGGTCTGTTTCAACATCTGACAATGTAATTTTTAAATATAATCTGAAAACATCAGGATGTGCATGTCTAGTCATAGTTTTAATCATATCTATTATTTTTCTTTTCAACATGTGATCAAGAGTAAGGATTTCTCATTTTATTATACTTGCAGGCAGTAAGTACAGACCCTGTTCCAGTGAAACTACACTATGATAAATCACATGATCAAGTCTGGGTGCAGAGCTGGGGAAACATGGAAAAGAATTCACCAACTTTGCAAGTGAGTATATAGATCAGATTGATTATATGCTAGGAAATCTAAATAAATCGAATATTTAAGTAATTGCAACATTTATGTATTTCTCTTTTAAACATCATTATGATGATGCAGCAGGGGTAGGAAAATGTTTTCAGGAAATCTGAAACAACTGAACTTGCTAGAAAAGTGTTAAGAGATTTTCTACACTCTTACTTAGAAATGTAAATGCTGATTTGATGGAGGGTTATAGAGTACAGCTGAAAACAGTGGCGTGTTTTGCTAGTCTGCCAGTCTTCTGAGAGCAGATATGCTGCTTATGATGTTTTCCTAATCAGAGGATACCATGGATTTTAGGCATATTCATATTTCACTAAAATTATATTGATACTCTGGAATTGACAAGCTAAGAGTTCCAACATTATTTATTGTTTATTGCTTTGAGTTTGGGGGGTTTTTTAGATATAAAATAATAAAAATCCTTATTTTTCCCATGCTTTCTCAGCAGCAGCAAGCCTAGGGACAGTCACCAAAGAAACATTTCAAGAAACTGTACATCTGTCCTGCTTTTTCTCTCCTTTCTTCTCCTAATTTAAAGTAATTGTATGAGAATACAGTGATACTCTTTGTGACATAATTTCAAAATTACTTTTTATTTCAACTTATTTTCCTTTTCTTTAGAAGTCAGTGAAGTCCTTATTTGTCTTTTAAATGCATAAGGAATAAGAAAAAAAAAATCAAACATAGAGCTCAAACAGAAAAATGAGTAGTGTTTCAAAACAATTTTTTATACTCTTAGTAACTGTTAGTGAGTAAGGTAATTTGTGGGAGTTCAGCTGTCACTCCTCCCCAAAAAATGACTAACAATTGAATCAGATATATCCTGCTTTAGAGCAAGCATTCATTTTCTAATCTTGTTTTCCCTTGCATGATGCATGATCAATTTTTTTTTTTTTAATCCAGGCTTAAGTGCACAAAAATGAACATCATAGCAGCTATTAATATAAAATTCTGCCTCAGATGACATTCAAGATTTTAGAATTCAAAGAAAATTTATTCGTAACAACTCAAGATATGCGTAAACTACAACCAATTCAATGTATTCAATATATGCTATATTGGATTTCTCTATGATTGACAAGACTTAGAAGCATGTATAGCCATAGCTTCCTGTGGATCAGTTGATAACATTTTATCTTTTCACTTGGGCTGAAATGCTTAAGAAACTTATTCCCACTCTAGAGTCGAGTATGAAAAAAAGACAAAACTCTTAGTGTGCACTAAAGACTGCTGTAGAATGTAAATGAATAAATGTGGTAGGAAAAAAAAATTGAGGGGGAAAAAAAAGTATGTATGAAAAATAGCTTGTCTAGTATGCAACAATTCTCTGAAATCTGTAATGCTGATCAGCTTTATTCACTGCCATTTGCATTCCTTCTCATGGCTGAAGAATAATACAAGAGATGGAATAAAGAGGCAATATTCTATGAATCTATTTAGATATAGATTGAACTTTGAAGGAATATTTCTATAGTTTGTAATAATGTTACTTTACGTAGGTGATAACACAAGCCAGTGGAAGTGTTTCTCATCACACAATCCATACTCAGCCAGTGGGAAAGCAGTTTGACAGAGTGGATGACTTTTTCATTCCTGCTACAACCCTCATCATTACTCATATAAGGTAAGTTTTGACTGAGTTATATTTAACTTTCAAATGATCTGTAACGTTGTCTCCATGCACTTTCAGTATTGCTTTGGAAGACTCTTTTTTATATACAATACTAATAGGTGAAATGAAAACTATTTAATTTATCAGAATAAACACATTTATTAAAGTAATCTATTGTGGGTTTTTTTTCCTTTTCTCACCGAAAGTTCAAAAATTCCCTTGCTCTATGTACTAAAGTTGAGATGTAATGCCATCTGAGGTGTGCTTGAGGAATTAATAACCGCAACATTCAGATAATTCTCTAAGTTAGGAGCATAGATCTTATTTTGGAAATGATACCAATGTCTTCTATTGCTGAAAGCATTTGCTGTGTATAACTTTTGCTATGTTGCATTAAGTGCATCTTGTATTCAAGTTAATCTTTTGATAACTGGATCAGAAAATATGCTTTTGGAGTTTTAAAAGGAATTGTAATACAACATGACTTAAATCTTTGTGAACTAGCTTCTCTGACTCATTCTGTCCTTTATATTTATTTATTTATTTATTTTAAATCAGGCTGTTTGTTTTTAAAAGAAACCATGACTGAGCATGCAGTGCAAATTGTATTCAGATGTATGAATAAAATTAGCCTGATCTATGAGATGAGAAGATTAAATTAAGGTATTAAAACTGTTTATAGTATAATCCATGCCTGGTAATAGTGCAAATTCTTGAGATCTTAATTATTTCTCTCAGTGAATGTAACACTGTCTATACATCCAAAGCATAGACAAAGTCTGACTGTGATAGAAATGATATATCAGTTATGGAAGAATGACAAGTTAGATCATAGGACAGAGAAAGTGTGAGAAGGGATCAATGTTTCATCCAGGTATAAAGCAAAAACCTTTCAACAATTTTGCCAGTACCTCTTAAATGAAAATCTCTTTTTCTTCCCCAAAACGCATTAGTAGGAATACAAAATTTCATTTTTGTTTGATGTTTTCTGCAACATTTCTGCTGGTTAGAATAGAAAAATTCTGCCATCTGTACATCTGAATCTTGCCTTGATATTCATTAGCACTCTGTATTATGCTTTGGACTGTTAGGTTCTTTGTAAAGTGGCACAGACCTATTTCAGTTCAGTAGGTCTCTTCAAATAATTAACATTTGTTTATTCCACCCTTTCAAGTTCAACCTTCTATAGAAACACTTTTATTAGGATGATCTCACTTTTTCTACAGTTAGAGGAAGACATCATGCACATTTAGCTAAAATCTCAAGTCACATATGTAAATGTCCATCTCCATCTGTAAAGATGCAGTTAGTTATTTCAGTCACTGGTAGTCCTTTAAAAGTAAAAACCTGAAATTTAAGGTGATTCTACAACTGGTTCCAGAATTTAGGAATATTTATCTGTAATTGGTCTAGTTTTCTGTGTCAAAAAAACGTTCTGTTTCTCCTAAAGAGGTTGCTGATGAAAGAAAATTTTTAATTTTCTACAAAACTTAGCTAACAAGGAATTATCAATCAGCCATGTGCAATTTAAAAAGGAATGTGTAAATTTATATAGCTGAATAGAAAGTGACTTCAAGTGCCATTACTGCCACATTGCTTTAACTGGATAGACAAATGCATATTGTGTCCCTGAACTAATCTGCAGCCCCTACTCTTACCCATAGAATACCCCTGCTATGTTTGGAGCAGGCATGATTTAAGGGAGCAGAACCTACTGCTTCATAAACTACCAAGTACTGGATTGACTAGCCTTCTTACTATTTGAATTTGATGTTTATTATTATATCATTGCCTTGGGGAAGAAAAAGTTGTTGAGTTTTGTCATGAAAGGAATGTACAGCTGGTAATTACTACTTGCATAGCTCCCTATGGATTCTTTACCCATTGCCAAAAACTGCATTGACAGTTGAGGTGAATAGTCATCTACAGTGAAAATCATTCCATCTCCTTCGACAACTTTTAAGCTAAGGGATCCTGTTAGACACTTCTACATGATGTTAAATGAATTTAATTAAAGTTATATTAATGCATGCAAGTCTTTGAGAATCAAAGACATGACAGCTAGGGAAAATTTTTTTCTTGAAGTATTAAAAATTATTGCTTTGTTTAATTGAACGATTCTATATGGTATAGGCAAATACGTTTATTTACGAGATATGTATTCTATCATACAGTAATATTCTATCATATAAGTATTCTATCGTAAGTATTCTTGCTATATATACAGAAATATGCAGATTCTTGGTGTAAAAGGATCAGTAAAATAAAACTGATATTTAGACATGTTAATTTTCATGTAATTAGGACAGACATGGATAGGGGTAAACATTTAGGGAAGGGGACCAGGAAAAGTAGGCCTAGTCCAAAGACAGTGAAGAAATCATTTTGGCAATTGGTATTCTGTCTAAGTAGGTCAATTAGCTGCTTTTATCTGTGGATGGTGAGTCACAGCTACCTTTAGCTGAAGAGTCACGGTGATAGGTTCTGTATCCTCTTAGCTGAGGGGAGGAGAGATAGTGTGAGCAGTGTCTCCCTTTGTTTTAGGATCTAGTCAAACTTTCCTTTCACTGCTGAGATAAGGGAGAAATAGTTTCGAGCAAACACCATTAGAAAACAAGCCAGTTTTTGGCTATAATCTTTTTGCAGTGGTTAACTATTGATATATAAAACAAACAACACAATACTAGTTTTAGTAAAACCAACAAAGTTACCATTAACCTCCCTAATAATGTGTAGACCACCCCACTGATGTTTACAGATAGCAAATCCCTGTTTATTCAGAGTCTCAGCTGCAGATAGATTAGCTTGGAACCCCATGATAAGGCTTTAAAAACATAGATTGTTTAATTCTAGAAATGTATTTTTTCAACTAAGAGTAGTTCATATGCTAGCTCTGAGGGGGTGCTCTAGAGTATTAATGAGGGGCATAAAAGTCCTTCTCTTTCTCACAAAACAAATAAAATGCAAACTTTGCTTACAGATAGTCAGTTTCCCAAAGCTTTTCTTGAATTTCCTATTCCAGCCACTAACAATGAACCAAAAATCTTGGTAAATCAGTAAAGAAAAGGAGGCTATGGTACGAACCAATAATAAATAAGAAGAACACTGAAAGAAGTTTGTTCAGACTTGCTGTTGGAAGTCTGAAGATTTCAAAGGGAGGAAATTTATATTTAAGTTTATAATTTGTATTTAAATTTATAATTTACATTTATAATTTCATTACATTTGCTTATGTAAACATAATGTATATTATTACAGCCTGTCCTACTGTCTTTGCTTTGTTTTGCCTCTGACACGTGAACTCACAGCCAATTTATGAAAAATTACACCACAAGAATGAATGAATGTAAAGCTTGCTATTTTTCATGCATGCTGTGATGTCCATGTTTTCAAACACACACTGCTTGAAAAAATTCCCAACTCCCCGCTGAGGTGTGTTGAAAAATAATCAGATACTTTGTATACAAGAGTGGACAGAGTGGAATCTTAATCTGCAATAGATGATACAAGTCTCAAGATCCTTTTTCCAAGTTATTTCTGGGGAACATATATGCAAATCTTATTCCCACTGTAGATGGACCTTTTAAAAATTGAGAATATGTATTTTTTTTTTCCTATTTTGCCTTATTCATTTACTGAGAACAGAATTTTAATCAGTGAAGTACTCTTTGTGCCAAAGCAGTTCAGTGCAACCAATGATCTTGTCCCTAGCTGTCTGCTAACACGCATTTCTTATCATAAAAATAGACATTTGCAATTAGTATGTGGGATGGCTGTAAAAAGATGACTTGTACAATACTCATGAAAATATATTCCTAGAAGCCTAAGGAGCAAAAGTGCTGATTATTTCAGCTTCACTGTTCATAAATTGAAGTGAACAAAAGATAATTGGAATAAATTAAAGTCTATCATTATACTGCTGTAAAATGTTTCAAAAGCAATATTAAATGAACTCACTGTAATAGAGTCACTCTAACTTTTTAGATGGTTTAATCTTTTAGCAAGTATTTTAAATGTAATACAGTTATCTGACTTAACAAATAGAAGAGTGAACAATCAACTCACTGGTGAGATGGCTCAGGATCTGAATATTCTCAGTTTGAATTTTTATCTCTGTTATGTAGGATAATAAGGGAAGCAGTCTTTCTAAAATTATACTTATTCATTTGCACAACACATTCCATAAACTAAGCTTTTCTTTAAGAGGTAATTGGAGTATGCTGCTAACGTGAAACTTAAATACCCTTGTGGGGTGGTGACTCAATACATTCAGAAGTTTGGATGGAGAAATTCACATTTAATTCCAGAACCTGTACAGAGATGTGAAATAGCTGAAGGACTGTGAGGGAATTTTCAATATTTTTATGAAAATATGCACGAAAAATATTATTTCAAAGGTCTGGTGTAATCAGAAAGCACTTCCTATTTGATGTTTCACAAGTCAAAAAAAAAAAAAGCGTAGACAAAAGAGATTGTTGAATATTTCATGTAGCAAATGTAATTTAGCTCAAAGATACGAGATAATTTATTATTTTAGAAAATAAATTAAGAAGATGCAATTTTACAGGAGCAGAGAATTTGCAAACTGCTCTTAGTCATTAAACTATAAATATAGGTACTTCTACAGGGGAGAAAACTTGAAAGCTTGAGGATTTGGAGAAAGAAGCTCAGTAGCACCAGGGCAATCAGCAAAGATGTAGCAATTAACTGCAACGTCTAATGATGACTGCAGAATCTTTCAGTAAATCCTCCATGGTAGCAGTGCACACACACAGGTTCAGGGGCTCAGGCTGTACCAACTCCCATCTCTGTAAGCTGTGTCTTTGTGATGGTAGTGTTAAATGGAAAACTTGTAGCCATTCCATCCCTCTCTGTATTCCCCCACATAAAGAAGGTCTGTTTTGGTCCTTTATGTGTGTTCTTTTTGAAGAATAAGCTCACAGGAACTTCTCAGGAAGAAGGAGATAAGGCAGCAAGAAGTCTTTTTCTGTATCCTTCTGCTTTAAATAGTAAATTTTTCAGCATCTTTGTTCTAAAGATATTATGGAGGACATACAGATTGAGAGATTCAGTTCAGAAAGTACTCCAAAACTTCCTCAGCTATTATTGGCAATAGAAAGAAAATTCCTTATGTTTTACTTTAAATACTCATTGATATTCCAAGTAAACCAATCTATAAGGGTTAATTTAACTTTGAGATGATGATAAAATTATGCAATTAACAAAGATTTTGTATGTTTACTGATTAACTTCCAGAACTCAATTATTTTAAAAGTTATGTCATGTATGCCTGATGTGAAGTTCATTTTTCTTCATAGCAGCCCTTATGATTTTGTATTTTCACTCGTGACTTTGAAATAGTGAAAATTCATTTGCAAATTTTTATTTGTACACTCATATTTTTGAGAATTTAGAAAAAAAACATTCAGGACATTCTTTTCTATTTGATATTATGATAAATTATATATTCTAATATTTAGTAAAGCTGAGATGCTTATGTATTTATATGAATCAAAGAAAACTTCAAAATTGGCAGTGATAGACAGTGTTTTGACTGTGTTCATTCCATGTGAATGGAACTGTCCAACTGTCAACATGCAGTATTTCCTTGTAGATAAACTATTCTAACTTCCATCTGAACAGCAACGATAACAAAAATTATACCCCTAAGCATTAATAACTTGACACAGCAACTTTGACACAATGTGCCTCAGTTCTTCCCTTGCTGATCTTACATTTGCAATAGAAATGTCATTCTTTACGCTTTTATGTGCCAAAAAATCAATCACATTTTTAAAACAGAATAAATATCTGCTTTGGTACAGTCTAGTATTTTTTTTAAATTTGAGTCATTAGTTTAAAAAAAAAAAAAAAGGGAGAAGATATGGGACGGAAAAAAGAAGCTGTAAAGTTCAGTGTTTGTTGTTGGTTTCAATGATCATATGTCCCCTGATATCACAGTAGGTGAGCTTCATTTTGAAAATGAAGATCTTTGGGGAATGTTTTGACATACATAATTTATCACCTTTACATTCCTTATCTCTACCTCATTATTCATTTTCTACAAGAATTGACTATTTATTTTGGCATGTACAATTTTTCGTGTGCATTCTCTATGACATCTGCCCACCATGCTGTTACTGTGTTTTTTGGTGCGCCAGATCTTAATTCTATCATTCGTTGTACTGACATTCAAGGCTATCTTTAGGAATGTCTTTTGTTCACTGTGTCAGTGTAGCTAGCCCTTTCCTTGACTTTCATTCTTTATACAATGAAGTGATTTTTTTGTTGTTGTTAAATTGCTTGCTCACTTTTTCTAAAATATACAAGAAAAAAATACATTTGCTTCCTATGCTTTTTTCTTTTTTTCTTTTTCTTTTTTCTCTTTTTGCTGAGAATTAGTTCCGTTAAAGCACAAATAATTTCATATATTTCTGGATTCTAAAAATATACTTTCTTTGTCATGAAATGTCTTGGATTATTTTCTTGTGAAAACTGTAATCAATTTGCAACAGTGAAAATGTACTTCATATACATTTGTTGTAACAGAAGCCTCAGACAATTCATGGACTCTGGCATCATTACTACCCTGAAATACCGGGGCAATCCTTACACTGTGCAAAGGTGTATACGTGATTCAAAATCCCAGACTGTTTGGGCCATGTTAAACTGAGTGAGCCTTTCCAGTGAAGCCTGAAAAACTGTCTGAAGAATCCATCATAGCAGGGGGACGGCTATAGAGAAATTTCTCAATAGTTCTTTGACCTAGGTTGTTTGGAGATACTCTTCAGCATACACTCCATTTCACTTCTATAGATCTCTAGTGAGATAAGATTTAAATGCTCTGCAGGTACAATCTAAAACTGAAAGAGAAAAAAAAAAAAAAAGTAGTAATCTTTTACTGCCATCAAATTTTATTCTGTATCTGAACTGACCTTTTCATTCATTTAACAAAAATGGAAGTGATGATGTTTTTATAGGCAAAAATTGCTCATTTTCCATCAGGGTGACCTCGCAACCTTCTGTTCTGTTTTTAATTTTCTTACTCTGACTCTGTTATCTTCTCATTCCTGTTCCTTAGAACTACTGTGTTAAGATTTCAAAGGTACGTTATCATAGTCACGTGTTACTGCTGAAAATATTATTTATAACTTTTTCTGACAGGGTTTTAAGTATTTCATTTACAGTGATAGGAAGCTTCTCTGTGCTTAACACAGTTATATACAGGTATAGGGGGAGCCTTTTCTGCTACAAAACAGAAATACAAAGCATAATGTCATAATGAACAACTGGAACAAAATTAGGGAAGCAAACTTCAAAAGTCAAAGACTGTTGCAGTACCCAAAAGTAAAACAACTTTTATGCTGATGAGCAATAGCCAACAGACAAAATCCACTTAGCCTTTTGTTATCATCAAACAACCATTTCTGAACTGCAGAAATTAAGGATGTTTTCTCAGCAACTTGTCATCAATGAACTATTCTGGGAACATTCATTTTCTCAGTCCTGAGGGGAAGACTTGTGTGCCCTTGAAATGAAAACTATCAGCATTGCATTTCATTTCATAATCAGAAATCCTTCTGATTTCTGAAGGTCTAATCTGAATCTAAATTTATGGATAAAATATTTAGAGATAAGTATTTTATTTGTGCAATATAGCACAGTAGTTATATGGAAAATGACAATAAAAATCTTGTATATTAAAACTTATTTTAAAGATTTATTGCAAAGTGAGCAAAATTAACTTTGTGATGATTTCAGTGATATGAATGCAAGGCCTCTATGAAGTAAAAAAAAAAAAAAAAATCAATGAAAATGATCTTCCTGAAAATCAGCTATTTATGCATATAAAGTGAAGAATAATTTTAATAAAGTAATGGCGGTGTTGAATAATTTTCTTCTCTTGCTGATGTCTTCTTCAGAACTACAGTGGATAATTTACTCATAATTTCATCAGGAAAAGAAGAGGTTTGATGTTTAACACATTTTTCTTTTAGAATTTTGTTTAAATAGTACTTTCCCACATGGGCAGATTAAATCATAATAGAAACAGAGTCTACCATAATCATGTAACAGACTGTTCATGAGCAGATAATGGCATTTACTTGGGGCAAATTTGATCAAGATTTGTGGAAGCAGAACTATATTGATTCTATATTGATTTTTTTTTTTTTTTGCATAAATTTTCAGTAATGGTCCCTAATGTGTAGAATTTTGAATGGTTTTAAACATCAATGTTATTCACTTGAGGTAAAGCGTATAATGTTTCTTATCATTTTATTGAATTGAGTTGTACAGGTTAAAAACTTCTACTTTGTACGAAAACACTGTTGTTTTTTTTGCTTCTTGGTACAAATAATTTTCACTGTAGTTCATCTAGTTCTCTTTGCCTTTTACTTGCTTTCTGTTCTGAGAATATAATTTTACTTAAGTGTTTGATCTCAGATCTTTTCACAAAATGGCTATTGACTTAAGGGGAATAATCTGTGAATGTAGGGCCAGAAACAAAACGGAGGAGGATATCAGTGTTTACATAATTTTCTACTCTATCAATTTTTCTGTACTCAAACACAGATACAGTTTTATGTTGAAGTATTCAGAAATAACAATAATAATAATCTCATTTCTAGCAGTATTTTCCTCAGGCTTTCCTTGTGTTGTCATTACTTTTTAACCAGTGTTTAGACATTTCCTGTTTTATGATGAATACAGTTGCGCTCATAAATAATGTATGTGGTTTGTCTAAAGGAAGAAAATAACAACATTTGGGAAACTAAGTTGTGAGTTTACTTCTTGTTGACAGCTCCACGCTAGCTTATTGCTCAGCTATTCTTTGGGTATAGGAGATGGAATCTTACTTGCATAATATGAAAGTTGTAAAAAACGGTACCTTGCAAAAAACTGTTTTGAAGAGGTAATGTCAGAATTCACATGATTTTGGAACTTTCTATGGCATATCTATTCCTCTCTTAATTCATACTTTATTTGACTAGAACTTCCTGTTAGAAAAAAGATTACATCTTCCCTAATTCTGTAGCTAAAGGTCTCTGTATTATCCTGCACTCTGTTATGTATTGGTTTTGTCGCTTACAATTTCCTAGTTCATGTATCATTTTTTGATAAACTGATAAAAAGACCAGATTATAAAAAATATAATACTAAATTACACTGGCCATTGTGGCACTGTAATCATTTTGCAAAAGTGCTTAGTCTGAAGCACCTTTTTTTTAAAGTGTATTACTTGAAATCTATCAGAACTACACAAAATTCTGTCACTGCCATTCTAGATGGAAGTCTAAGCATGCCTCCCCTTAGGATAAAGCATAAACATTTTCATGACAGCTGATGAACACGGTAGTTGAATGTTTGTTGAAGTTATCTGCTCACTGCTTTTGCATTACATACTGGCTTACAATTACCTAAATCTGAGTACTAAATTGCATTCTTAAACTACATTCTAGTAATTGAGTGTCAAGACCTTTTTTTTTTTTTTTTCTAGCTATAGCATTAAAATAAATGAACTCATTTGTCTGCGCTGTACATTTTCCTCCTAGACACAAATGTCACTACTGTTTAAGAAAGTGAATACTTTTAATGTCAATTTTAATATGAAATTCACCTGAAAGCAATTTTTCTGATATTTTATGTTTCATAACACTGAAATTTCTCCTTTACAGAAAAAAAAAAAAAAAAGAAAAAAAACTGTAGAAGGATTTACTTTGAGAGTGACACAGCACTGGAATGGGCTGCCCAGAGAGGCTGTGGAGTCTCCTTCTCTGGAGATATTCAAGACACTTCTGGACACTTTCCTGTGTGATCTGTTGTAGGGAACTTGCTTTATCAGTGGGGTTGGACTAAACGATCTCCAGAGGTCCCTTACATTGCTTACAAATCTGTGATTATTTAATCATTTATAACATGCTATTAACTTTATTCATTTTAATTATTCCACTCTTAATGAGGGTAGTTTTTTTATTGCTTCCTCACACCTTCCCCCAATGCCTCCAAAAACAGGAAAATAGGGCACTCGTTCATATAGATTTCACTGTTGAAAAAATGCATTTTGCAGTTAACACCTTTTAGGATATTCTTCCTGTCTCCATTCAGTTAGTTTGGACAAGTCACGTAATTTATTTCTCTCCATTTCCCTTCATCTTGGTTTTGGAAAGCTTGTTAGTTTTTACAGACAACTAATGACTCCTTGTGGTGCGTTGACCCTGGCTGGCAGCTGAACCAGCACACATCTCACTTTTGTTTGCTGAGATGAGGGAGAGAATGGGATAGCTGAAAGTGAGGAAACTCATGGTTTGCCATGAAGACAATTTAATAAGTGAAGGAGTAAAAAAAAAATGAGTGATGCAAAAGCATGAGTCACCACCAGCAGATCGGTGCCCAGCCAGTTTTTCAAGCAATGGCTTTTCAGAAAGAGTTTTATTGCTGAGCATGATGTTATATGGCACAGAATGTCTTTGGGCTGGAGAAAGCTGCCCTGGCTGTGTCCCAGACTCTTCCACCCTCAGTATATTTGTTGAGGGGAAGAAGAAATAGAAAAGGCCTTGCTGCTGTACAAGCACTGTTCAGCAATAGTGAAAACATCGGTATTCTATCAACACTGTTTTGGTCACAAATCTGAAACATGACAACGTATGAGCTGCTATGAAGAAAATTAACTGCATCCCAGCCAAACCCAATGCACTCCTCAATGGAAAGTGATATAGAATTGCTAAGCATAATTATTCAGATTTCTCTTTTTTAAGTTTATCATGACGTGATTGAAAATTTTTGATGTGATGGAAATTGTTGAAAGTCTGGTATTAAAATCTTCATTATTCATACATATACAGTAAGCAAAGAAAGAAACAATCTCAGATTTCTGAGTTCTAGTATATACTCCGATTGGAGTGTTATGCCCACAGGCTACAGATTCCCACATGCATAAACTGTAAAATAAAGAATTGGAAATGTGAAGATTTGCTCGCATATCTTGCAGGCTTGAATTGCACAAGTTCACAATATGCACTCTGACAAATGCCTTTATAGGCTGTCGGATATTGTGTATGATTTCACTGCATAGAAGAGACATGAGGGTTGAGATTCTCATAAATATTGATCAGGGTTTAATGAACAGTGGGAGACTTCTGAATATCAATCTATATAAGTGGAAATTTTACATTAAACACACCGCCATCTATCTATAAATCATCTGGGAAAAGTGAAGTTACTCTAAAGCATCGCTTGTTCTCCAACAGCCTAGTCATAAAAAACAGGCTAACAGCACAAAGGCGACAGGCACAATTTCATTGCATGATTATGAGTGGCTGTATTTTTTTAATCCTTCTGGAAAACTAAGTGCTTCTGAAAAGTTATTAGATTATGGTAGCTTTGGGGGTTGAATTCAGCTGGTCACAATACAGAATGAAACATAGAGTTCTAGTGCCAACTTTTTTACCTAGTCAAAATAGTCTGGCTTTACTTTAAGTGAAACAAACGAAAAGTGACAACCAGACAATGGAATAGTGGAAGCTCAGCTCATTCACTTGCTGTTTGTACTAAATTCTCAATAAAACTCCACTAATATCAGTTTTGTGAAAAGTCCCCACTGAGTTGGGATTATAGACACCACTGTAAGGCAGCACTTTGATATTGATAAACAATTGTTTAAAGATCTGGTAAATTATACTATTTTATTATATATGGGTTGTTTTCTTTTTTTTTTTTTTTTCCCAATTCCAGCGAATCTTTGTACTTCAAAGCTTCCTTTAGAATCCATAGAATCATAGAATATTTTGAGTTGGAAGGGACCCTTAAAGGTCATCTAGTCCAACTCCCCTGCTATGAACAGAGATATTACAACTACATCAGGTGTTCAGAACCCCATCCAGCCTCACCTTGAATGTCTCCAGGGACGGGGCATCCAGCACCTCTCTGGGCAGCCTTTTCCTATGCTTCATCATGCTTATCATAACAAAAGTTTTTCTTATATCCAATCTAAATCTCCCCTCTTCTAGTTTGAAAGCATTTCCCTTTGTCCTATCACCACAGACCCTGATGAAGAATCTGTTCCCTTCTTTTTTATAGCCCTTCTTTAGATACTGAAATGTTGCTATCAGGTCTCCCCGGAGTGTTCTCCTCTCCACAGCTCTAGCTCCCTCAGTCTGTCCTCACAGGGGAGGTATTCCACCCCTGGGATCATTTTTGTGGGCCTCCTCTGGACATGTCCAACAGGTCCACATCTCTCCTGCACTGAGGACTCCACATCTGGATGCAGTACACCAGGTGAGGCCTCACCAACACAGAGCAGAGGGGCAGGATCACCTCCATGGACCTGCTGGCCATGCGTCTTTTGATGCAGCCCAGAATACAGTTTGCTTTCTGGGCTGTGAGGGCACATTGATGGCTCATGTCCAGCTTGCCATCCACCAGTACCCCCAAGATCTTTTTGGCAGGGTTGTGCTCCAGTTTTACATACCCCAGCTTGTACTGATAGCGGGCATTGCCACAACCTAGGTGCAAGACCTTGCACTTGGATTTGTTGAATATCATGAGGTTCACCTGGGCCCACTGTTTGAGCCTGTCTAGGGCTCTCGGGATGGCATTCATGTGTGTCAACCACACTACACAGTGTGGGGCCATCCACAAACTTGTTGAGAGTGAACTCGATCCCACTGTCAGTGTCATTGCTGAAGATATTAAAGATCATTCGTCCCAGTACTGGCTACAGAGGGACACTTCTCATCATGTTTCTCCATCCAGACATTGAGCCATTGACCACCACTCTCTGTGTACAGTCTTACAACCTGTACCTTGTCCATCAAACAGTCCACTCATCAAATCCGTATCTTTCCAATTTGGAAGGAAGGAGGTTGTGGAAGGTAGTGTCAAAGAGCTTACTGAAGTCCATAGAGCCTTAGTGTCTTACAATACTATTTTTTGACAAATCTGGGAAGTACTATTTTAGTACAGCTACTCTTGCCTCCTCATCAGAAAAACAAAGGACAAGTTGATAGTGAAAGTGTGAGAAACACGCTCAAGATCAAAAAATTTCTAATCAGGTAGAGATCTTTGTGAAGAGCAGTTTATTCATTATTGCAGTAATGGGTGCACACCCCCAAATGACACGGGAGAAATTGCGCACCTAGTCAGTGAAATCCACTCTGTTATATACACTGGGTCTAACGCAGGTAATGCCTCTCCTGGCACTCACTGGTTGAGCATCTCAGGCTCACAGTCTTCCCAACACCGTTGATACAATACATATTTCCATACAGTGTCTGTTACCAACCTATTGTTTTTAGGTATGTTCTGTGCTTTTCTATGGTGACAGGAGGACAGCGTTTCCAAAACTTAGCACATTCATTCTGTCCTGTGCTAGGCTCTCCCCTACCCTACATAATTACCTTACCTAGTGCCTGTGGCAATTCTACCCAGGTCAGAACATTCCAGTCTCAACTTTACTCTGTTCAGCAGTTTTCTTTGTGAAAAACAACTTATCCTACGCTACATACAGAAGTAATGAAAATTTCCACTGCAAAAACACAATCTACCTCTCACTAAAGTACTAGTAGCAATCTGGCACTGGCATGCCAAGATGTTCATAATGCTGGAAAGAAGGGAAGTACAGACAGATTCGCATGGTTGTTAGAAGTCAGCAATAAGGTATTGGACAGTGGGCTAAAATTTATTTGGAACTGATCCTTGCTGTATACAGCCAAGGAAATTTTGAAGCAGGATTTCATGATCTATGATGATCTATTAAAAAAGATGTATTTTATTTATCTGCACGTATTCCCATCTGTCTCTTTTAAGATCTCAGTTGCACTGGTTTGGGTAACCTGTATCATGATCAGTAAAAAAATACGTTGGACATTAAATTACTTGTATCGTCACCCTGGCTTTGCCAGTGGATCATGATATAACCATAGGGAAATCACTCAGCTTTTTGCTTGACTTACCGTAATATTTGTAAAATGCTTTGTAAGTTAAAACTTCTACTTAAGTTCACCACATTAATATTCTGTTAGTATAGCTGATCTTTAAATGTACTTACCTCTATGCTAAAGTTTTCCACATTATATCAGTGTCTAAATTTGTGGGTTTTTTTAAGTTTGAACAAGAAAATTTCTTTGGAGTGTTAACACTTTAAGAAAATAATATTAATAACCAACAGTGATAGCTTGTCCTGATTTAATACTCATCCAGAAAAAAAAAAAAAAAAAAAAAAGCAGAAATTATTCTGCAGTACTATGGTCCTATGATATTGAAGCAGGATGCAAGATGCAAGGATTTTGGAAAGTAGGGCTGAAAATGAAAATTAAAAATGTTCCTGAAAATTGTACCAATTTGGTAAGAAGAACAGATATAATTAATCCTGTCTTATGTGAGGAACTGACTGAGCAGTGTCCTGAAATCTTTCTGCATGTTTTTTCCTTAATCAGAGATTACTGAATATATTGGGCTTGAAAAGTATAATGTGAAATTTTGTACTATTTTCAACAGCTCAGTTGTTGAAACATTGTGGTTCTCATAGTGCTTCGTATGGATAGGATCTGAAAGGTATTTTTAGATTATGTGTCATCACACAGCAGCAAGAAAGCTTAATTCTTGGGATCAAAGATTCAGAGTAAAATGTTAAGAAATGTGCCAAAGGAAAACAGCTGTTTCAGAGGAGTGCTGTGAAAGGTCCTTAGATTATAAACAAGACTAATAAACTTTGACATAACTTCATTGTATTTAGAGCACTGGCTTTTGCATACATAAAATCAAAAAACTGTGCAGTCAGAACTTACAGGTTAACAGAGAATAATCAATCACATAGTATATATTTAAAATGTTACAAACATTAAGCTCTAGAATTTTAAGGTTTAATCATATTATTCATGTTCAGTGAGAATTCCTTGAATATATGGAAATGCATAAAGATTCATTTAAAAATGTAAGAAATGTGGGGCTTGGGTAGTTGGGAGGCATAAACTTAAATCCTTTTACGATATTCATTTCTGCTGAATTAGAATGAGAAAGATTAGGATAATTATCTGAATAACAATGAGCACTGGATAAAGCTGATGTTCCCGAGAAAGTTGAAGAAGAATGTGAAGTGAATAAAAGCTTGTGGGATGTATTATCTATTGATATTTAATATTTTTCTTCCTCCTAGCTTTTGTAAAAGTTTTAACTGAATAGATAGTCAGAGTAATGTTTACTTTCCCCCCAGTGTCTATAGAAATAAAACACTGCCAATTAATCAGAGAAATGATTTTTAGACATTTTATTTGGCACCATTTAAAATATAATTGCAAGAACACTGAAAATTAAATAATATAAAATGCTTCATCTCTGAAACATCTGAAGCTAAAATATGTATTTGTACACTGCTGCAAGTATTAACTCATGTACTTTGTTTTATTGCCTTTCCGCATTTGTACATGATGCATACAATAACTCTTTCTTTGACTTTGTGCTTTTCCTTCCAGGTTTGGATTTATTCTTCATAAAGATGAGCCTATGCTCCAGAAAATTGATCTTGAAACTATGTCGTACATCAAGACAATTAGTTTAAAGGATTATAATTGCATTCCTCAGTCACTGGCTTATACACATCTTGGAGGATTTTTTTTTATCTACTGTAAACCTGATACCACTGGTGCTGTTCTACCGCAGCTTATAGTGGATAGCGTTACTGATTCTGTGATTGGATACAATGGAGATGTAACAGGCAGACCGCATGTCTCTCCAGATGGACACTACCTTGTCAGTATCGATGATGCAAAGGGTCTCATGAGGATCCAGACCATAACAATGAGAGGAGAAATACAAGATGCATTTGACATTCACACAAATTTGCACATATCTGATGTAGCTTTTCAGCCATCATTCACTGAAGCTCACGAATACAACATCTACTGTAGCTCCAGTACACAAACTGATGTTCTCTTTGTGGAGCTCTCCTCTGGCAAGGTTAAGATGGTGAAGAGTCTTAAGGAGCCTGTCAGGGCAGGCGAATGGCCTTGGAACAGTAAGAATCGTCTCATAAAAGACAGTGGCCTTTTTGGTCAGTATCTCATGACCCCTTCCAAGGAATCTCTGTTTATCCTGGATGGACGGCTCAATAAGTTAAATTGTGAAATCACTGAAGTTGAGAGAGGCAACACAGTAATTTGGGTTGGGGAAGCATAAGGATCTATGTTGAATATTTGCTGAATTAATAGTTTTACAGTACGTTGCACTTAAATTATAGCATTCTTTAAATTTACACCAATTTCATTTGAAATTGTTAAACCCTTCTATGCCTGATATTTCTTCGACTTGAATGCAATTTGAGTCAATTTCCACATAACAGTTACTAAAACAACAGCTATTTGCTAATGGTAGCCTTATTAACTATCAGCCAAGATTGTATTGGTTGACTGGAATTACTACATATTGAAATTGATGACAAATACCATGCATTACTTTCAAGAAAATAGGAAAAAGCATAAAGCTTCAGGGAATTTAACATGATACTTTGCATTTGTAAATGGAAGAATTGAATATGATTCAAATATTGGTTTGCTTTGCTTCAGACACAAAATAAGAGATGTACAACTTTTTGCTCCTTAAACTGAAATAGAATGTCCTGTTTTGTCTAGTCCACGTTTAATATTTTTGTGCCTTGAAGTGAAAGTCTCACAAGAAAGGTAAAGCATAGAAATTGAAATATTTATTCCCATTGTGGCTACAGGATTGTTTGTCATTGGAGAGAAACATTTACTATCAAATTTTTATCTCAAGCTTTGGGACATAGAAAGAGAAAAAAAGAGAAATTATATTTGCAGTGCACAGTTTTCTGATCAGTGCAATTCAAGAATCTTATTTTTATCGTGAGTCTTATTTGAGAGAGCTGCTTTTTTTTATTTTATGAAAAAATAATAGATGTTAGGTTTTTCAGCTGTCACAGGGTTCCATCAGTAAGGAGTCTGAGCTCTACCACTGCATTTACCTATTCAGAGCAAACAAATTCTGAATATCTGACTACACAAAGCTTTACTTTTACTGACAAGAAAACTGGTATATAAAAAATATGTATACATTTTAGGAAGCTGGAAACTCAGAGAACTGAAGTTAACAAGTAGATAATATTTTTGCTTATTCATTATACCACTGATGCATATTTATTAAACCATTTGGATAACTCAACAAATTTTCTATATCATGCATCCAATTGAACTAGTGAAAAAAATACACAAAAAACCCACAACCAACAATAACAACAAAAACTTTGTATTTTTTTTTACAGTTTATTAACTTAGAATTCTAATTTTAATGATGAGTAAACATCTAAATGGGAAAAATGAGATTCTCAGAAATAAAATAACAATAGTCAGTAGGATAAGAAAGCCAGCAGTAAACAACTATCCAGACTTAGAGCAATGACTTAAAAGTTTGGGAGTATTTTTATTTTTATTATGTTTTTGCTAAGGAATGCTTGTAAGCTCTTAAACCGACCTCCTTTTACTAAAGGCAATCAAAAAATACTTTTTTTAAACAAAATTTTACCCTGATTTAGATTGTGTAAATTTAGAAATTTGGAATTTTCTAGCATTGTAATCTCGTGTACATTTAGCATTTTGCCCTTTGTGATACAGTAGATCTCTCTTTAGCTTGAGCGAATCTCCTGGTAGGTAGATTTAACTAAATTAAGAGTCTGCTTACATTTCTAGTTACTGAATCTGTTTTCCTTTTTAACAACTTTTCTCCATTGTGAACAAACAAGAATCGTGTAAACTGTCTGTTATTCACTTATTTGCAGTAGTCTGTCTCATGCATTTTTCTTCTGTACCTTACACCACGTGAATGTTCTGTATGTAGAAAATGCTTGATAAAAGAAGAATAAACCCCATAAATTTTAAACGGTTCTGATTTTGGTGAATGCTCCAATGTAGCCACATTGGAGTGGCATTTAACATGTATTTTATGTGAAAGAAAGGTAGAAGGAAGTGAATCTGCCTTTTGTATGTATAAAACAAATATATGTAAAATACATGATACTAATATGGAAAGAAAATCTTCTAGAAGGGTTTAACTAACTGGAACTCCCCTTCCCTTCCCTTCCCTTCCCTTCCCTTCCCTTCCCTTCCCTTCCCTTCCCTTCCCTTCCCTTCCCTTCCCTTCCCTTCCCTTCCCTTCCCTTCCCTTCCCT
>JACDJE010000174.1:1637504-1674909 GCA_016647715.1 Pavo muticus
TAAAAATAATTAAAAAAAAAAAAAAAAAGAAAAGAAAAAAAGCAAGGCAGTAATTTCTGAGCTTCCAGGAGATATTTTTGGATTTTTGTGTAGTGGATGTTTTGGACAGATATTTGTTCATTTGATCTGTGTGTCAGACTGGAAAACTTCTAATTACTTATTAGGATGGTGTCAAGACAGGTTAAAAACACTGAAGAATTGGACCCTCCCTCTGACAAAAAGGGTCTGCTCTCTGCTGACACTTAAGCCTGAAATAAATCCTCAAATTGCTTAGCACTGTTAAAATATAGTGAGATCTTGATGTGCCCTGAAACAGGCACTTTGTCTTCCAGAAGATGTACTGGAGGAAGACAACATGCACAGGATAATTTAGGGGCTGAAGTTCTGGTGGTAGATAAACACAGGTTTTATGGATCCAAATTTTGGACTTGGGATTTTTATATTTTGTACATCTAGCACATAAGACACCGTGTGGAACTGACAGCACAAAAATGAGAGTTTTCTGAGAAAATATATGTGCTTTAAGCACTGAAGTCTCTTGCACCCTGCTAACCCAGGATCCAGTCACGCACATTTTTTCAAAGAGAATGTGTACAACATCTAGACAACATCACTCATACATTACTAAAATAAGTACAATCTAGGCAACCATTTTATTGGGGAAGAAAGGGATATCTGTTTAGGAGAGGAACTCCTTTGGAATCACAGCTATCCCCAGCCAGTGCCTGCAGATTGCAGGGATGGCAATCAGAACTGGTGTAAGGGCAGCTTGAGCAAATTCTGATCACTTCAGACCCGTAAGGTTTAAAACATCAAATGAAAAAAGAAGTATGGGCAGAAAGAAACCTATACCAGGAAATGATCTCACTTTGTTTTCCTCTTATTAAGCAATATAAATAAAGGACAATGCAAAAATCGGAGGGATATTTGCACTCTTTCATTGCAATAGCAGCCACACTCAAGGAGATAATTAGCAAATGCTGAAATATCTCTTCTGCTGCACAAAGTAACTCTTGTGACTTGTCTCTTATCTCTGGAAAAACAGACAAAAGGCCCTGCAGGCAGGGGAAGTGGGGCTTCCTCAATTTGGCACATTCATACCGTTAGACTCCAGTTAAAACATTGGTATTACTAGGACAAAAAAAGGCTTTAATCAGCTTATTGGAAGCCTCAGTCGCAGTAGTGGCAATGTACTCCCTGTTATCTTTCCTTTGTTTTATAACATCTGAAAGATAAAGTATTTCCCCCTTAATATTCTCTAATCCTAATGCTGTCTGCCATAGGATCATTTTTTTTTATGCTAAGCAGAAACATAGTGTGACATTTTGAAGAAAGCATCTTTATCCTGGAGCCTTCCAAAGACTCAGTGGGATCTATGGGCTCGCTCAGCACAAGATACCAAACAGCATCTGAATTTGGCAGCAGCTTTTGTCACTGCCTCAGGCAAGTGGTCACCTGCAAGTAAGGTGACACCCATCAGCAGGATATTTCCAGGGTTTTTTTTTTCCTATTTTTTTCCTTTTTTCTCCCCACTCCCTCACTGAGTGGAAGGTATTGCCTCACTGGAAACTAAATCTCATGCTGATGCAGGGGACTGCAGAATTTGTCAAGAATCAGGAGGTCTGCCTACACAGACACTGCCACACGTCTGCTATCCTGCGTCTGTAGAGGTGCCTGCTCTCAGCTCCTGCAGAATTTGGAATCATATCCCTATTTTCTTACTTTGCTAATACATCTGAGAATGCCAGATTATGCCTTATTTCCATGAGAACTAAAATATCTTTTATTAGCCGGTTCTGTCTGCTAACTCATCTATTACCACAAACTATTTAAGTTATATGGACATTTCATCCTTTGATCATGCTTTGTTGGAATTCCTTCCTTGAATCTAAAACTGTGTACATAAGTGCAAAGCTGGAGTTCAGTACCAGCTACTCTAGGGAGAGCAGGCAGTAAATAACAATTAGTACCTACACACTTCTGTTCCAGGACCAGAGAGGGAATATGCTTTTCGCATTGAAAGGTTCACCAAAGGAAGATGAGAGAGTTTAACTGATCTCTTTCCCTTCTCAAGGAGGCAGTCACCTGTGAGATGCGACTGTCGGGATAAGCCCCCATCCTCTGTCAAAATGCATTCAAAAGGGCCCTGCTGATGGCCTTCTAAGCACTGTACCTGAACTATCCATGTCTTTTCTATACAAATCTTTAATCAAGAATTCTACTGGATTGAGCTTTTCAGGAAAAATGAGAGAAGAATTTGATGTTTTCTGGACCTGGTTTGCATTGTCATGAAATGCTAAAAACTCTTCGTCACTACCAAAGCTGAGGTGTTCATGCACAAAAACAGAGCACTGGGCCCCTCAGGAGGGGAACTGTAATCTCAAAACCAAAGATGTTATGATAAATTTCTTAGATATGTATGTAGAATTAAAGTACTGTTTAAAAAAACCCTGAAAACTTGCATGCAATGTTGTATGTGATCAGTATGTGAATCTCCAATGTAATTTGCTTTTTGATTAGAAATATCAAACATGAAATGCATTCAACTGCAGCCCAGCTTCTGATTTCATATCTAATCTAACGTCGTATAGAATTTTCAGCCTTATCATAGCAAGTTAAATCCTTTTTTTTTTTCATTTTTTTCCAGATGTTCATTTCCATTTAGCCATGAACACAGAGATGTGTTATTGCTTAGAAAGAGAGAAATTTATTTCTGTAGAAGCTTTTCCACAGAAAATCTCTAAGAGGATATGCTCTAATAAACAACACAGCCATCTAGTGGTGAAGCTGTAATGTGACCTTTTTTTCTGGCTGGGCATTATGGAACGTAGCAGAAAATGCATCTTCAGGTTTGGGATATTGGAAGTGACTATTTTGAAAGTAAATCTCATATCTAAGTGTCATGTACAGTGATCCATAAATTCTTCATCTTCTTTCACCTACAAAGTGCTTTAAGTGCCATAACATATTTTTACCTGTCTCTTTGACCTCACAGTTTTCTTCTCCTGACCATTATTGCAATATTTTCCCTACCTGCAGCCCATCAGTTATGACATTGACATTACCAGTAAAAGGCTACAGGTTTCATATTGACCTGATTAGTACTGTATCTCTGGTCTTGTCTGAACTTGCCTCAGCCTGAGCTGATTTTAGTTCATTTTAATAATTCTTTGGTGCTCTAGTGATTATTGCCTAGCTTTTTTTTGTATAGGTGCTGTGAATACACTTTGCTGTAAATGTCTGGTAGACTTGGGTATTCATTTTTTGTCTAAAGAGCAATAGCCTTTTACAGCAAATTAAGCTGAGAAAGGCTACCATGCAACTTTCAAACTTGGGTTGGGAACCATGGGAAAACGCAGACTATAATAAGAAAGCATGCAAAAACAGCCCGAAGTGAACACCCGTATCAAGGCAGGAGGGGCCCCACACACCTAAACTGAAATCCCAAAGGGCAAAAAAAAAAACACCTCAGGATGCTGATGACTTACTGCAACTCTGCTCCTACATCTGCTTGATGGAGATTAGTACACCAACCTTGTGCCCCAAAGAGATGTGTGATTGGTAAGTATAACATGAAAGAAAAGCAAAAGAGATTAGTAAGTTTTTCGTATAACAAATTTAATGACATTACCAGTGAGACTTTTCAGTAAGAATTTGGACTGTGTGTTAATATTAATGTAACTATGCCAATCAGTTGGCAGTATTTTAATTAGACTGTTAACATCATGTTTAAAATAAATTCCTGGCTCTGTATATCATGCTGTGTTCCACTTTTGCTGTAACATTTCTTCAACTGGGTGTAACATACCCATCTCTTTTTCAAACTATCACTTCTAGATCAGAATTGAGAAGACCTATTTCACTTTTTATCCTTTCCTTTCACTGCATTCTTTCAATTCCTCCTGAAAAATGGATTGTCAATACCAAATTTCACCTTTCAGAATAATTAAAATTTATGATACAATACATCTATATTAAAGCACAAAAGATTGGAAGAAAATTTTAGAAGCACTGATTGCCTTTGGTTTTTGAACTCCTGGAACAAAGCTCATAACATCTTGATTAAAACCTGTAATGCCACCTATCTTTCATTTGATACTTACAATAAAAAATAGCAGAAGATTTGAATGACATGTAAACTTTTAAGACTGGTTCAGCATAAGCAAATTAGAAACGAGGATTACTACTAGATTGTTATTCTACTGTTGGTTGAGGGGAGTTTTCTTCTAATACAGTATTAGCAGCTACTACCTGCTAGAGAAAAACATATATTCAAGCTAGAAAGTAGATTCATTTGGACAAATGACAAGTGGGAAATTTGTTTAACAGAAGCTGCTTATGTTCTAAAAAACCCTCTGGGACTTGAGAAGTATTAAAGGGACAGATTAAGTCCGTGCATTTGGATGATGAAACATGCTGCAAATTCTGGCTGTAATGACAACCTGCAAGTCTGTCCATCAGATTCCTTTAAAAAAAAAAGAACTAAAATGTATGTTTTAGAGTTACACTTGTAACAGCCTTATTCTTAATAACCTTATTTATTTCTTTCCCCATCTGCCTTCAGAGGCTTCTGTTTCCCTAGGAATTTTCCAGAGTATTTTCTCTATAATAAATGCATTGGAAAATGTGACTTGCCTAAAAAATACCCAAGGAGTTGGCCACATTTGTTAATTCTCCTTTCATGACATTGATAATATAGATAACTTCAGAACCAGAAGGCTTTTTATGGAAACAGCAAAATGTTCCCTTCTATTCTTATTCAGATATTAAGTATGTATTACTTCTTGGGCCCTGTTTTTTTTTTTCAGTTACTATTAAAAGTAAAGCTCTGGTTAGAATCTACAGTTCAGAAAACCCCTAAGTCCTTATGAGAACATGGAAAAGATTATTCTCTACTTTCCCACTTTCTAATCTGTTTCTTAAAGTACAAGTCCTGGCTTCTATTAAATCACTGCTGGAGAACAGATGAATCTTTAGTATGACTGTAGAAGTTTTTACTATTGCTAGAACAAAAATAAACTGATTACAGTCTTTTAACATTAGTTTGGATAGTCAAAATTGATTTGTACTCCAAACATATTACCGCTATCATATCAGCAGTGAGAATATCTTATCTATATGTTACCAGGGTCACTGCATATTGGAGCACACAAAAATGTGAATTTTTGCTAACAAAGTATTTTGTGAGAAAAGTATTTGGTAGTCTTTGCTTACTCTCCTTAGTCAGAGCAGCAGGAAGGGAAAGCATCAGCACTGATTGCTTATGAGACACTTATTTCTTAGGCTATCACCTAGAAATTATGTCAAGACAGTGAGGCTCATGTTGCAGCCCCATTCAGCATGACTGAAATATCAAGAACAACTGTGTCATTAACCACAACAAACCAGAGCAAAGTTATACCATCTCAGTTACTGACTACTGCCATTTAATAAAAGCCTTATTGCCCGATTGCATTGTCAGTGAGAGTCTCCAGAAATATCCTTAATGATTCCCCTTCCCATCATTATGATTAGTATTGCCAATTGTTAACAGCATTTTCTTCCTTTAAGGCTAATACAAATGATATTATCTTTAGGAGTAATTTCCTTGATAACATTCTTAGGGCACAACACAGCTAAAAATATCTTCTACAACACCTGAGAAAACTCTCTCTATTACAGCTTCATGTGTTTCCACTTGCTGATTGAGAACACTCATTTTTATCCTTGACTCAGGTGTGTTCTGACCACACAGGTCATTCTTCTCTTTGGTTCAGCTGACTACTGAATGGAGCAGCGGGTAAGGCGGTAGATAAGTGACTGCAACAGGGACTGCTTGGGACAACAGGTCTTAGCTCTACTCAGAGCAAAAGAAAAGCAAAAACGTGAACTACAATCTTCTCCAGCTAAACTGAAACCCCTGCCTATTTCTTTTATTTCTGGGGGGCATTATTCTGCTCTCCAGAAAAAAAATATGTATTTGTTATACAGAAACCAATCAATTTCCTTTGAAAGTTTGATTCTGAAAGTACACTTTTTTTTGGTAGTCAAAAATCTTCACTACAGTCATTTTCCAGCAGATACCATATTTTCATGTGGCTATAGAGCTTGCTTGTTACTGACACGTATGACAAGGTTTATGTCCATTATGTTTAATAATTACATAGATACTTGAATTAGGGAATTAATTTGTTTTATCTTTTATTTTCTTCTTCACAGAACAAATAATTTTTATGGAAACCTTTAAAAGGACATAAGGATTATCTGAGACTACAATCTATTCTTTGCAAATCTGCAAAGGGCAGTCAGCCCTTAAATGGAGTCTAAGAGAAGTGAAGCCAGGCTCCACCCCTTCTGGTCACACAGCTGAAATGCCTTCACCTGTGCTCACAGGGCTGACTGGCTCCTTTCCCCAGGTGTTTGGTCAGTGGTTCAGGCCACAACTCAACAGTTCCTATACAGTATGTAATCTGGTAAAGAGAAAAATAAGTAAAGTGGAGAAAAACAAGAATTCTTCACAAAAGTAAAATGAGAATGAAGAAATACGGGGTCAAGATCAGGGATAATCTGGATCAAAATCCTCTTTTCTCTGTTACTTTTTTTTTTTTTTCCCTCCCCTGTTTTCCCAGCCCCCCATTCCAGAATCAACTGCTTTTAACCATAGTCTGGGAAGGAAAGAGAACTGAGTTCTTTTTCTTGTGCTTCTTGCTTTGAAATTCTCTGAATAGACCATATTACAATATGATCTATTGAAAACACTGAGGATTTTGTACTAGAGCTGATCTCTCCTTATAGTGTATTGATATTCTTCCTTTTATGAGAGGAAGATACAGGGTTTCTTATTTCTAAGGAACATATTTCAATCCCACAGATGAGATGTATGATTCTGAATGACTCTTGCAGGACTCTTCAGTACATAGTGAGCATTCTTTAAAATTCCCATTAAAGTTATGTCCCTTAAGAGCGGGAGGCCAAAAGCAGTAATAAAATATGCTTTTCAAATGGCAGGGATGGGGGGAATCACGTATGAAAATGAATGGCAGGGCTGCTATGTACCAAGAGCATATTCTATGCAGAAATGTCCTCTTGCTCCCAGGTAAGAAAGAAGAGAGACTCGGGTGATGTTGCTTACACAAAGAATGTACTTTAGACCAACATCTCTTCATTTTAAAAAGTTGAAGAAATTGGAGATGATCTTCACAAGCATCCCATGTTTTACCAGCCTAACTGAAATATTTTTGAAGTGTAATGAATCTTTTAAAAGAGTCAGTATTCATTTAAAAGTATGTAACATAAGATAATTTATTTGAATATTCTTGGAACAAAAGGGGAGAAGCTTGAGGTTTCTGTTCCCAAAGATTCCCATGGATAAGGAAGGAATAAAAACTCTGGCTTTTTTTGTTGTTTGCCAGAGATTCCAGTTCCTTCTTGTGTGTGGTTAAGTTTTTTGTTTGCTGTTTCTGTGTTTGTTTTTTCTTCCCCATTCAATATCAGAAAAATGTGCTTGTAATTTACCAGTGGTATCTAGAATGAGCTGGAGCTGTTCTGCACGATGGCAACTAGTCAGCCAAATTACATAATCCATTAGCTTTCATGGCTATATCTCTACTAACTGTGATGAGAGTTTAGAAACCTGGCTCAAATGCCTGATTTTGGGAGATGTGATCTCCAAATGGATCTTTGCCTAACAGACAGTACTGAAAAGTCTTGTAATGATTTAAGCTGGTATATACAGCTTATTTAGCATAGATTTAACAGTATCATTTAAAAATATTTGTGTCCAAATATTACTGAATTCTTTGAAAGTTTTTAGTATGAGAAAACCATGATATTATTCTGACATTGCTGTGTTTCAAAGTAATATTTCAGTTGAAGGTGAAAAAAAATTAGTTCCCCAAAACAACTGCAACAAAAATTGGAACAGAAAGTAGATGGTAAGATTGAAAGGCCAATGTATATTTGTGTGCATTTTCTTCACTAGCAAAAATTTAATTATGGCAACTTTTATGTCAACTTATATGTTAAAATACTCTTTGTTTACGAAAGATACTTAAAAAATCTTGAGTTCTTCAATTATTCTTTGAATATACGTACAGAAGAATATGTTAAACATCACAAAGCATTCTCTGTCATAGGCAGCAGTTGTCAAATTCCTTTAACAGTAGCAGCCATCATGAAGCTTCTCAAGTTTAAAACTGAAGGACAGCCACAGCATTCAGGTAGCTATCATCAACCAAATAGGGTGGGCCAAAGCCGTACTTGCTAATTGGTGAGTAAGTAGCTGCACTGAAAATCTTTCCCTATCAGGAAAGTAATGAATTTTGTTGAACTGTATTGTATTTTATAAAAACTGTTGCTTGTTGGAGGCTGTAGTGCAATGGAATGTGGCATGCAGAAGTCAGCAGTAAGAAAACTGGTCCAAACTCTCATTCTATCTGACTTTTCAGCAATAATATGCTCCAGATGGGTGTTCAAACCCATTGTGTTGGTGGCAACCTGGGCTTATAACTATTTTTCTTTTTTTGTGTCTTCTCCTGAGGTCTTCTTTTTGTTCTGATGTGGGATGAAAACTTCAATATTTTCTCATGAAACTGTGTTCCTGTCCTCTAGGCAGCCCTGGAGGACAGTGAATGGTAGATACCTCAGAACCTTCAAAATACTCCACATTGTTGCTGACAGCTCTGACAAACAGAATGCTATCAGCTGAGTCTCAAAGGACAGGTTCGCAGACCAGCCGATCCCCTACTGTGAACATATTTATCATCTTCACTGTTTTCAAGATCATGAAATGGACAATTCCAGAGGCCTGGGCTCTGCTGCTGTGAGACCGAAGTTCCAGCAGTAATGCAGCTCTAGTTGTCCATTTATACAAAAATTAAACAAAAATTTCTTGCAAACTCTCGGACCAGTCAATGGAGTTTTCTTGTGTTTTTGTTGTTCCCTCAGCTTTATCTTAGTCACTCTTGTACAATCACTTGATTCAAGAACAGTTGAATTTCATGAGTCTTCTTTTCAACTTGTGGCTGCTAATAAATATTTATTTGGTTGCTATTAGTGGGTCAAAATCTGCTTAGTTTGAGTTTTGACTCTTGTTTTTCTCGATCAGGGTGAAGGATTTAATATAAGATTCCACTCTTTCATTGTAATTGTAACGTATGTTGGAGAGAACAAGTTTCTGAATAACAAAAATCTTTTTATCCCATGGCTTTAGCAGGAAATGGTACAAGAGTGCTTTAGGTCAATAGATGAGCGGAGATTTCTATGCTTATTTGCAATATATCAGTAGTTTCATTCTATTGCAGAAACAGTGAATGGTAATACAAGCCTAAATGGACTCCCTGGGAAGAAGAAGGGAAAATAAATAAGTAAACCAGACTTGCATAAGTTTTTAAATAGAACAGCACCACACATTGAGAAATTTGCTAAGGATTTATAAAAATATTTATCCTTTCAATCTAATCCAATTATTCAAGCTCTAAATATTAACAGGTGTTTTCCTTTCAGGACTTTACCTGAACTGTGCCTCAGAAACTGAGGTAGTTGTGCTCTGGCTGAAAGCAAGCCACAAAATATTTGCATTTCAGGCATGCTCATTGTAGTTGCCAGCCTTGGAGTGTTCGTGAACTTAGCAGTAACAAACATCAGACTGAGCAATTTCTAAAGACTTGTTTCTATGAAACTGTATCCTTTTTTTTCCTTTTGATTTGCTACTATTCTGTATGAGAAATGGATACATGAGAGTTGCTAATATATATTTAACTTTTTCCCCCCTGAGCCACTGGGGAGTTAAACAATCTCTACAATAATATTTTCTAATACATGTTTCATACAAATGCCATGGAGATGACTTTGGAGGAGGTTGGGAGGGTCAGTTTGCAACTTTATGAAGTCCTATTTAGTTTTTCCAATATTTTTCTGAATTAATTGTAACTGGATAGCAATTACTGAGCATATTTAATAGTAAAATATCATTGTATAATGAAATTGAGTTATTTTAATGAACGTGTAACATGCTGCTGCAGAGGGGAAGAAAATTTGAAGCTTAACATAAGAGACATCCCCTAGGGTATAATAAGCATCATTTAGTGTAAAGAAGCTCCTCCACATCACCCTATTTTCATCATTCTGCCTTTGAGTCTTGGCATCAGAGACACCTTCCTTTTAGCTGAGTAAGAGCAGATGGATCTCCCATTGGAATCTGTCTCTCTTATCCAACCAGAAGGCTCACTTTTAAGTTGCATGAGGCAAGGGGTAGTCTCTCTGTAAAGTTAAGTCAGTTGCCAATCTCAGGAACAGAGATCACAACGATGGGAGGAAGCTGCACTTCTGATGTACTTATGTGTTAGGAAGAAATTCATTAGATCTAAAATGCTGTTCTTAAAAGCTCTACCTTCAGTGAGCAGTCGCTTTTGTTCTCTGCTGGCCTCGTGCTACCGCTCCTTGGGATAGCTGGGCCACATATCCAACAGCAAAAAGCACTTAGCCTTTGTCTGTAGACTAGAGAGGCCTTGGAAGCTTAGATCATGAAAACTGGTGGAACGATAAACCTGTGACATCTCTCTACCTGAGTGAAGTCAGAATTAATGCACTAACACTCATTGGTAAATCAGTCATGGTGGGCTTAATAGAATCTCAGTTTGCTTGAGCGCTGTTTTTCTTTGATAATTTAATTAGAGATATAATAAGGAGCCTTTTTCTCTTCTCAATTTCTTTTCCACTGTTCGAGTACTTGATTAAAATAAAAAATCTAGCTTTTGAAATTGGTTTATGCTGTTGAAAAATGACAGCAAATTGAGGTATAGCAGTTGTTTTGAGAACACAGGTAAATTGTGTTTGATTGCTCAGAGAACTTGGAATAGGATAGGTTTCCATACTGAAACTTGAGATTGTTCTCCTACTTGCGAAAATGAAGCAACTTCACCACAGAGAAGGCTTTGTATTAGTTTTATTCTTATTAGGTAGTTCTGTGGAGCCATGAGGTATCTTTTAATTCTGTTTAAACCAGTAATTTTTTCCTTTGTTTAAGAAACAGTCATTCAAGTCATGGTTGTATAATCTACATTCAGGACTCTAATTTCCCATGTCGCACTCTATAAAATCAGGATAATAGTCTTTCACAGAGATGGCATAAAGGTAGATACCTTATTGATTGTGCAGTTAGGTAATGGGCATTTATGAGCATCTAAAATGGATTAATAAGTTCTGTGCTAAACTCCAAACTTTTCACTGCAGTTGGGAACAGTTTGTAGTTGAGGAAAATTCAGACTGCAAATAGGATACCTACATACCAGGGAACTGCTGATTCTGCTACCTCTGCAGCAGCCAAAAAGAAATACATTAAAGAAGGTTGTGATTGTACCTAAGCACAAAGAGCCTCTGGTTTACTTGTAAAGAGAGTGGAACAAGCTTGCAGCAGTTTTGGGAACAGTGTCTTGGGAAAAGCAGGAGTATGAGGAGCTGTTTGCTGGCAGGCTGAAGCTGTTCAAACACAGCTGCCTTTGCTGGAGATCTGAAAGGGGCATTACACCTGTGAGTTGTAAAACTTGCTGCTGATGTTGCTGTCAAGACACCTGCTCAGGCATACAAATAATTGTGAATAAATCAGTGTTCGAATTTGGTATTCTCTACTGTTATCTGCTTATTTCAATGAGCTAATTGCAACACCTGGAATCAATTCTTTCTCAGACACTGGGAAATTACTGCAATATCTTTCCCTAGAGTTTACTACTTTTATACTGTGAGTATTGTTCAATAACTTTTTTCTTAGCACCATGATTATGATTTCCACATTTCATGCATGTGAGTATCTAAGTTCTACAGAACTAGGAGGACCTACTGGGTATTCTTTGCCAGCAAAATAACCCTTTGACATCTAATGGAACATAGTATGAACCCCAGGAAGGAACGCAACAGTCTAATATTTTGAGAGGTTTTCAGTAGCTAATGTCAAAACTAACCTGAGAGGTCCTTTTCCTGTCCTGTTCCTTTTTTTTTTTTTTTTCCTGTGGATTATCTAAGCTGCTCTGCAGAGGCAGCTACTTGACTTTATCACTGTAATCCTTTACTTTAGGGCTTACACTTGGCATAGATGTTTTAATGCTTTTTCATCTGGAAGACACTGGAATGTCACAGTACTCAGAACAAACTACCATAGAAACTGGAGCGCTTCCCTTAAACTGAAATTCCTCTGGATACTTGCATATATCAGTGAGATTTATTTACATTCTGTTTTCATGAGGATATCTTAAAATATCTAGAATTCTGTGACGACATAATAAACCTTAACTACTTGGTTTGATAGTAATTTGTTTTAACTGGAAATTATTCTTATTACAGTGATCAGTTGAAATGCAGGCCATACTCAAGTGAGTTTGTTGAAGATGGATATCTTTTAATATAGTAATTTCAGGACTATAACTGTAAGTTAAAAGTATAACGTTACAGCTCAGTAAGGCAGGGCTTTTTTTTCCCTTGAACAGGTTGTAATATTCAGTGGTTAGTATTCTTTCAGAGATTTTTTTTTCTTCTTCCTTGTTTGCTAACATTAAACTCAAGTAACATCATCTTTGTGCTGGGAGTTACCTGCAAGTGAAGTGTAGAGTGAGGATTCTAAAAGTGTGGATTCTAAAAGTGATTATTTCTTTTTTTCTTAAGTTGTGAGTTTTATGGTGTTTCCAGGAAAAGCTGAGTATCTGCTGCTTAGGAATTGCCATGTAAGTGAATTCAGGAAACTCTAAAATCATAACAGTGTTTGAAATGTGAGGTAAAGTAATTCAAAATGGTGCTTTATTTCATTTCAGACCTGAATGCAGTCAGGAAAGAAATCTCACACATAGCACTGGCTTTCTTGGTTGTAGTGTACACAAGAGAAGTTCAACAGCTGCTTTTCATGGTATGACTTCAGGACATCTATCAGTACAAAAGACATTGCAGCTGTGTCATTGCTGCAGGAAGTGATATCATGTCAACGTTTTCATGAGACAACTAACCTCTGTTCAGATGACTCTGGAAGGCTGTTTCAGAATCTTATGTGGCTTTAGAATGTCTGTCTTAAATCTAAAATATTTATGACTAGTTTATACTGAGTAGTATGAGTTTTTTTCTCTAATTGTTTTCTCTTGAGAGGTTTTATCTTGTGAAGCAGTAAAGTAACTGGAGAATTGTAACTGGGGAATATGTGCATGACCTGATTTTTGTCATCCACATTTAGACAGTTTTTCAGACAATGTTTATATTACCTTTTTCCAGTTCAAAAAACCTGTTATCTCTAGATTAGTTTTAAAGATCACTGAAGTATAAGTAAGGATAAATGTTTTGATTGAACACTGAAGGTACTGTAACCTTAACAAATAATGTTTACCCACTTAAAGGTGTAGGATTTCCTTAGGTTATAATAACGCACTTTTAAAACTATGATAGGTTTCAAACTTTATAAGCTCTTGAAGCAAATCTGTTCAACTTCTGGCCATGATATTATAATAATAGACACCACAGCTAAGGCCATGATTTTTCTTTTAGCTGGGGAAGTAGGTAAATTCTATGATTTTTGGTGTTCAGAAAAACATTCTATAGCGGAAGGATGAAATGACCCAAAACTTTGAAATGTGGTTAGAGTAAATCAGCTGTAACACTTTAAACAGCCAACATACTACTTCCTGTTTAAAAAATATGCCTAAAATCAGAGTATGACTGTAATATTTGAGTCTCACATCGGCATCTACCAGAACAACAGCACAGCATTACTAATTACTCTGGAGAAATAGATAGAAATGTTACAAAGCTTTTAAGTGTGGTAGTAGAAAGTTTCACCAATTATGGAAGTTATATATTTGCAAATTGGAAACCAATGGTAACAAGTTATTTCGCTGATGATTTTGGAGGCGTACCATAGATTTAATTCTGTAAAATAATATTATCTGGAAGATATGCATCACTTCTTGTCCCAACTAGGAGTGACAACCTTCGTGTGATTTGTTGAGTCTATTAGAGTAGCTGTGGCATTTCACTGCATAATGACACAAATGTGCTGTAGCGCAACCACATGTGCAAAGCAGTCCTTTACAGTCCTGCAGACAGCTCACCCTGTGACACTTCTGCATTGATTAGCACTATTCCCTGGGATTTATTTCACTCTGATGAGATTGTGGAGAGAGATTTATAAATCTCTGAGGCATGCTTCGACAGTAGAGAACTGTCTAAAACTATCCTGAACTTAGAAGTTTCAATTACTTGTTATGAGAAATACTGTGAAATCCAACTCTTATCAAAAACACTTATTTTCAATTTAGGAATACCAGAGATTTAAATTCTCCCTTCTAGCTGTAGATGTCCCTGTTCATTTCAAGGAAGTTGGATGAGATGCCCCTTAAGGGTACCTTCCCACTCAAACAATTCTGTTTACTGCTACAGGATCTTTATGCCATGAAGTTTTCAGCTTCATTTTTTCTGTCTCAGACACTGCTTTGAAGAACAGCTTTGAGTACTGAAGGAAGAGAAATTCTTCCCCCCATTGGTTTCATCACCACTTTGTCCAAATCTTCCAGCAAACATTGCAGTTTGTGCGCTAACTTAAGCATCACTCAGTTGCTGTTTAACCAAGGCATGAATACTAAGTATGGCATTTACACTCAAGTCTTTTTGGCACCAAGTGTGCATTATCCATATAACACAGAACTACTTATCAAGAAATGTGATCATTCTTTTATAATTTTGAATTTTGGCTAGGAGCGAATCAATAAAAATGTGTCATGTCTTAAATGGAAAAAAAAAGTATTTAAATCAGTCTTTTGATTAGCCAAGAATTATGAATTTCTTAAAATGTGTAAAGGACATATAAATAAATAAAAAAGAAAATGCTTGTCTGGCTCTTTCTAAGTGCCTGTCAAAACATTTGCAGGCACTAGAATAGTTCTGCTATACAGAAAATATTCTCTTCTGGTAAAAGCATATGACTGAACAACAGCTACTGATTGCTGTTAAGGGATCTCCATAAATGGTGGTGATGAATGATAAAATTTCTGTGGAGAACAGGTTTACTAGGCATGTCATAGATTACTATTAAGGATGACAGCAACAACAAAAGATGCAAGACTAACTGAGAAACAAGATTTCCCAGGATTTGTTCTTTCTCAAGTTTGTGAGAAAGGAAAAAGTAATTCTATTTTTCTCTGGAGTTTTCATTCATTTAAAATGAAAATTCTATCTGAGCTGGCTCTCTTCAAATGAGCTAAAATGTGCCTCAGCTACTGACCTTTTGTAATCTTATAGTCCTAGTGTTCCCCAGTGCAATTCTAGCATGAGATTCCAGCTTCTCACAGGTTGATTTTGTTGGTGGCTTCTTTCTCTGGTGTTAATCATCACAGCTCATATTATTTTTTTCCTGTTGGTAGTTTTGCTGGTGCCAGGCAGGACAGCATCAGGGTCTTGCTATGCATTGAGGTGGGTACTCTTTTCAGCCTGAATGCAAGGAAGATGAAAGAAAGATAAAGCAAAGCATTTCTAAAAACAAGGATGAAAAGAGATAAAAATAGAGAGTTACTTGGAATATTGCAGTATGTGAGTTAATTTAGGATCTTTTCCAGTACAATTTCAAAACCAGGCTTTGATACCCTTAGCTCTTCTCAAAGTGGGATAAGAACAACTTCATACAATACCCATCCATCTAAAGCAAGGATTTTTCTGTGCTAAGGTGGAGTGTTCACATACTCTTCAGATCACCACAAAAGTCAAATGCAACACAATTAAATGTATTCCTCCTTAATGCAAATGAAACACATCTTGAAAACGTCAGTAATTGACACTATCAAATCCTTTTAAAAAAATACTGTTTCTTTAAGATGATTTTTCTATAGGTAAGAATTCTCTCCTGTCATATCATAAGCCTTGGAAAAGTGCTTGTATTGTAAAATACAACTGACAGGGGAAAAAAATTGCAAGTTTGCACACCTTGTAGATTTGATTAAAAGCTCTTCCAGGTAAGCCAAATCCTCCTGAGGTGGTTGTGGAGGTTACTGCACCTAGAATAGCAGAAGTAAATATGTCATAGAGTTAACAGACTGCATAATACCTTAATCTACTAAGTCTTGCCTTCTCTGCTTCCTTCCTTGGAAGTTCAGCAAAATACCTAATTCTTTTTACAGATTTGTTTTGCGAGTCTTTAGAATTGTCAATACTTTGCAAACACTATGGTCTGTGGTGACTACTTGTACCGTGACTGGGGATCACATCTAGTTCTGCTTATTTGGGATTTTAAGTAGTTAGTCTATAAGGGATCTTTTTACATTACAAGAAGATACAAGAAAATTGCACTATGCAAGATCTGGTGGAGAGGGAAAGAGTTTTGTTCAGATACCCAGAAGAACTGTAATTTAAGGAACTTGAAGGTATTGCTTATTTCCAAACATCTATATGCAAGTGTTAAAGTGTTAGCTTCCCCACCCCACTTTCTGTTCTCTAACCAGGGAGGGCTGACATCAAATTATCTTCTTGTCTGTGTTCTTTGCTATGCTGTATGACTGCAAAGTGAAATAAGGAACCTTTTTTATGTTTTATCAGTCTGAGAACAAAACAGTCCAACCGATTTCAGTAAGACATTTTGCTATGATAGACACCATTCTTTTATTCAACAGTCCTTCAAATAGGCCCTTTAAAGCATAGATCTAAAGTTATGTGTTTCACTTGAAATATTCAAGCATTTGCATTATTTGTGAACATGTAGAATTATTTTGGAGATCAAACTGCTCGCTTTTGCTATTTTTTATTGTTCTTGCAACATCTAAGCATCTAAACATCTAAAGGATTACTCTTGATATAAATTTAGTTTCTCATTACTGTGTAAGAGCTGCACAGAGCATACACGAAGGTTTCTATGATCAGAGCAAGCTGTTGCACTATGTTCGAAGACTTCCTTCACCAACCATTTGTAAGTTAACTTTACAGTTTCTGGGAAAAGTATTTCCTTGTAGCTGGCTTTTAATGTGTTCTGAAAATACTTTTTAGAATGTGCCTTTCAACCGTGGACTTTTCTGAGCTCTTAAGTTATCCTATGTCTTCTGAGCACTTTGAGATCTGTTTTGATTTTTGATATCGTAATATCAAAGATATACCAAATTCCTAATGCTTAAATTTGTACTGACTACTGCTAGGCATTAACCAATTTTGTTGCATTGTTGCTACATAGCCAGCTAGAATTTCTATTCCTCACCTTGAATCACTTCATACTTATGTTCATTTTCATTTGCCAATTTATTATCCAGTTTTGTAAAACTTCAGCTCTTCTATTTTGAGCAATATAATTTCATCATCTCTGCCACAACATTATTTTTTTTCCTTTTCCAAGTAATGTTTAATGTTGAGAAGCATGTAACCTAGAGCATGTGAAACCCGGTTCACAGCCTATCTCTGTTATGAAAATTCACCTTATCAAATCTGAACAAATTGTATGCTCGTGTTAGGGCCTTTCTTTTGTCCCATGACTACTTAGTTTCTTTAAGAGGCTTTGGGAACTAATCTTGTTGAAAGACTTGTAGCTGACCCTATCAGCTAGATCTTTCTTATCCTTGACCTTGAAAACTATTTTAAATACCACTTCTCAAACCTAACTGTGCTTTTTCACCCTTATAAAGACAGCTTGTCTTTGTCTGATATCATACTTAACAATGTTCCTTTTAATGCGGTTTGGGGAGCTTTATTGTTTTTCCTCACTTTCCCATTTATGGTAGTTTCTGCTACCTTTCCTGGTGCATGTCAATCTTACAGGTGGTTATTTTATAAGATTTTTATCTGGAACCCCTTTTTTGAAAGTTAATGTTTTATTTATTTATTTATTTTCTTCCTCCAAATAGAGTGAATGCAGTTAAAACTTATTTGTGTGTACACCAAGTCATTTACAATTGGCCACATGGATACTGCCAAGCAACTTCCAGTGGTATGCAACTCAGCATCCTGAACCCCAGTAGTATTGCTATAAGTAATGCGTAGTTACACTGCTACAGTGATTACCTCTGTGCTTTTAATATTGGCTTGAAGATCCTAATAAGTGAGCTACTGTTAAATCTTGATTGCAGTGCAGAAATACTTGGGAGCTTTCCTGAAGTAGAGATCTTAGTCTTATCTTCAACTCTTTAGAGAATTATTCTAGTTATGAGGCTAATGTAAGGGAGAAACCATACCAGGCACAGCTTGCCTTTGGTGAACACGTGTAGCTTAAGAGTATACTGAGAGTGATTATAATCAGGCCTAGAAAAACTGTTAAGGGAATGCTTTTTGATACTACTGATCCATGATTTCTCTTCTTGTCGTATGAAGGGTGAGAAAAGGAGCTGTACCCTCAATCAGCAAAGGGGTTTCCTCCAGGATTAGGCAGAGTTGAAAATATTGATTTCTGCTTTCATGATGGCTAAGCTCATAAATATCTGAAAGTGGGAATATACTTCATACCTTTGAAGAGTGGTGTGAAACTCATGTATTTTTGCAATACTTGTATAATTGAAAGTCAGAGTGCTTGTTCAGGTTTGTCAGCAGGGTGGCAACTATTTCATCAAATAAAATGAACAACGTGCCTGTATGATGTACACTAAACTCTTTTGTCTGTTAGGAGGTCATAGTCAGTTGCTCAGCTGTTCCAGTCGTGATGATCTACGCTGCAAAGCTTCCTTTGGATGATGAAGTAGAGAGCTAGGGGAGGCAGGCTTCTCTGAGAGTCAGCAATGAACAAAAATATTTTTCTGAAACATATCACACACTCTTGTGGCTGTCAGTGCATAAGAACTTGATCTTTGTTCTATTCATGAGATTTAATGCCCTTCTTTGCATATCAAGACACACGCTTGGATTTAGTTCCAGGTTAAAAAACCTGGAAGACTCCAAATGGAGGGTCACAGTTCTTTTTAGGCTGACTTTTAGTAAAGCAAAATTCTGTTCTCTTTGTATGTCAGTCTGACTGAAAGATTCTGTCATAATTCCTTTTTCTCCCGTCATGTTAGGTCAGTGAAAACTAGAATTTACTTGTCTCAGAACTTTTACCCTACAAAGATTAGAAAACAGCCATGCAAAATAGAAGTATGATCTCTTCCACGATTATCATAATTTTTATTTTATGAAGTAAATGAATACTTAAGTTCTTTGATTATTATTTACTGGAAAAAAAAAGTCAAGATATCATTTTAGGTTGTGGTGAACATTGTGTTGAGGATTTGATTCATTAAAGCTTCTTGGTTTACAAATCAATTATGGTTATTTTGTTCAGAATTTCAATGGAAGTTCAAAATTCTGCAAAAAGATTCCTCGTGTACTGTGCCAGATCTTAGTCTTTTTTTTTCTTTTTTAAAAATAAATTAGTACACTTGGCTTAATTATTGTTCTGTTTGTTACCTGAATGACCTCTATCACCTGTTCATCCTCTGGGAGCTTTTTTTGAAATGAAAGAAAGGATTTAGACACTTAAATCCTGAAGAGGATTCAGAGATGTGAGTCCCCAGTTAAGAGTGACATTCTCTACAGCCTAGCTTAATATGTCTAGACACTAGAGAATAATTAAATTAAGACTCTCCTTTCCTGAAAGCTGGTTCAAGGCTTTTCAGTGGCGTGAGCCAAATCTGAAATTCACTGTTCCCACGTACCTCCCCACACAAAAGTTGGGGAAGGATGGGGAGCAGAGATTACTTTTTGGCTTTGTTGTTTGAGGGATCTGGGAAGATTTGGTAGTTTGGCAGTGGAATTAACAGCTCCCCCTTGCACACACCCCTCCTGAATTATTCTCTTAGCCCTTCACAGTTCCCCTCTCATAGTGCTTCCTAGTTTGCTATTTCATTAAAATCTCACCCAAAAGTAAACTTGTTACAGAAATAAGTATTTTGGTGTATGGTGAGGGACCAAATCTGAGAGGAGACTATGGTTTATTGCTGTTGCAAAAGGGAGGATTGAGTAATATTGCTTATGGCTGGCAGAGCTGTTAAGGAATTGTACGCAGAACTCTGAACAAATAAATCTTATGCATGCTACAAAATGGTTCTATGCATGTTTGCTGTAAAAACTTGTTAATCAAGAAATGTATTTATGACTACTGTTCTGAAAAAAGTAAGAATCTATCTTTAGCAGTGCATTGTCTAATGGAATCTGCCTGTTATTGTTTTTTTTTTTTTAATAACCCTATTGGAAAGAAGACGTGTATGTTATTTTTGCACTGGGCTGATGAAAAGGGAATTCAGCAGGTGATTGGGCCGATCTGTTTAAAACTTTTGCTCAAGTGCTTGGTAGGTTAAAGACTTCACTGGTGGCACACCACAACCACCTAGATGGACTCTAACACCAGAATCCTGAGCATGGTAGCATACTGTCCAAGAACAGCTGAATGGTGTTCTGGTATCTCCATGCTATAATTTTTCAGTTCCTTCCTAGATTTGTTCTTTTATTTGTACTTCATGTTTTAGTGATTTGGTTTATTTTTAAATTGTCATGAGAAATAAAGATCTAGGAATAGAAAAGGACTAATATTTCTAGAATAACTGGAATCCATCAAAAAGGCATGACCTAATAACTGATTACAGAATAACCTTCCTTACAAATAACATGTTTGTCTGATGGAGGCTGTGTGTATGTGACATAACAGTCCTTGAGGAAAACTGTTGCTGAGAATCTGAAATAAAATCTGTTCTTAACAAGTCTGTGTTCCTTTTGATTTATCAGCTCCATGCAGTAGAATTTACCTGTTCTGAATAAGTATGATCCAAGATGATTTCCAAGCAGATTAGCTAATGAGGTTAAGGCAGGCAGTGATGAAAGCAAGACCATAGAAAGGAGGAAACAAAGTAAACACAATGCAAATAGAATCTTCTTGTCAGCAAGTAACTCAGTTTAAGTCCTGGGAAAGAAAATGGAGTTCTTTATGTGACTGGAGTCACTAGAGCTTAGTAACTAATTTCTGATCCTGAATTTACAGAGATTAGGTAAAATATGAAACTTCATAGTTTCTTCCCAAAATGGATAGATAAATTAAAGATACAGGTGCAGTGATGTGAGTTAGGATCACGAGCTTTAAAAATAATAAGCCTATGCTAACTGTTTTGTTACAGAAACAGTAGAGAAGTATACAGTGCTTCACAGTGAGAACTTATTCATTAAGTGCGTGGGTGGGAGAGATTCTAAAAATCAAATCTTGTGGCAGGAGAAAAGTTTTCCCAATTTGTTTACTGTAGTAATTTTCATTATATGAATATTTGGGGAAGAACGTATTGGCAAGAGATAGGGTGAGGATTCAGTAGTTAAAGGAGGTCACTATCTTCTCTGGGAAGAGCATGCTGTTTTAGCATGGTATAGTGGAAACCGGGGACTGAACATTTTAAACATTAGCAATATGGCCCATCTGTTTCTGAGCAACACTTCTTCTTTACTTCAAAGTTAATAGCATATTTCTCTTAACCTTTGTCTGCAGCTCCATATAATCCTTTTCTTTATCAGTGATTTTTCATTTGCATTCTTTAAATCTTATTCATTCTACTACCCTTTGATATCAGCCAACTGTTTATTCCTGAGAAGAATAAAAGATGTGTAGGAAGGGCAAAAACAAGTCTCTAATCAAAGCTGTATCAGCTCAAACTTTTCAAATGCTATTAATATTTTAAGGTCAAATTGCTAATCAGGTGGATCTCATGAGTGTGCATGTGGAACCTCTTAGTCAGAATGCTCTGTAAAACTGGCTGTGTAGGTTAATCCGCTAGGAAGGATTTGTAAGTTGGAAGAGGAAACATTTTCCACTAAGTCACCTGTTGCTCAAAGGGCACTCTAGTACAATAATCAGCTAATATATCATATGAGAGAACCTAAGGAATTTCACCTGTGGAAAAATTTACCCTAGTAAAGATAAAATGACAAACTGGAATTACATCTGCATTAAAATGAAGGATACAAAATTACATTTCCTGGATGCTGAGGATGTTCTTTGAGTCTAGCAGCAAGTACAATAGCTGAACTTGGAGGAAAGAAGTTGGGATTCAAATCTAAGTAACTCTATTTCACCAATATGGAATTATTATTATTATTACTTTTATTTTTTTATGAACTTTTGAGGTGAAAATTTAATCATAATCATATTAGTTTTGAGTGTGCTTGTGACTTTATCAGATTCAAGAAAAACTTATATAGCTTGCAGTTTTAAGAATATGTTTTGAAAAGCTCTGAGTGAATATTTATTCATAAACATTTAAATGGCAAGTGTCAAGAGGGTTGAGCCAGGCTCTTTTCGGTGATGTCTAGTGACATAACAAGGGGCAATGAGCATAAAACGGAGCACAAGAATTTCCATCTGAACATGAGAAAGATCTTCTTTGATGGTGACAGAGCATGGGAACAGGCCACCCACAGAAGCTGTGGAGTCTCCTTCTCTGGAGATATTCAAACTCCACCTGGATGCTTTCCTGTGCAACTGCTTTAGCAGTGGGGTTGGACTAGGTGATCTCCAGAAATCTGTTCCACCCCCTACAGTTCTGTGATTTATTTATGTTTTAGGAAGTTTGTGTTTTAACTTTGACTGTCACTTCGATTGAAGAGAGGGTCTTTGTGAACTTCTATAGGTAAATATACTGAGATGTTAACAGTAAATATTGGAATTCAGTGTTCGCTCCATTTCATATACTGACTTATTAAGGATAAGATATCTCCAAAGGGTTTTATCACTAAAACCTTGAGGAATGTTTGGCAGATCAGATTGCATTACACACTTTTCAATTAGTCCTGTTTTTAGTTATGTGATAAGAAGTGCATGCATAAGACTTCTGTTTCCGCTCAACAATGCGTTGAATGCTTCCTGTTGTTTTCCCTTCCATTGTGACATATTATCATACCACATTTAGTACCTGGGGAAACTCAGGACTGGAACTATGATTTTAAGATTTGGATTTTGGCACATCCATTTAATTAAAATACTCAGATGAAACCCAAGAGTTCTCTCATTCAGTACTTTAATAGAATAAATCTTCCTCAGAAACAATTTTTTTTAGCTGTTTGCTTTCTTTGTGGTTTTTAACGTTGCTTTGCTATCTTGCATGTTTCACACGCACACACACACACACACACACACACACACACACACAGATATATATTGTCCATTTCATTGGTTGCAGGAGACACTGAAAATATATAAAAGCATTTTCTGAAGGACTTAAGCAAGCAAGGCAACAGGAAGATTTTTATGCAAGTTGCCTGGAGAAAAAGTTGGAGAGGAGAGGGAGAAACCTTCCTCTTATTTCTACAGTGCTTTGAAAAAACACTTTTTAACAAAGAACCAAAGCTGAAGATGTTTGAGAGATGCAACCAAACTGATTAAAAATACAGTTGTGCATTTTCTTTGCCACAAAGCTGTCAAAGTATGAAATTCAATTGTAATGGCTTCAGGAATGCCCTCTATCACTCAGTACTTTATTCTTCCCACCTGGTGAATTAAGATAATCAATTCTCTGTCTTTTCAAGTACTTTGCTCTTCAGTGCTGGGAAGCATTTAAATTAGTCTGAAATAGTAACAGAAGCAGCAAATTATCTAAAGTGTGAAGGAACAAACAGATGTCATTAGTTTTTCAGTGTGTTTTTTTTTAATAATTATTTCAAAAATATACATCTCCAAGCTGGGAATAGTAATACTAGTTTCTTTCTTTTTCCACACTTGATACAGTTCTTATCTTAATAGTAGCCTGTTATCGCACATCTATTTTCTTGGGGGATTAGACTGAGTTATATGTATCCCAGTGGATATCTGACTGCACAGTTGTTTTCTTTTACCCTGGAATGACTAGCTGAATCTCTTAGTGCATGTGGTTATTTGCTTATTTTTTTAATCAGAAGATGTTAAACAGTGTGCTCATTATGCAGCTCAGTTGGCCGCAAATTTTATAAATGTCATTCTTTTTCCCCCAAGTATTCAATTTGTATCATGCATGCATGATGCAGTCAACTATTTTCATTTTCTACTTATTTTTCATGAGAATGTATCACTGGAAATTACTTACTTAACTTTTTCAGAATAAAATGGAATATGTAATCTGCAGCTATATTTTCCCAGAGCTGTGCAAGTTCATAATTTTTTACGGTGTTTAACTTATTATATATACTGATATATTTTTCATAATTTTTCAAAATATATTCTGACATTTTCCATGAAACAACCAAACCTTTGTTTTACTTAGCTGCTCTCTGCAAAGTATGCTATTAATAAACTTAATTTGTATATGAAGAGGGAAAACAAGTATGCTGGTGTCAAAAAACAATGTAAGGGAAAGAGGAATTTAATGAAATTGAGGAAAATTACCTGTGAGAAAGTCTCTTTGAGAAATAAACATTTAGAAAACACAGGAGCGTGTCACATCTGACAGCTTCCTCTTTCTGCATCTATTTCACCTCTTGTCAAATTTGCCTCAATTTAAGCTAATTAAAATATTTTCTAGAACCTCTGTCAAGCTTGAAATTCTAAGAAGATTTAGGGATGATTATTTTCTAAAAATGATCTGTTTAGAAAATTTTCACTGGGAAACAATAATTTCGTGATACAGATTGACTAATAAAAGGGCCTAAAATTATTAATTGTATCTAGCTGCCTGTTGTAACCGAAGAATACATAGAGAGCCGTGACTACTAACAGTTCCAAATGTCTGTGAAGTGTTTCTGTGTTATTTGAAAAATGAAAGGCATTAAATACTTTCTTATGTCTTATAACTTTCTTATGTCTTATAAGACTGTAATCTTTTTCTTTTCCTTTTTTTTTTTTTTTTTTTTTTTTCCTATGGCTGTCTTTAAGTCACAAGTAAAGAGGAAAAAGAGTCATTTCATGGTTGTTTTTACTGATCAGGGAAAGGAACTGCAGAGTCAGTGAACTTTAAAGTGTTTAACAATCATGATGTGGTATAATTTTTTTCACTGTGCTAAATCATAATCCATGACTGCATTATTGATTTCAGACTGAAGAGATGTGTGTACTAGGGACTAAATGTTTGCTGATTTCTTTGTTTGAATGCATGCCAGTAAGACTGGAACCCATTTTTATGCTGTTTATATGAAAAAAGTATTTTTTACTTGAGTGGTAGTTAGGGGGAAAGCTTCACAAATTAAAGTAATCATCTGTATATTCTGGAAAGTAAGGTTGTTGATCAGCCCATAAGTTAAGAGTTTCTCAAAAGTAAAATACTAGACTTTAAGCAGTCAAATATTGGAAACTGAAAAATTTTAAGGGATTAGAGATTCGTATTACTATCTGTGTTCCATCTTACCTTGACAGTGTGTATTTGAATTATTAGTTGTTTAACATCACTGTAACACTTGTCACAAGTAGCTTAAAAACATTTATGTGGTGATAGCTTGCTCTTTTGCTTAAACACATATGTTTATAGATGGAGCAGAAAGAGTTTGATTTCTTTTCTAGCTTTCTCAGAAGATTTGCAAAAAGATCTTTTAAAATCCAGATGTGAGAGAAACAAGAGCATTGCAACACAACTGCAAAAATAGTTTTGTTCACATAAGTCTATGAACCAGTACAGAAACTGAGCTAATGTTCTAAACTATAATTTTTTATGTGGTTTTATAATAAAAATGCTTTCAGTTTTTAATGAAAAATGGAGGCCACCGTAACTGTAGAGTAAATGGGATGGAGAGCATACATAGAAAGTAAGATAAATGGCCTGTAATTTAAGTTAGCCTCAAAACTAATAAGATTTGTAGAAAAGCTGGGCAGAGAAATAGAATAAGACCTAGAAATAAGCTTAATGCACAGTTACAAAGTAAATATTAATGTGCATAACATACAACTAACAAGCTAGATGTGGTATAGTTTGTATGAAAATGTTTTGAGAAGTTATTCTATTTAACTCCTCTGTTAGATAGGCAAATGTTAGAATCTAGAGCTATTTTCTCACTGTAACTGTTGATGCTGGGTAGGTGCGTGAGTTTTATTTAACTACTCTTCTTCGGATAAATACAAGTAATAAATGCAACAATATATTACTATCTCCATAAGTCACAGATAAATTCTGCGACTTTACATGGTATCGCATGTGAACTGCAAATTACCTTGCAATAGGGTATGCTGTTGGACATTAGCAGGTAGATCTAGTTTACCAACAACATAAAACACAATCAGTTGTGAGTTCCCGTTAGAGTGTGTGTGAGGGGGGGAAGCTACAGGTTACCTACTGAAAGCTAAAAGGTATTTGTAATACAAGCAGAATACAGAATTAAGTATAATAGTTTAATTTCTGATCTGCTGAACGTGTTCATGGAGCTGGCTGACTTGTTCTTGCAGTTCAAGAAGACACTGCCTCTGCTATTGAATTGTAAACTCCTGGCTCAGCTGACTTCCATGAAACTCACTTTATTCAGTGTATCAAGTATCAGACTACTGAAGCAAAGAAGTACTTGAAATGCTTGAGAGACTCTCAGAAATTTGAGTGATGTATGGGGAGTTAAGGAGAGATACTGGCTCAATTGGCCTACGCTAGGGTAAGTTAGAAAGCAGAGCAAGTAAAGTCTGAAGGATATTTTGAACAGCTACACTTTTTCTCCAACCTCCTTTCCCAAGTACATTAGATAATCTAATGTTTTATATTTTGTACATCTTTAATTGCTGTTTGGACATAGTCTGAAAAGCCTACTTTGCTGTCAGTAATCTACTACCATCTTTGCATAAAAACAATATATTTCATACTGCTTTTGTATCTTTGCCAAGTAATGAAGAAAAGAATGCACTTAGATACTGTATGTGTGAAAAGCTGCACACCAACTTGTCTACTGTCAGTGTTTCAGTATTTATAGGGATTTTGATGTAAATCAGTTCTTTAAAAGTTCAGTATAATTTCCTTATTCATCAGTAGCAATAACCTAGGAAAACAAAGTTAAAGGGGAGTGGGGGAATAAAACCTTCAAGTACAATGAAATTGGTTGGGACTGGAAGGTTTTTGACAGGCAAGAGCAAAATGTAGGAACTACTGCAGAAAATGATAATTCCTGGTAAACTAAATACCATCCATATATATTGGATTGTGGTTTGATATTACTGCTAAAACGTTAATTAAATTTTAAAAGTTAACAATCATAGAACCATAGAATCACAGGGTTGGAAAGGACCTACAAGATCATCTAGTCCAACCGTCCTTCTATCAGCATTACTACCCACTAAGCTACTAAACCATTAGCGTTATCCATGCCTTTCCCCTGCTACACATTCAAAATGTTTTTCCCAAGAATATTTACAACTGTCTACAAAAAGACGCAGTTCTGAAACAAGTCTTGAAACCATCAGTGCTAAATTGCGTTTTATTTCCAACAATTAGCCATTACAGTATCTGAAACAGTGTCCAAAATAAATAGCTGAAGATGAAGCATCAGAATACTACTGTCTTTGCTACTGCTGTGGCCCCCTTAACTTTTCATGATTTTCAACCTTTACTCTTCAGATTCTCCAGGCCTACGGATATCATCAATCTTCAGAATCATTCTAATGACCTGAGTTGCAAGAGAAATCTGTTGTTTCTTACCAATCAAGGTTTCTATAACATGTTGTTGTTTCATATCATTTGTCCCTTCTTGCAAACAATCAGTGCCAAGAGCAGGATTGTTTTCCTTCACTTGCCTAGCTGTAACAAATGTGTATAGACTTTTCTTTAAATGTAACTGATGTTTTATATTTTACCTCAGTGTCCACTGCTACTCACAGTGGTCATTCTTCAGGTTGCAGATTGTTGTGCTGTTCTTTGCAGATTATTCTTACAATGTATTCTTTCCTGTTTTTCCTGTAGCATTTTCTTCATTGCCATAAGCCAAAGTGTTTTCTTCATAAACTTTGGTCAAACACATGACATGCAGTTACTCCTCCAAAGAGAATGCCATTGACACATAAAATAAAAAAAATATATAGACAGTAGGATTACAGGGAAAGGCTGACATATATTATTTAATATCATAGCTAGTGTTTACATGTACAAGCAGCCCACTATTGTACATCTAGGCAAGTGTATATCTCAGTGAAAATAAGGTCCTAAGATTTTTCTTCAGGCTCCTGTGCTGTTTAATGCAATTTCATCCGTAAAACCTCTTCTGGAACTGAACAAATGGAATCAATATCCCTCTGCAGCAAGATTTTTCAAAACAAATATAATAATGCTTCATGTGCCTTGCTGCGAAGCTTTGGTAAGAAGGAATAAAAGACAGCCATGTGTGAGTTGATTACAAAGAAGGGGATGTCACTTGGAAGAAATCCTTTTAGTCACTGGAAAGTTCTTTCCTGACGTACTTGTAGTTGGACACAAATATTGTGTGGTTGCAAAGATGCTACTCTGTACACTTCCATAAGTAACTTAAAGTTATAATTTGTTATGCTCAAAAATACTGCTTCTGAAATTCCTCCCAAAGTAGGTTGTTTTTTTGTTTACTTAATTGTTTTTGATTTGGCTTTTCTTTTAAGTATCTTGAAAAGGCAAATATTATTCAAGTACTGATTTTTGCATTGCACTGCATGTGGTCCTGAAGACAGTAAGAATGCATTTATAAAGGAAGTAAATCTTCAGTACTCCTTAAAAGGAGGACAGACCTGTGATACCTTTCCGAGGGAAAATATTCACTGAAATAGAATAGTCTTATTTCTTCAGTGAGACACGAAGATATATGCACTTAAGCAACATTCTTGTAATGTATCAGATATAGAAAGAAAAATTAACTTCTTTCTAGAAAATGTAGTGAGATTTTGTTTAAACTTTGTTTAATCAATAATAATAATAATAACAATTAAAAAGCCAAAATGCAGACTGAACTCTGCTTGTTCTTGTTTAAAAAGATTGAGCTGGTCTAAAAAGAAACAATACAAGTTAGTATACAAGTACTGGGGATGCAAGGGGAGTGGGAAACAAGGGAGAGAACCTATGCGATGGAATAGGTAAGAGAGAAAATAATGTATACTCTCTAGCTGTAGACTACAAAGAACTTGCAAAAAATAATTTGAGGATTTGGTTGGCTGTTTACTTTACCTTCTCACAAGCAGACCCCTCTAGAACTTTAAGTCAATGATCTTCAGATCTTCCAAAATAATAAAATTCTAAAATTACATGTTATTTGTGTTCCCATACAGAACGTTTATTTAGTTTAAGACCTCTTAATTATCTGTTGAAACTAGAAAGTGCTTTGCATTTTATCTAATGAAGAACACTTCTTTTGTTATGTGGTTCTAGACTTTTTAAAGATTGTTTTCTTTCTTAATTCCTCCCATGAAGTGTAGGCAGAACTAAATAATTACTGATATCAGTAAGATAGTAAGTGAAAATTTGTACACTAAGATATTGAAAGACTACCAGAAAAAGACTGTCCGTACTGTCATGATAATTTAAACTTCAGTGAAAATAGCTGAAGCTAAAAACCATAAATCTCATTAAAATTATGCTTCTGAGTAAGAAAAAGCAGCTAAATGAGTAGATGAAAAAAGTTAGCAATAAGAATGTGGATAACAGGTCAGGGATGTAAGTTTTGCAGAATTGATGTATTGTTAGATGTATAATAATCATTAAATCCCTGCCAATCTTCCCATTGCTTACTATGATAGTGTTTAACACATAATCTACAGGCTTTAATTTGAAAGTGGAAAAAAAAACAAACAAAAAAATCAAAATACCAACCTGACAAGTACTTTAGTGTTTTATTTTTTAGTGCTATGCTGATAAATTGCTGATGAACAGAAAGTTTTGATTTTAATGATGAATACTTGCATTCAGTGATGTAAACAGAATACTCCTTGTCCAAATCCCTTTACCAGTTGATGTCAATCGGTACTATCAATTGTGGGTAGTTGCAGGATTGCTTTGTAATGCAAAAATTGCCTAGTTTGGCAGGATCTCCTTTTCCTCTATTTTTGTAGTAGAAATATTTCTCTTTGTCCCTTCTTTAAATGCTTTTGATATCATCACTTTCCTATCCCTAATAAAATGATGTAAGATGGTTCTCAATAACCTTGTGTAACATTAGGGAAAGGAAGTGAAAAGTGAAATGGACAACCAGTGCTGCCATAGTGACAGATTCGTTCTGGTCTTTTCACATAAGCTTTGTAGTGTTCTGCCTTTCCCATGCGTGCCTCTTGCACCTCCATTATATTTGCTTACCACAAAAGCCACAGCACTGCAGAGTTCATCCCGGTGATCTTGGACCATGAGATGACCAGAATTCTAACAGAGGCAACTCTTATATAGCAATAGTAAAAAATAAATAAATGAGGAAGTGAAGGTCTCGGTGCATTTACCAAGTGTGTTCCGGGACCGCTAGCCAATTGCTGTACAAGATATTCCTCTCTTTAAGAGGCTGATCTCATGGGCTGTTGAGTTTATTCATTTGCTTAGATTCAACAGCTTTCAGTTAACTGCATAATTACAGCTACAAAAACAAACTGGTGAAACTTGATATTAAATTAAATTCAGAAATTTTGTTAAAAGTGATGTAAAGATTAAAAAGGAAGAAAAGCAAAAAAAAAAAAAAAAAGAAAAAAGAAAAGAAAAAAAAAGAAAAAAAAGAAAACTCCAAAATATATGATGCTTTGACACACAAAATACCTTTAAGATACATTTTCTTTTTTTGGTTAAGTATATTTTATGCTTTAAGTAAATATCTGAAAAATATATGCATTAGCTATATAGTATTAAATTTTTGTGTCAGAGATTACTCTTTTTTTTTTTTTTAATGACATGGACAATTAATTTCTATTAGGTTTCATTTCATAAGTCATGAAAAAATTTACAACTTGGTCGTTGTGTGTATTCCCCCTGCCCCCAGCTCTTTGGCAGAGTCAAAGATCCCATTGTTCTTGTGAAGAACAAATCTGCCTCAGATTTCATGAAGTGCAGAGGAGCAGAGGACCCCGATGTGATACAAATTGACCCAACAGCTGCTGAATGTTGAATTCTAACAATATTTTAAACAGCTGAAATAGACTGCTTTCTTCTGGGACATTAATATTAAAACTGTATGTAGAATAAGATTTGATAGGACTCGGCCACTGAAATTTTATAAGGAATTTGAGATAACCTAGAATTACAGAATAAATTGTAGTTTTTAGAGGGGTACACGCAGCTAATCACAGTTCTCAAAATAATGCCAGACCATTGTGAAACTTAGCAGTAGAGCATACATAAAGGATGAATTTACCTTTGTAATGCTGTTATTTTTTCTTTAGAAGCACAGTTGCTAGTTTTATTACTTAGACTTATGATTTTTTATCTCAATATATTAATTGATGAGAGTGTGCTGAGTGGAACTCTACTTGATACTCAAAAATGCAGAAAATCACCATATTTAAATTAATGTAAAATTATCCAACTGAAGTGTTCTCAAGACTGAAAGATGTGTGTTACTAATAAATAAAAAAAAAGTAGACTAGAAGTTTCAACAACAAAAAAAAAAAAATCAAGTTCGCTTGAAATACCCTGTATTGGAAGACAGATTCTGAAATATTTCACTGAGACAATAAAATTTAAGGAAAAAAGTAATACTGGGGAGAAATCTGGTTTTCAGAGAGTTCTACTTGACATGCGGTCTGCAATTCTCTTTATACAGTGAATAAGCTGAAAAACTTCTGACACTTTTAACACTGTTAATAATTGAATCACATATAGACTGAATGGATAGTGAATCAGGAGTTCTGATAGCTGTTGGTATCTTTTTTTTATTGTTGTTGTTGTTGATTTATTTATAAAAGATATCAAACAAAGAGTGTTCTTGGAGAGGTGGGAGAAACAACAGGCAACAGTACTTGGAAGCAACTTTCCTACATTAAAAAAGAAATAACAAGTGTTTGTGGTACAGTGCTCCATGGCAGGAAAAACTTTAATGGAAAAAACAGTGATGCAACTGCAGAGATTTTAAAGCTGTTTCTTAAGGCTATATCTAATTAAATCTTCAGTGTCTGTGCATGCCCTCTAGCTTTTCTTATTCATAATCATTTGAAATTAAATGTAAATATGCTTAGTTGATATTTTCTTGGTAAAGAAGCATAAAATTATAACTTAATAGTAAGGCATCTCTCTGTTCCCAGGGGTAGTATGGACCTTTTAAATGTCTGATTTCCTTGACAAAAGGATTGGTTAGTTAAATTGGTTGAAATTCATATGAAGATGAAATTTCAAATGTAAAAATACCATCAGATACAGATATTTTAGTTAATGAAACCCTCTGTTAAGAACAACTCTTTATAATTTTATGTTTGTACAACCATCTTAATCTCCTTATCAGGAAAGACAAAGATCCATATAGAAAATGAAAAAATCTGAAAGTGCAACAGGAGTATTGACATAGTAAATGAATCAGAGGATTCCTTTAGCCCTTCCATATGCACTTTCGTAGGTATGACATATACATTCATTTACATCAATTTTTTTTTAGCTTCCTGAACACAACTCCAGCTACCACTGTGTTCCATAGCAGAACAACAGTTGTGATGATATATACCTTAAAAAATTACAAACTGAATGAGGAAATAGATTTTACTCTTTGAGAGACGGTTCCCACAGTTCCCAGTACTACTCTATCCAAGTAAATTGCCAGATTTATTAGGGCTTCAATTAAACATTTGTCACAGGCTAATCCTATTTGTTGTTTACTAACTGCATCTTGAAAGGTAATATATAGTTTCATAAGTCTATAATTTCTAAAAGTGACCGCATTTCTTAACTGTCTTTCAAATCTTCTATCTTGTTCTTATTTTACCATGCATGAGGTCTGCTCAGTGCAGCCACACAGCCAGTAAGATACAGTAACTGTAAAATTATGCACAAGTCGACTTTTAACAACAAAAATTAACAAGAGAGTTGGAGATACTATGAATAAAAAATAATTGCAGATTACATACAAGGATAAATTGTATTGTGAAAGTTGTAATATTGTTTTTTTGTTTTTTTAATTAAGTGTTTTCATAGAAACTGCAAGCGTTGTTTTCTTCTCTAGCTCATCAGCAGGAAAGCTGAGGCTTACACATACAGAATGTTTTCCCTGAAGACCAGAAGCCAGGGCAGAACAGGAACCAGACCTTCAAAAATTTACTTCAGTGTTTCATAAAATGAAAGGAGTGCTCTGTGTGGAAGGACTAACTGTAGTAATTACATGACTGCAAATGCTTTTTCTCTGCCTGCCTGGGGCAGTCCTATATCTACCAACAGACTTCTCTTTAATCCTCTAGCTCACTGACTTCTCTCAAATTCCCAAAGTAAAATCCATTTTCTTTTTTTAGATAATTTGAGGCTCCTGTAGTTCCTATGTATCTCCTGGTTAGTATTCCCTTCAGCTGTCTATTTTAGGTATAAAAATACCTCGTGTCCCTTCTTTTCTTTACTCTTTTAGAAAGACTATCTTTTGAATCACTAATGAGCAAAAATGTTCCAAGCTTCTTGTTTGATATTCTGGTCTCTTCTTTACTGAACAGTTTTCTATCAGAACAGCACAGTTATCTGCCAGTTTTGTGTTTGACCAGCGCCATTATACTACCCACTGATGGGAGTGGTTTGATGTAAAACTGAGGCTTGAAACTTCTGAATGATAGGGAAAGCCACAGTTTGCCTGTTTCTATTCATAATAGATGGTATTTCTTCTTGCACCTGAGCAGGGCATCTGAGACGGCCTTACAGCAATCTTAACACACCTTCAATATATCCTAGCTAAGGGAAGCCAAGATGTTGACATAAAAAATCAAAAGAAAACAAAAAAAATAAGATGTTAAGCAAGTATCACTATGAATTTCAGCACCGGATCTTGCTCAGAGTATTTTAGAGATTTCCTGCAAGTTATTTACTGGCGGTTAATTTCCATCTGGTTTCGGAGATTTGCATAGTGTTGCAAACAGTGGAAAAAACTGAGGTCAACAGGGATGTGGGTTTTGATTAAATATAATGGCCTGTCTTGGTCCTGACCGTGAAAGCCATCTTGGGTGCAGGTTTCACTGTCCAGGTCACTTTGGACAGTTCTTGCCTTGTGGACAGAGAGAATGAAGTAAGTTATCGTGAGTAAAATTGTAAAGCAATTGCTTTCTGGTATATGTGCCTGATATGATGAAACTCAGCTAGCTACTGGTTAAATACTAATATGTTTGCTCTGACACCAAATAAATACTTGTTGGTCAAGCTTTAGTCTATAAGATCTAGAAGAGTTAATTTGTGATGTTGCTTAGAACTGACTGATCATCCCTGTTGCTGGATTGCCATTTTCAAAATCTTTGTATTTTCTTTAAAATTACATATTTGCATATTGGTGGTTTCCTGTTGAATTCCTTAGCTGCTGCTAAGCTTAACTCTGATTGCAATTCTGCCTTTTTCACTCTTGCCTGTTTGGCTGTAGTCTATGTACTTTCTGTACTTTCAGCTGTGTCCTCTCAAAACTAGATAGCTGAGCTCTGGAAGGGGAGAGAGGAGTGGTAGAGAGATTTCAGGGTCATGCAGGAATTTCAATTGTGTGTTTTTGTTTTTTATGGAGGTAAGGGATTGAAGACAGCAGTCCAGGGTTGTTTTTTATCGCTTCTATTGTTTATGTAAATTATGGAGTACACTATTTTTCAGATACTTTCATTTGTTATCAGTAAGTTAAATGTGTTGTTAAGAGGTCTTACTTAGAAGAAGTATTAACAAGTGTCATGGTTGATACTGCTTCTGTATAAGATACCATTATAGGTTAATTGAACGTGTGGTACACGCAGCTATGTGCAAAATGTCACAGAAGTTGAATGTTATCATTGTAGTACAGAGTTGTAACTCATTCATCCAGAAAAACCCAAAACAATGACATTTCACATAGCCAACAGCAGATTTTTACTTTAATGAGAGAAGTTCTTTATAGTAAAATCATAGAACCATTTATCCAAGTATGCTTCCACATGTCCACGTGAGTTAATTCTCCTGGCAGTTCCTCTAATTTTTCTAATGAAATACAACTTGCCAAAATTTTACTGTAAGAGACTGAAAATGCCATCAGCAATAAAGAACAGTCCATAGGACTTGGCATTAAGCAATGAATACTCTGTATTTAAGAAGACTTGTGAACACAAGCATTTGAATAAAAGTCTTTTAAAATGATTGATGTTATTGGAGGGTTTATCTAAAAGTCAGCAGCACCAATCTACTTGCCATTCATTTCTCTACAATTTATAAAGTTATTACCTTCTTGGAATATTACCCACTTCATGTAATCATAAAAATTTATGATGTATACCTTTCAAATGCCCATGTAGGAAAAAAAAATGAATAACAATAAAATATGATTTGTGAAGAGAGTAGAAGTCACATCTTCCTTTTTAATGATCCTTTTTCTTTTCAGTGAAGGTTATGATATTGAGGTAAATTGTCTGCCACAGTTTAAGAATACATGCTTTGTCAGCTAGCTTTCTGTCTTGGTATCTGCCTAATGAATGAACCATAGCAACTATAATTTCCACAGGTATACTGTAGACCAATAAGTTCAGTCAGAAGATATTCATTTCATAATAGTGATTTTTTGTTTGTTTGTTTATTTCATTGAAAAATTGTGCTTTTATTTGTGGAAAGTGTCATGTTTGCATGTTTACCGGCAATCTATACAGAGACCAGTATTTTTAAGGAGAAAACTACAGAATTTAGCACACTGTACCTGTGGTAGCTTATTCTACAAGCATGCTAGACCTATGAGAAGAAAAACGATGGTGGTAAAATTTGGACTGTGTTAAATGTGCCCTTAAAATACATAGGTAAATAATATAAAGTGCTAGAACAGTTTTTAACTGAACCTGTCTGAAGCTATTTCTGGAGGGAACTCTTCAGGAATACTTGTACCCAACAATATTATTTTAGTTTCAAAAGTAGACAAAGGTGATAAGTGTGTAATTGTTTAAATATTTCTCTGTAGTTCTTAAGGGTTTGAAGTTGAGGATGGTAAGAAAGAATAACTCTCCCACTCACGCAAAATCTGAAGGAAAATACAAACAACTTAGCTTTCATCTCTCATTTCAATATAGCCATAATTCTTGCAGCCATTAAGTTGTGAATGAATTAAAGCTAATTCTGATTTTAAAGGCTGAATTTCTATTGTAATAGTATATAAATACTTCTATTAACACCTTTACAGGTATTCTTCTTAATAGGCCATTCTATCTGTTTTCTTATTTTCTTTTCCATATAGCTTCACTGTGAAAAAAAAAAAAAAAGAAAAAAAGAAAAGAAAAAACCAAGCAAAAATACTGAAATTAAATTTCCTAACTAGAACAATAGGAAGATTATTAACCATTGAAACCCTTGCTATTTTCCATTAAAAAAATAAAAGGCAGAACTTATGTTTCTTCACATCCACTCAGCTTTCTTAGCTCTCTTATCTGCTGAGTCAGTTCTTCATATAACTTCTATTATAGCATTCTAAATTACTTAATCATGTTGGTGAATGTATGATTTGACTTATATTGTTTGCAGTGAATTCTGTTAACATACTTTCCTCAAAAACCAAAGTAAAGAACGGACTTTTCATCTCATAGATGACTCTGTTATAGAATTAAGAAAGATGGTATCAAAATAGTATTTATATTGGAACTGGGAACTGTGAACTACCTTTGTACGTTGTTTTTCTCTCCTGTGTAACTGAGAGTTTAGAGAAATGTGTAGAAATGAGTAGGAGCTTGGCTTTTGCTTTTATGCCTGGCCTTCTATAGAGAAGACAACCTTTGACTAGGGAATATTTGAAAATAAGCAAAATCTGGGAATGATGGGTATTATGCAACAACTAGGGTTTATCTCTGAATATGCTTCAAACTCAGTAATCACATAGTCTTGTGTATCTATACTTGCTTAAGTCTCCATCTAGTAGTAATTGTTACAGATTTTCTCTCAGTACTTAGAAGTATAACTACTGTTCTTACATGCCAGAATACCTCACAATCAGAATTCAGGGGATGATAGTTTTTTTTCCCTCAGGATACAACTTGCATGCAGCTAAGAACTTAGGATGAAAGCATTGACAGTGGTGGTATAAGGGATAGAGTACTTGTACAAACCTGATGAGCTAATGTGTAACTAAGAAGAAAGGGTCAAAGACACAGAACCTTTCCAAAGTAACAATTGAAAGATCTTCATAAAACATAGCATGTGGCAACTTCCAGTCTTCTGATACAGATCATTTAGCAGGCTTCAGTGATACACCAATAGCTTTCAACTTCAGCAATTATCTCTCCAAACACGAGTTAAAAAATAAATGAATATTTTTCATGAGGGACCTGTGTGAATAGATTGCTGTCTCTGGGATGTATTAGCTTATCTTTCTCAGTAACTAAGCGAAATAAAATGAAAAATTTAAAGATGTAGGCTCTCTTGGGATGCAGCAGGATTCTTCCTTCCTTCCTTCCTTCCTTCCTTCCTTCCTTCCTTCCTTCCTTCCTTCCTTCCTTCCTTCCTTCCTTCCTTCCTTCCTTCCTTCCTTCCTT
>JACDJE010000158.1:0-64788 GCA_016647715.1 Pavo muticus
AAAAAAAGCATTCACATTGTGAAAATAGATGTTAAAATATCCTAACAAAAATCTAATAAAATTAAAAGAGTTTATGTTTTTAGTCCTTGCTATGTGTTTAGACTAGTGACTCAAGTTGACATCCAGACTGATTAGGTTTACTTCTAATAGTGAATATAATATTAAAAGTACCATAGATTAAAATGTTCTGTAGCCAGAGGTACAGTAAAGAACTTCAGTGATACCTTTTATAATATTGGGCAATAAACCACAAAAGTATTTGCTATGTCAGGCCCGTGGATGTGTGTCTGAATTATAACACGCCTTTGAAAAGATTACCTGCTTTTTTTTAAAGACATCATTAGGTAGTGGTAGAGCCTCCGCATTTAAGTGTGTTGTTGCAGCAACTGAATTTTGTTTGGCTTCTGCTTCTACTTACGTGAATTGTTATGAGTTTGTCAGAGGAAAAAGCAATGAATCACTTCCAGAAATCACTGCTTGCTGATGGTGATTGGAAAGCACATATAACTTGAGTCTCAATTGTTGAGACTCATTGGCATAGATAAAGAATGCCCTCAGATTTGCAGGTGTGAATTAATGGTCCCTAAACCTGTGGAGAGGGGAAAGGAGCTTCTCAAAACAGTACTTTTTCCTATATATTTTCTGTTGCTGGAGATAGCAACAGCTGTTCTCAGCAAAGTAGGGAACACTCATACTGTAAGTCTCAGTCTTCTGACAATTGGAAAGCGTGAGACTGAAAGACACAAACATTTTCTCCCTGAATGTTGACCAAAGTTGATATTGCTCTCCACGGACCTCTTGGGTGATGTGCTTATTTTTCAGTTTTCTTTCTGATCTAATTCCTTCCAAAACTTTTTCAGTTCTACTTATAATCTTCTGTGAAATCCTACTGTTTTGTGTTTGTAGAGCCAGGTGGATGATACATCCTTTGTGGTCCAGCCTAGGGAATACTTACTCCTATAAAGCAGATCTACTAGTGTCAGTGAGGACATGCTGCAAAAAAGCAAATGGCTCTTCAGCTATTTCTTGTTTAGTCTTTATCTGATTTAGCTGACATTAAAAGTTCAAGAGGTGGTTCTTACAGGTTTAGAGACCATCAGCTTTTACCTATGACCAAGAAGCAAATAAAGCAGTTATATTTTGCCGCCTTCTTGATGTAAGGAAAGAAATTTTTACTTTTTCACGTGTTGCTTGAAAAAAGTGCCAATTTTTCAGTACATTCCGTTGTTCATACTGAAAGGGCAATACGTCACAGTCGGTTTGCAGATCTGTGAAAGCTTAGTCTGCTTTTGAACTTTTGAGGTATGACTGGTTTGGAGGTCACAATGATTTGATCTGAATCATCTGTCATGTGTATCCTGCAGTCACAGGTACATTTATCTAGTCTAACCTCACACAAGGAAGAAGAGAAACTAATCTGCTGAAGCTGACATAAAGGGTAGAGATGCAGGGAGTGAGTGATCTTTCCTCTCACTAGCCAGTTGGCTTGATGGAGGACATGTAGCTGTCCATTTTTCTTGCAGGTCCTTTTAGTGGCCCAAATGTGGATTAGTGTACTTGTTCTTTGGGTGGATTAATGGATTTGTTCTTTTGGGCTATATCATTTCCTTGCAGCCACTCATGTGGAAAGGAAAAAGTGACTCTTCTGTGATGGTTCATCTGAGTAGGTTGTCATTGAATACTACTTCTATGTATATTTTCATCTGGTTATGTTCGTTAAGTGGAACCCCAGTCTTTTTGTACAATGTGTAGAATAACATATGTGGCATAGATGCTCACAGACATCTGTTGAAATCTGATGTCTGTAGGAAATGCTGCAGTGTCAATAAATTCTGGAGTATAAATAGATTGTACCCTCCTGGATATGTACTTGCTAAGATCAGCTGTAAGTTTGTGAAACATCTTTGTTTATCATATTTCCAAATGATATATTTAATTTATATATACACAGTGGAATCTTGGTTTTTATGAATGTTTATCCCACAGGCTGTTGCAAGCAGATCTCTCTGTGCTTTTTACAGCTTTTGTTTCTCAGCACAGCTCACTCATGCCTGGGTCTCAGCAAAGGAAATTCTGTAAATGCACAGTGCTTTGACAGCTTATGAACTGTTTATCTTTAGATTTGCATTTTTTTTAGTCTGGTTTTTATGTTTCAGATCAAAGTGACAGATTCTGTAATTTCATTACCTTTGTGTTCCACAACTTTTATTTGTGCCTGTTCTCAATAGAGTAGCACTGGGACCAAAACAGAGATTTGAAAAATCTTTGAAGTTTTGAACATATGGGAGGAAGAATATTCTTGTGACAGAAGACTTTGCTTGAAAGCAAAACAGATAATTTAATGTACAGACAGCATTATGGAAACCACTCATGTTTAAAAGCATCAACAAAGCATCAGTTCTTAAAAAAAAACCAAATTCTGTCTTAGATTTGTGAAAACTCTCTGTACTTGTTTTGGCAAAGAATGAGCGTGGAGTCTCTGTTCAAGAGCATGGTGTTTCCTAAGCTTAATTGAATTGTGTTTATTTGGGAGGGTAGAGAGGAGTAAAAGATCTTTGCAGAATCAATTCTTCACAAAGGAAAGCAACTCTTCTACCCAGATTAATGAAAATGAACATATGTTACTGATTTGCCTATTTTTCTCAGACGGATAAAATCAAGGAGGAGCGTTGAAAGTGATAAGCAACCCACTCCCATCCACCAGTAAGATTTTGGTATATACATATCGCCCTAGAACCATCTTCTGAAGTTCCTCATTGCTTTGTATTTTGTGTAGTTATAAGCAGCAAACTAGATATAAAGTGGCCAAGAATTGCTGCTAGCACAGAAATCTAAGCTCTGGATTGCATCCTTTTGAACATATTTAAATTATACACAGAGAAATGTGGTTCCAATTCAGGTGCATAGTACTAGTACACATGTTGCAGCAGAGTATATAACATGAAAAGGAATCTCACAAAAAGTTTTGTGTACTTTTAATTCTCCTTGAAATCAGTAATGCAAATTAAAGATCAAGCTTGCAGTTGTCTTGATTTTCTTGGAAGATCAGATCCTTAAATTTGTGGTGGGATTTTTATTTCCAAATATTTGCACTTCAGAGTGTAGTTTCCCTGAAAACTAAGACAAATGTAATTAATAAAATAGTATATTGTTTTATCAGTGATTGTGGAAGTATGTGTAGTTTAGAAGGACAGATTTTTATTTTAGAGTTCGTAAATGCAAGGTAATCAAATGATCTTTTTTGTGTTCCTTCTGAATACATTTTACAGATTAAGTATAGACCAAATTGTAAAATCAATTAATTTTACTTCAGTTTGTATAGGTATAGATGGTTGAGCAACAAAACTCCACAGGTAACAGTTTGTTTATTATAATAACCTTCAAAAATAACTCTTCATGGATCCGTACTTAATCCATGAAGCTGATTTATCCATTCGTTTTCAGTGAGACCAAATATCCTACATTCACTCTAAAAGTTCAGAGAAACAAGGCTAAAATGGGGAATGAGTTAAAAGAAAAAATTGGAAACAATCCTCATATTGTTAGTATAAAGTCATCTGACTGAGGGTAAAATTTTCTATTCAGATGTGTCTCAGCTATTGCAGTGAGAGCTCTGTATGTCCAGGAAAATTGTGAATATTTGATTAATGAGTAGTGTTGGCCAGAACATAGTTTTCCATGCAAGCTTCTTTTAAATTCAGGAAAAAAATAAACGTTTTAGTTTTGAGAATATTAAGGCTGGAAATAGATGCAAAATGGTGAATGAGATCCTTATTCTGATCCCATTTCACATTACATTAAAGCTAACTTTAAAGTCACTGCTTTGGAAGGTGATGTGTTTTGAAGAGAGCAGTTTATGGCTGATATGTTTTCTTATTTTGGTGTTTCTGAAAATAGTTATGTGACGTACTGCAATAAGGAATTTAGTTGTTTATTTTCAAATAAAGAAACTAAATGTTACGTATTCTTCTGAACTGTGGAAAATTCCCTCTCCATGTGCTATAGGAAAATCTAGATTAGTTGATTGTTATCTCCTTAAAAATAAATACATATAAAATCAGGCTGTGATTCACTCAGAGTTTAGTGATGTGCGGTGCTTTCTCTCGGTGCTCCCAGCCTCAGCCTCTTCCCGCTTGAAGGATATTATTGCTTTTAAAGCATGTAGCTTCTCTTCGCCACCTCTAGGGCACTGTATCAATTTACCCAAAACACTCATGAAATGGTCTTAGTTTTTAACTAAAGGCTACACCTAGAATCAGAAGTGGCCTCCCTTGTACTTTGTCTGTGGAAACAGAGTCCATCCCTTATTCCAATGGAATAATGAAAACTTGGAATGATGAAATAATGTTGCCTGCTTGTGGAGGGTCACTCAGGATCAGAGAGTGCTTTCATCCTATTTCAAAAATCCAGGTGGTCCTGTATCTCCTGTATTTCAAGGTCTTTCTTCACAAGGCAAATGAAGGTTTAGGTCTTGCTCCTTGACTTTGTGGAAAGGAGTCCTTTTTCTCTTCCCAGGGACTGAGTTAAGAGATATGTTCTGTCTTCTAGGTCCTCATCTCAGGTCAGTCAATTAGTCAGGCTTCTCAGAGTGCTCTCCCAAGTTGTATCACTCCCTCCTCCTATGCCTGTCTTCTTGATATATACCCAAAGTAACTTGATATGCCTCCCAAAGACTGTGTACTCAAGTGACACGACTGCTTGTAATTGAGAACCTGCTTCTTTCCACATATGTAGGACACCCAGTATGGTGCTACGGTCAGCATCACAGAAACAACTTCCTTTCTTGCCATATTACCTAGAATGTGTTTCTGAGCTCACATGCACATCAACAGAGACACACGCACCTTTTCATTTTTACTGGCACACGTGCATGTAAATGTCCAACAGGGTGGAACTCTGTTTATTCCTAAAAGTTCAATTTGTCACTTGCACAGCAGAAAAAAATGTGCATATGAAGATTTTTTTCCCCTCCCCAGATAATCAGATTTTGGTTTAGTCTGAAAATTCTGTGTTTATATCTGATCTTTTTGTTACTGTTCTGTTTTGATCCCCTGGGCTACTTCACTGTAGTGAGATTTTGATGTCTGGAATATTATATTTCTAAGCATAATTATTTCAGATAGAACTGATAGAATATATATGGCTTGTAGATTTGGCCAGTATTTAAGACTTCTTAGGTCTCTGACAGTATAGCCTCCATGAAGGAATGTGGAGAGTAAGGTAAACTTGAATGTATTTCAAATTTTAATTTTTACTTTTTTTTATTTATTAGTTATTTGGGAATTATTCTTTAGTTTCCTAGTTGTTATTGTTTAATCTGTTTAAATTCCTCAAAGCGCTTTTTAAATTCTGACTTGTGTCTGAATGCAGAACAAGAATACTCTCATGACTCCTGTTGGTCCTGAAAGGAGCCCTTTGTGAGCACTGATGTTAGCACAGCAAGAATGATCTCCATCAGCTCCATCTATAAATAGTGGAGGGAGGGCCATTTTTCCTCTGCAGAGGGACTCAGAACAGTTAAATTAGGCTTCAGTCACAAACGCTTTTTCTCTCCTTTGACTGTTGAGGCTGGTGGCAGATACATTAGCCACATGGATTTGAATTAGCCTCAACGAGTATTCTTTCTGATGGCTTGTCTAATAACTAAGTTCTAGTCATTAGGAAAGCTGATATCCAAATAGCATCTCTGTATCTTGGACAATTTGTTTTAAAGATGGGCAAATTAAAGCATTATGAAGTTCTTTGTAGCTGATCTTCATAGGATTGCATATTTCATAACAGATTTCAATCCCTATTACAGGATTGAAACAGGATGTTTTAATGAATATGGGAGAAAGAGAAATAAGTATTAAAACAGATGGAAGATAGAAAGAAAAGTCTTTCTTGATCTATGGGTGTCTGAAACAAGATATATTTTTTTCTTATTAGTCTAGAGGTACATATAGCTTTCATTTATTCGGTGAAAATTGGGAGGGAGAAAAAGTGCTCTGATAACTGAAGGAGATGTTTGTGCTGGGAAAACTCTCTAACAGCTAGAAAATCTTAAGGTGGAAGCTGCCCAATATCTTGAAAACTGATCCTGCATGGCCTCAAGGATTAAGAAGGGGGCTTGTAAGAAATAGCCAGGGCCAGAGTAGTGGATGCCAAAGGAATGTTAAATATAAAAAGTTAAATTCATGCAATGTTATGACTACAACTATTAATTTGAAATTGGAAAATGCAATACAAATTATCTATAACATGCATATTATACATTATTTTCATAATTTATTACTTTTGGAGCTATAGATGTTTATGTATTATGTTACTAAAGAAAGGCATACTTTCTCTTATCATTTGAGTGGGTGGTTCAGCTCAGTATTTATATCTGTATTTTCTTACATGAAGATTTATCCATTACATGGAATTTGTAGGAGAATAGAATGTGGATGACACAAAGGCTCTGTTTCATATCAGTGTAGAAAGTGAAGTATGTTGCTTTGCATGACATGGGGATTTTTTTTGACATTCTCTTTGGTATAGAATGACTTTATTTTAAATGTAACATGACTTACCTTTCTGAGGGTGTTATGGGAACCCCATGCCTGGGGGCTTCCCTGGAGGGGCACTGATGCAGGAAATGTGCAGTCTTGCTCGGAAGCCCAACTCGTTTGGAAAATTGAGAATGTCATGTGCTCAAACTGTCACTCCCGTGAAAGTGGTGCATCACAACAAAAGAGCAGTACTTGTGCAGTGTTCTTGGGTACAAGTTAATGGGAATATTGTGTCAAACCTTGTAACTTTAATATAATATGTAAACCAGCAAACAATACATCTTGTGAAACAGAGACAGATTGAAAGGACTCCAACATTATTTCCTCAGAGTGCTGTTGTATGAGATTGTCTCCTACAGCATGTACATTTGTGTCTGACTTGGGATTTGATTGTATTGCTGTGTTTTACACATACAGACAGGGTAACAGGAAACATTAATACTGACTTGAGATAAAATATTTCAGATTGGCATAAGAAATAAATATGAACTGTTACTACTTTGGGAGTCATAGGTTTTAATTAGGAGTGCTTATCTTAAGCACTTGTACTTGCTATTTAAAAGTGTTTTGGAGGAAGTATAATACAAAATATCAGAAATTGTATTTCATATTTGTAATTAAAAGAGGGAAATGTCTTTCCTGCTCTTTCTGTGTGTGTGTGTGGATCTGTATGTATATGAGGCATGTTTGCAATACAGTGGCTTTTAAGACTTTTTCAGGGGGACAGCACTCTAGTGCTGCTTCAGTTAAGCTATTATGCTAGTTATGCTATATTATGCTAGTTTTTTCTGGGATTATGGCACCAGCAATATTTAAACATTTTGCAGATTTTATTTTATTTTATTTTATTTTATTTTATTTTATTTTATTTTATTTTATGGTGTTTAGGAGTATTGTATAGAGCCAAATTTGAATATAATAGGATACTTTTGGGAACTGTGTAGACGCCTTGTGGTTCAATGACCTCTATGTAAGTAAGATCCCGTGAAGATCGTTTGAAGCTGATCCACTGACTGATAACGATGCAGATCTGCAGGATTTTAGCCTCTGACGTGCCTCTTTTCTACTATTAAACATTATATTCTCCCAGTTTGACAGTATTCACAAGAATGAAGACCTTTTTTCAGCAGTAACAATGTATTTTGATTAAAGACCAAAAAGACAGAAAATGAGACAAGATACATGGATCCGAGGTCTTACTTTGATGAGACTGTTTCTTGCTTAAGAAAGGACCACTTTTATATTTAAAATGTTATTCTATGACAAGTGATTCAGAAGACGAGATAATTAGATGAACAGGTTTCCCTAAGGAAATGCCATTTTCTTCCCCTTCTGTCAAAAAAGTTACAGATACTGTTGAATTAAAAAAATAAAAAAATAAAAAATACAAACAGATCCAGAAATATCTTTAAGATATTTTTATCAACAGTTCAACCTACACCATTCATTTCTCATACCTTGTATGATTGTAATAAGTAATTAAGCAATTGCTTTTCCTGTAAATATCATGTTAATAAATTGAAAAAAATCAAGAAATTTACAATATTTCATCTTTTCAATATAGTTCATCGTTACAAGAGTGATGTATAGGACAGTGGCAGTCAGTGCACCAAATACATCAGGACAGAAATGGTGAAAATCAGAAAACATCTTAAGCTTTTATTCTTATATTCTAATTAATTCTGCTGTAGCGTCTAGAGGCTTTGAGTCAGATTTAGTATTTCGCTGCCCTAGCACTGTAATTCAGTGCTCAGTCCATTACCTCACTGTCTTCACTCTCATTCCTACTCTTTATTCTGGAGTTCAGTGTTCATTCTAAGAATTTTGATGTTGGCTCAAATTAGCATGAAGTGCTTTGGGTGTTGTGCAGAAAAGCTTTACAGTAATTTGATGGATTCACTATATGTAATTTGATACTTAGGCACAACAGATAAGCTGAGGTACTAACATTTCAGTTTAGCATGTAATAATTCAATTGAATGTGAATGAAATCAATAATATATTACGATCTTACTGAGACAGATGCATATTAAAGGACATAATTACACCATTGGGACAAATTCTGGTTAAATTTCCCCAATACTAATAAAATGACTCCTTAAAACTGTTCTTAGACCTTTATATAGTTCTGTTTATTATTAGAGCAGACAGAAAACCCAGCAATGTGACCCCTGTTGTTACTGCTAGAAGTCAGTTTACATGGTGGCGACTAACAATCTTGAGGTTCACAAGCTGTTTTTATCAATTCTGTGAAATAATATGCACAAGAAAAGGTTAAAAATGAATAAGGACCTGAATAACGATCTGTGCCTGCTTTGCAAAACCAAGGTAACTATGTGCAATATATTCCAGAACATCCTGTTGCTGTCAATACAGAAAAGACAATTTTTCTTTAGCGATAGGACAAGAGGGAATGGTTTTAAACTAAGACAAGTGAGGTTTAGGTTGGATACTAAGAGGAATTTTTTCACGCAGGGGGTGGTGACGCACTGGAACGGGTTGCCCAAGGAGGTTGTGGATGCCCCTTCCCTGGAGGCATTCAAGGCCAGGCTGGATGTGGCTCTGGGCAGCCTGGTCTGGTGGTTGGCAACCCTGTACAAAGCAGGGCGGTTGAAACTAGATGATCATTGTGGTCCTTTCCAACCCAGGCCATTCTGTGATTCTATAATAAAAGAGGGGTTGGACAGCTCTCTGAGGTGTACATCTAGAGTTGGCTAGACTAATCTTACCCTGAATTTTTAGTTACTCATGCTAATTTTCTGTGAGTATGTGACTTTTTGAAGAAAAAAAACATTTAGAGGTTTTCTTCTGTCTTTGATCTGTAACTCTAGCTTTGATCTCTTTGTGTCTCATAGCCAGACTGTAAATACTATAAAACTCTGTCGTCATTCAAAGAACTTCTAATGTTACAATTCTTGGCAGTTCTGTGGTCTGTAGCTTGCAAACAGGCAATGAGAAGTAAGAAACAAGACAGTATTTCCATTACTAAGTGTTCAGAAGTCCTGTGGGTTTTTTGGGGTGTTTTTTTTTTTTTTTTTTTTTTTTTGGTTTGGTTTGATATGTGTGGGTTTTTTTAATCTCTGCATTATCTGTAGCAAAAAATCTGGATTCTCCAGTCAATGTGGTTCATATGACAGTAAGAGCATTGCAGCTCACTTCTACTTCAATTTCTTTCCAGACAATAGTCTGTATTGCAGTTTCTGTCTTTTTCCACCATTTTAAATGAATCTCAAGTCTTTAAATTTTTAATTTATATTTACTTTAGGTTCTATTTTGTTACCTTGAGGACTTCTAGTATTTTATTCTCTTTGTAACTTTGGACATGGTTTTGCCAATCTCATTTCTTTAATCTCATGGTGTACATTCTAACTTTGGCCCAGAAAGTTTTCAGTTATGATGTGACCTGGCATAAAGGACTGTGGTAGGGAATATTGGGTCTATAATTCACCTATTCAGTTATCTTTCCTTTCTGGAGGAAGAAAGCATCACAATTAAATGACTTGCTTGCCATTTAAACCCAGGGCTAAAAAGAGATGGGAAGAGATATCCCTAGCTTCTTTATAGGTTTGCCTACAAAAGAATATACCACATGTCCCATGTTCACTTCCTAGGATCAGTTCTGATGAAAAACCTAGTTATGAAACCACTGTTGCCTTCTGGGGGGATGCAGAAACTTGTCTCTTGTCAACTCAATCTGAAAAGTGGTCAAACTGGGTCACAGTGAGCAACTTGTCGGCATCAGAACAGCTTTATAGGTGACAACAGGAGTAGTTCTCTTCTGGAGGTCTGAGAAGATGGACAACATATACTCAGTGTGATTTGTGCCATCACCTAGCCTGAAGTGTACTTCTAGTTGTTGCCTGAGCATTAGTTCACTTCTCTCTGGTCTGGTGCTCAGAGCACCCTACCACCTGCTTAGGTAATTTAGACTTGTTTCTAGATATCCGGGGCCCAATGTGTCTGTCTCTTTTACTTGGTCCTGTTGCTTTTATCTTCCCTTTAAAAAAAGATTCCTGGCAGTCTGTGGAATCCAACCTTTATAAAAACAGAATATTTTAACACTGGAAAAATAGAGATAAAACACATCCAGTGTCCAACTGTTCTGTCTTCGGTCATTTGTGTTCAGATCTCTCCTCTTGGCTGATCTAAAAAGAGCTCACTTGAGAAAGCTTACTTGTGCATTAGAAATCTTTTTCTTGTCACACACGGTCAGGTTGCATATGCTAGGAAGGTTATAATGGCTTCCTACTTCTGGAAGGGTGCCCCATTTTTTTTTCCAGGTCTTTTTCCCTAAACAGTGTGTTTCCTTTGCAGAAGTAGTTACCTCTGAAGATGAAATGTAGCTGTTAAATCTGTGTTTCTGTACTGATGGAACAGAACCCTTTGGAGGACTGCTCACCTTTGTGTGTCTACATTAGGAATATCAGGCAAGCCCTTCGTTTCTTCAAAAGCATCATTTTTTTATTTTGTTCACAGCATAGCTTTACTAATCCCTGTGTACTCCATGGCTGGAGACACAAAATTCACAGAACGGTTGCTCATACAGACAAACATTCAGAAGAGAAAGCTGGGATACTTGTTTGTGTCTCTTCTGCTTTGAAATGTGCCATATGCATCTGCAACCTTTCTGTGTGTTCAGGCTCCCTTGTTGAAAAGTATGATCTGATCTCCAGGTCCTCTGCCTGAGAGGAAGGGTCCCCTCTGCCCCTCGCATTACAGCTTGTCATGTACTCTCTGCACATGCAGCTGGGATAAAAGCCCTCCAGGTGCCAGACCCATGTCCTGTGTAGGAACTGCATGTGACAGCACATCTGAAAAGAACTGTTAGAAGTCAGCAGCGTGTCTTTTTACCTTGGCACCCACCTTTACTTCTAGAGCAGCATCCAAACCATTTCTGTGCAGAAGCCTTTGTATGGATATGAATGCAACAGTTTGAGTTATCAGTTCACCTGTAAAATCCGTGAACTACAATAGGAGTCAGTCATTTGTTTAGAAAAAAATGGCCATATATGGATGGCATTAGTAAATTAGACAGCTACCTAGGATTCATTCTACTTCATTTCAGAAAATAAAACTCCATCTTCTATATCACCAAATGTTCCACAGAAACAGGTAAAGAATAATTTCACTAACAAGCCCTGGCAGCTCAGCTTAAATTTGAAACAGTAAACCTGTGAGATGTACCATTTCATAATGTTGTATTCTGATTCCCATTGTTTGCTCGTGTCTGCTTGCACACACATACTTTGAACTGCCTGGCATAGCATGAATATGCAGTGAATATCTGCCTGCAGAACGACAGTAGCAGTATTTGCTCCTCACAGTTCCCACCTAAGAGTATGGCATCTGCAACCTTTGCTAAACCTAGCAGTATCCCAGGGAAGGCATGTGTAGGATACTTGGCTTTCTTTCACACAGCGTATGTTGACCCTTTATTGGAACATTTTTCATATATAATGCACTTTCCAAAATCCCAGTTGTTTCCTATTTACTCTATTACAGAAGTTCATTATGTACATATGCTTTTTGATTTCAATGGAATAATAAGGGCTGATTTAAATAATGTATTTTTTGCAATTTTTTTGTTAATGGAAATTATCTACTTTAAGGAGTTTCATGGCCAGCAGCAATGTCACCTTCAGTTAGTATATTTGGAGCGAGCTCCTTGTTCAGATGCCTAGAAGGCCTCAGCACAGAAAAATGTTGCCTAATATTTAACAGAACTCAGAAGTCTTGCTGAGAAGTTGAAACAGGATTAGAAAACTCGGTATCTGATCCTTTGAGGACAGCTGCTTCAAAGCAACTATGCAAAGCTGGGAAAAGAGAATGAATGAGCAAGCTTGAACCCTTTGAAATATTTACTGTTCAGTGAGTTTGGAGTGAAAGGCAGAACATGATGAGGCCCTCCCTCTCTTGAAAGTTGAGAGCATCCTCTTGTTTTATTAATACAAAAAAGGTGATGCTACTACTCTGACATTTCTTTTGTGTACAAAAGCTGAAGACACTAACCTGAGTATTGTATGTTACATATATACAAATACATATATTTAATAAGTATTATATTGTATATATGTGTAGTAGAAAGAGGCTGTAGGAGCTCCATTTGTTCCTAAATACTGTCAGGCTGTTTTGTTTTGGTTTTTTTTTGTTCTTGTTTTGTTGGGGGTTTTTTTGGAAATACTTAAATTCCCTGCAAAACACATTCAATAGCTGGATGAATAGCCATCAAAAATCGAATATGAAGCATTAGAATAATCATTTTTAATGATTTGCAGTGTTGGCCAATGTCCTGTCAGCAGTTCATAGCAATTTCAGCTCAGCCTGATAATGAGTGTCCCAGTAATCATGTATGCCCTTGCTGTGTGTATGGCATTGTTTCTTTAATTGCATTTAGTGAAAGTGTAATCAAAGTTTTCTAATAGATTTAGGAAAATAATTATTGAAAAGAGAATGTAATCTTGAGTCAAAAGTTTGTTGATTTTGAGAGAACTGGAAAAAAGTATTTCAGGGTAGGCCTTACATTCTTGAGTGGATCGTTATTTATCTGTGGTTGTGCACATGCTAAATAATGATATTAAATAAATTACTCTCCCGTTCTGTTCTCTAATAAAGCAAAGCCTTCCAGTTATGTAAACAACACCTTATTTCTCCAGAGTTATGGAATAAAACAGGGAGAATTGGCCTTGTGGTTTGACTATTTAAGGTTCATGACTGCATGGTAATTTCCAGAGCTGAGCCTAACTGTGATAAATTTTGCCTTTTTGCTATGCTCACTCGTGTGAATTAAGGCAACTTTTGAACAACCTGTGCACATTAAATTTCATATTTGGTAAACCTTATGCATTTCCCATCATGCTGGATGAAGCTTCCAATATTTTAAAAAAGCAATTTGTTTTGCCCTCTTTGAAGTACCTGGTGCATTAGTAACCCTGTCACCTTTTAAATTAAGCAGGATTTTGTCTGCACTTTAAGCACTCTGAAGTGTCTTCTTGTTTTTAAATTTTATATGAGTATGGGAAATGCCTTTAGCTCTTTTGCAAATGGGTTTTGTTTAATGATTGCTGTTGTTTCTAAATAGGTCTTGGCATTTTCAGACACTTTACAGTGAAGTAATTATTTTTGCTAATTGAATTTGCAGGAGAATGACTTGGGATAGGGAGCAAACAACATCAAGTTGTCATGGGCACTTTAGGGTTGATAAGGTCATTCAAAATATGGGATAGCAGCCTTTTTATTTCTGCTCATAAATATCTCCATGTATGAGTAGTTTAAACGTCTGTGATCCAAAGGCTTCACTTTTTCCTCAAAGCAGAAGTGAAATATTCACTTTAAGTATGTAAATCTTGCAGCAGAAGTGTCATAAATGATGTGCACCAAAACCATTGTGCTTTGGCAAATGGCTTACTTTCATTAACTGCTCAAGTCCCACATTGGCAGGTGCAAAGACTAGATAGATCTGCTTCAGATCCCTCTGATCACCTAAGCTTTTTCACCAGCAAATCCAGGCAATGGAGGAAAAGATGGCATCGCACCAGACCTGCGAGTCTCGGCTGTCTGCAGCAACAGTAGATGTTCATAGATGCTGAGAATACAGAAATGTCCCAGACTTTTCCCTTCCATCTCCTGACTGACTACATCAGCTTTGAGCAGTGTTAAAGATGCCCAACGCACCTTCTGCAGCTCTCTGGGTACGGACTACCAGAAGTCATGGAACTAAATAATTTCTAGGATTAAGGAAGGGAAGAAAGGAGCTTCCTGATTGCATAGCAATTGAGCGGTGAGATAGCCAAGGAGTGGAGGAAAGACAACAACAAGGGAAGACCAACCTATATATTTTTGTGAGAGCCTCCTAACATTGCAGCGCAATCTGCTGAAATCTGCTGGAGAGTATCTAAGCATTGCAGATTATAAAAGACTGATTCTTAGAAACTACCAGAAAATAACATGAAAGAGAAAGAAAATCGCTTTAAAATATGCTAAACAAATCAAGCAAGGATAAGAATCAGCTGACAGAAATTGCATTTATTTTCGTGAATGGGCAAAAATGAAATTTTGCTTTAAGCAAGATGCTTTGCCATCACTTAGCACCATTATTGCTGCACTAACATTCTCTGAACAAACTCTCTTTGTGAATGTGTTTCTGTTAATTTGACAGCCTCTAGTAACGTTCACATCTCTCTTGGGGTGTTAATATTTCCTGGGCTGAAATGAATAGTGTGTTTAAGCATAGTTTAGAGCTCATTTTTAAATAATTTTCTTCTTCAGCAATTAAAGAAATCTGTGCATGGTTTGAGATCTCCACTATGCCGATGATGAGGAATGGAACAAACACAAATCAAAATGGGTCAGTGTCTGTGTAGCATGCTGTGGGACAATGTGTGGAGGGCTGTGTGAACTCAGCTGTAGTGCCTGGTGGGAATGGGGACATTGCTGTGGACTAAGGCTCCAGGTGGGGTCAGCTCAGTGTGTGTAGAGCTGTGTTTTCTCCTGTCTGCCCACAGACGCTGGTCCCCACGTTCTTGGAGGTGAGCATGTGTATCTAACAGCTGCTTTGAAAATATCAGTCCTTTGAAAATACCGTGGCTAAACTGACCAAGTCATTGTGCTCCTAAGGCACTGACAGTAATGGTTTTTGTCTTCCGCCTGATAGTTGTGGTCTTGCTCTTTCGTTACATTTCCACACCCTTGTGAAAATGAAGCTAGGATGCGTACAGAAATGCTGCCATTCATTTTGTATTCTTTCCAGCGTACTTTTCATCTACACATCATGAAGCAGAAAATGAGAGACATGCACTAACCCAATTCTCACAGGGTATCATTAGGATTTCCCGCTGCTGTCTAATCATGTGCTGTCCTATTGATGTGTAGTCAATTGGTAGGGTAATTGTGTTTTGTGCACCGGATCTTGCCTGAATACAGCAGTGTTTTGGTTTTAGTTATGAAAACACGGTATGATTTTAGACTTAAAAACGAACAGCAGATCTTTCTGTGCTTGACAAAGCATAAGCACAAATTAGGGAGGGATTAAGTAATGGAAAAAGAAACGCTTCAAATACGTATGTTTGCAGATGAGGTTTTTGTATTAGAGTCAATCAGATGTGTGTCTGTTGTGGTTTAACCAGGCAGGTGGCTCATCACCACGCAGTTGTTGGCTCACTCCACCCTTCCCAGTGGGATGGGGGAGAGAATCATGGGGAAAAAAAAAGTAGAACTTGTGGGTTTAGATAAGACTATTTACTAAGATACAGAAAAGGATAATAGTTATGCGTGTATATATATATATATATAAAAAAATTATATGAATGTATATAACAAGTCAATTGCAAGCAACTGCTCACCACCTCCCGATGATGTGCAGCCAGTCCTCCGAGCAAGGGAAGAGAGTGAGATGCACTCCTACATTCTTCAAAACTCCTTCCACCTGATGTCATATGATATGGAACATCCCTTTGGCCAGCTTAAGCCATCTGTCCTAATTCTTTTCCCTCCTAGCTTCTTGGGCCCTTCACTGTGAATGGCCTTGGCTCTGTATAACACTGCTTATCAACATTACTTTTCTCCCAAAACCAAAACATAGCCAAACCAGATGCTCTGAAGAAAACAATTCCATCCTAGCTGAAACTAAGATAATGCCAAATTCAACTGAGTTTTCAGTTGTCATAATGCTTGGAGGACTTGGTGAATGAGACTGCCAGTCAATTAAGGTGCTTCCAGAAGGCTGGAGTGAGTCTGTCCCAGGTGTGTGGGAGTTGAAGGGCCTGCTGCAAGCCTGGGAACTGCCAGCCTGAGCATGGCCAGAATGGGCTGGTGGGCAACAGGGAAAAAGGGCATTGTCTGGAGCCTTTTCTTCCTTGTGTAGAGTTCATGTTCCAAGCTGCAGTGTATTATCCTACTGGGGGCTGTGAGTAGACTGTGAGCCACTTATTAAGGCTCACTTATTCATTCAGGTAGCAAATTCACTGACCCTGTCAACTCTACTTCCTATGGTCTGGCTCATCAGCCCTGAAATTACCAAATTTTTTCTCTGACTTTAACTCATGACCACGTTATCATGGGTATTTCCTCATAATGTGTTTGAGATGAAGGCACAAAGCAGAGGAGAATGTCAGCAATGGCTTGATGAGGTTGTTATGATAAGACATGAGCTAGTGATGTCAGAAAAGCAGGCAGATAATGTGTTGCTTTCTTGTCTCCTAGTGGTATGTTACTGTGTTTGTGCAAAAGTAATGTCCATAAGTTAGCATGCTGAGGACTGCTGACGGGAAGCATGCAAACCCTGGCTTCAGTTGTACACAAAGATGCCACAGTAAAAACTATGAAATTTGCTTTTAGCAAGTGTTGCTTCCTCTTACTTTAATATAGTTTGTATACTAATGTGTTCTATTATAAAACTCCATTTTCAGTGACCATATGTTTTCCTTTGATGTTTGGCACCTTCTCAATCAAAGCAGGCTTTTTTTTTTTTCCCCAATTGTTTCTGCAAAAGCAGGGGAAAGCAGTACATGGTGACAGATTTTGGATGCAAAACTGCATCAAAAGTTTAGCAGAAATAAGACTTAATAAGTTGCTCAGTTGTAAACAAAAACTGCTTTGTTTTATCATAAACTTTATTTCCCTTACCCCTAGTTCTTTTGTCAAGATTGGGAAATTCATAATAGAAGATCTGTGTGAGCACAATTTGATTTCTACTGCCCAGGCAAAATCATCATGACATGAAAATGCGCAATTACTTCTGTCTGCTGACTTAACTGATAAAAAAAAAAAAAAGTATCAGCATAGATTCAAGGAACTACAAAGGTACTATAAGATTAAGAGGCTTGATTTTTTTTTGTTGTGGATTTTGTTTTTGTTTTTGAAAATTTAATGACAGAATAAACAGGTCTCAAGAAACTGATTGAAACTGACGCCAAATGCTCAATTTAACTATTGAAGTTGAAATCATAATTCCCCAGTGAAGTTTTTTTTACTGCTCTAGCAGTAAAATTTACTGTACTTTACTGTTACTTTATTAGAACATCAATGACTGTTAAACATGGAGGTAAAAGCAGAGTATTGATGTGTTGTGTAAAGTTGGAGGAGAAATACAAGAGAATTGTGAACATTATTCCATATTTTTATTTCTTAAGAGAGCTGCTGAGGGAATATAGAAGTACTGTCTTGCTTTTTAGTAGAAAATACAGGCAGATATGCCAAATAGAAGTGGTTCTACATTGTTCACTGTGATGTTTTCAAGACATCTCCTAAGCTTGTGTTCCATTCACTTACTGGCTGCAGATAGTTTTGCTAACATGCAGTGAGTCATCATCTGTTTTCTTAATTAAAAAATAAACATTCATTTGATGTGAATGAGGCTCTTCCCCCCAAGAGAACTTTGAGGTTTTAAGATTTGTAACAAATGTACATGTTGTGTCTTCAGAATATGGCTTTATATGTTTATGTAAGGATGAAGAATGCAGTCTATTAGTACCTCTTGACAGATAGCAAGACCAACCTGTTGACAGGGATGGTTGTGTGTTTGAGGTAGCCAGCATGCTAATTACCACTTCATCAAATTGGGAATTTCTGCTTGTTCATCACATACGAAATATCAAAGTCTGACATTTAACATTTTCATATTATCATCTCCACTGTTGTGATACTGTTGTTTTTTAGGTCATATTTTACATGACTAGCTGCAAACAAGAGCTGTTTTTTGGTGTGTGAACAGCTGGCAACAGCAGATTGGGAATGCAGGAAAGCAGAGACAAATTGCCCAGGCCTATCAGTTGCACACCAGAGGGACACAGGAATTAAAATGTCACTGCTCTGGAGCGGGGTTGATCAGTGCGATTTTGAAGCCTGCCTCCACCTCACTTCAGGTGACAAAATATTTCTGACATCAGTGTTAAAAAAAAAAAGACATTTCTATTATGCTGTCTGTGAATTGGCTGAAAACATCCTTGTGTGGAGAACCCTTTGACATGTCATCAACTGAAATTGTCATCAGACATGTAGGAGAATTGCAGTGGTGTTGATACAAGCTCACTAAGACTCAGCATTCTATAGCATAGAGAAGAAAATGGAAATCTCAGTGGTAGACTCATACTGCAGGAAAGTCACTAAGGGGTGCCAAGCCACATTCTGTGCCCCAGTGCAGAACCCTAAGTTTGCACCCACAAAGTGGCCATCTGCTAGCTGGAAAAATATAAATGAAAGTGTAATGCATTGGGATTGGTGTAATGCTATATCAGAATCCCCAGATGTATAATTTTTTCGTCTTACCATGTTGGAAGATAAAACAAAATAGAAAAAGAGAGAAACACCAGAAAACAAACAAGAAAAAATTCTGCTGTCTTTTCAAATGAACTGGTGCTTAAGCCAAGTCAATTACCTATTATATATATAGAATTAAGTATTTCAAAAATCATTACAAATCAGGTACATTTTTATTTCCCTGCTAAATCTTACAGTCAAGATTTCTTCCTTTTATAAGGTGTAGTAAAATTATAAATATAAAACATTGTGCCAGGATATGCTGGATATGTATATTCTCTAGGAGTACACAGACACAGACCAGCTAGGGGTCACCAATCTATTCCATGCATATCATTGAATATTCCTTGTAGATGGTAGCTGTTTAAGTGATACAATTGACTTGAGTGTATCCATTAAATCCTCATACCTCACATATTCTTACCTAAATGAGTTCATGGACATAATGTAAAAGATGCTCATGGATTTCACCGATAGAGCCATTTAGCTGTTAAAGCAGAAACAAAGGATCTTGGTGCCTATTCCCTTCATACTCTGTCATACAAAAACCAATTAATAAAGCAAAGCAGGGTATCTGCTGGCCAATATAAACTACCTTTGTGATTTTATTTTAATGAAACTTAGAAGAGTTAAGTAGGTTTTTTTTTAATTTTTGAACAGCTAATATAGGTGAAAGACTAGTTCAAGGAGATATATTATTTCTTTCAGTGTGCAGAAGGCAGGAAAGTCTTCCAGACATCTCCAGTTGCCTTCTTGATGAGGATAGTGCTTTGGCTCTTTCATAGCTGAGAAGACAAAAACATGTCTAGGCTTGTAAAAAGGAAAGCCTGGTCACATATGCTAGTAGATTGGATTGCCTTGAATATCCCATAAAGTACTGGTCAAAGGTCTGCTGCTCCCAAACGACCAGAACAATTTAATTAGAGGTGAATCTGCCCTTTCCCCGCATTGAGGTGGACACTGAGGTCATGGGTGCTTGTACATAAACGATCCAGGAGGAACAAGGAAAAGGAACAGTCATGGGTGACTCACCTTAGGTCAGAGCATGGTGAATCTTTATCAGATTTAGTTGGCTTCTCAAAATGTTAGTCAAAAGGCATGCCCCTTCCTGAGGACTTCTGTGAGTCATGATGCTTGTAAGCATGACCAGCTCCTTTGCCGGTGGTGCTCTGGCTGGAGAGCTGTTCTGAACCCGCTTAGGGGCAACTTGCCCCAGTGCTATCCAAAAACAGAAGATCTAATTTACTAAATTCATAAGTGTAATGCACATCTGAAATTCGAACTGGACAAAACCACAAGCATGCATAAGGGCTTGTTTGTACTGGTATCCTGGTATGCAGAGGCCAAAAAAGAAGGCCTTTGTTCAGCATAAGGCCAGCTTGTTTGTTAAGTCCTAAAATATTTGTACCAGTAAAATTTCTCCAGATGTCGGTAGGGATGGATTTCTGTGTGAGCAAGAACTGCAAGATATGGTCTTACAAATGTCTATACCTTTTGAGATATATCACCGCTTCAGTCTGTGAGGATTTCTCTCCATAAGCCAGATGAACTGTGTACTCTTTAGAATTTATGATAGTTGTAAAGTTTCTTGATCTAAATGCAGTCTCTCCTGTGAATTATTAGTTTAAGCCTTCCTAAGTCTCTTGCCTTACATTTACGTTTCCTAAATTCATGGCAAAAATGCTAGACTTTTTAGGCATCTATATCAAAGGTCAGCATGGGGTTCTGTCTTAGTTATATATAAGAAAAATAACTGCAAGAAAGTGTTGTTATCTGTTGGCTTTTCCGTGTATCCATTTCTTATATTTACTTCATTTACAGCATAAGTTTTCAGAATGTAAAGCCAAAGGAGAATATTACATCAGCTAGTCTCACTTGTACATAAGAAGCCCTTAATTTATCAGTTATCCTTTATTTTGTTCCTTAGTTGACGAAAGGATTGCTTTGAGTAAGACATCTGAACTCAGTATGAAAGTGTTTGGAGATGAAAAACTTGTCTGATCATTTGTTCCCAGCTCCTCAACATTCCTGTGAAAAATATGCATCATTTAGAAATCTGAGTGGACCTCGTTTTGTCATACAGCTCATTCTTGTGTTCTAGCAGGAGTTTGAAAGCATACAAGAACTTAGGCTATTGAGAGTGAAAACTGTAAGTGATTTGAATGCTAATGGTGCTTCGGAATTTTAAGACTTCTCACTATAGACATTATTAACTGTTTACTTTGTTGCATTTCTGTGATCTGAGCTGAGAGAGTGAAATAATTCAGCTAGGAGCAAATATCTTGGTTGTTTTTTTGTGTGTGTGTGTGTGTGTTTTGTATTTGTATTATTATTATTGGAGTATCTTAACAGGAATTAAGTCTTGTTGCTTTAAAGACATGTGCATCTAATAACAAGGATGTCGTGTGTTTTGATTTCAGTACCCATATGTAGTCTCCTACAGATCAGAAGCAGTGCACAGCTGCAGATACTTGTGCACATGAAATGTCCTACAGGATCACTGCATGGCTGCATCCATTTTACGTGCTTTCCTTCTGATATGGATCTTAAGCTGCCAACAATAGCGTGGGAGCAGCAGAACTGAAAAAGCAGGGAGTAATGTTTTCATTAAAACTCCGACTCCCTTGCAAATTCTAAATGACAGTAAGCATTCCAACTTTGAGGGCTTTCAGTTGGCATTGTATTAAAAAATATTTTGAAGTAGGGAGAAAAAGACAAATACAAGAGTAGGCAGGAAAGGACTGTGGCACCACTGGACTTCATTCAGATTTGCAGGGGTGATGACAACTGAGAACTTATGTATGTGTTAGAGCAAAGTTTCCCACACATGCTGTCATCCATATCACAGCTTTGTAACAGAGGCTTAGGCTCCAGCCATTAGGGAGGCAAGGCCAACCACAGAGTTCAGATCTGGATCCAAACTTCTTCATGTTCTGGAGTAGTTATTCCTCTGGTTTGCAATTCTTCTCATCTTAACTATGCACAAAAATAAGAACAAAGATTATTTTCATATTGCAGCTGCAATAGTGCAAGCGCCTTAGAAGTTTTGATTAACTAGGGAATTGCATAAGCTCATTGTTGTTTTTTTAAACAATTCCATTGTTGTTTTTTAAACAATTTTCCTTTGTTATATGCCAAATACTTGCTCTTTTGTATCACATTTCAGCTTCAAATAAGCCTGAAATCAGGTTTTGAGTAAGTACCTCTTGTACTTCCACATTCGATCTTGAGCTTTAGGGAACACCTGGTTATCTGCAGTAGAGAATGAGCTCCTGTCCTACACTAAAACCATCTCTTAAAGCCTAGCTAATGGAGCAGAGACTGGCCAGGAGCCACTGTGCTGGCAGTGGTGGGGCAGCCACTGGCCCTTCTCACCAAGATGTGTTCTGCTGTGGGCTGAGATGGCTACACCGAGAAGCAGCGTGTTGTGGAGCATCACTGCCCTCTTTCTGCCTGGGAGAGAGCTGATTTCTACCCTATTTCTGGGAACTCTGTCTTCCTAACTTGGCTAAATGAAGTTGGCAGAAGATGCTGGAGATTGCTTTATTTATTTGAGCTTAAGGAAATGGCTTTGGTTGCTGGAGTTGGTATGGCAGCTGCCTATGGTCTTCTCTCTTTTCTCTTGCACTTCTATTAAGGTAGAAACAACTTGGTTCTTAGAGGTGCTAGAGATGCTGAGTCTTGTAAAAGAGATTCACTTTTGCCAGAGCTTCACTACCTGAATCCTAGAGAATAAATCCACTGCAGACTGAAGTTCTGCCTGATTTTAGGTCCCAAGCATGTCCAACCGTGGACCATCATATGAATTTTAACAAGGTCAGGTCATACCTGACCACTCTAGAGGACAATGGGTGAGAGAGGGGCTGAATTCATATTCAAGCTTTTCAGTACTTTATCCCAATATAGCCTACCTATCCCAACTGTGCTGCATGTCTCACCTGCATAGAACGGCATTTCAGATCCAAACCGAGATCGTTTTAGTAAATGGTGTTCATTAAGGCTGAGAGAAGTCCAATACAGGAACAGCTGGAGATACAAATGTCTTGAAAGCTGGATTCTATCGCTGAGGCCATTGAGCCAGAAATGATGTATAACAGCAGATACACATATTGGCAGTTTGATAAGAGAAGTCTTTTAAAAGTCCTTTTGTCTTTATTTGCAAAAATGAGGAAACCTATTAGAGAAGCACTTCTAGTCCTCAGGTTTACCAGGTGGATATAATCATTCAGTGTGTTTTTGTTTTTGTTTTTCTGGATAGTTGTTCAAAATAATAAACAAAAGAACTGAAGAGGATGAATAAGATAAAGGCTAAAGTTAAAGAGGCTGGAACTGTCCATTGCTTTTCATTTCATTCCATTTCACTCACTGATAAAACTACCAATGATTTATTTAAACTCTCTTGTAGTTATTGATCAGACTGAAATTTGCATTTTAATTATAGCTACAGTGATTCGTAAGATGTTGCATTGAGCAGATTTTAAAGCTATAGTTTAAAGATATAGTTTACTTTGTTCTTGTTTTTGTAATAAAAAAAAATCTAGTCACCTTTCTTTGTAAAAAAATCAGGTAGGTCTGTGTAGATGGTATCTGTTCTGTATCTTAAGAATACTACTGTCTCATGTTCCCTCATGTTCTGGTGGTTAGGTCACACTGAGCAGACAGTCGGGCAGGCACAAGTCTGACAGTAGCTGCTTGTGAAGAGTGGTTCATGGGTTACGTTGTTTTTTTTTTTTTTAGAGAGCATCATCTTTTTAATGTAGAACATTTTTTTTTTTCTTCTGATCTTTCAGGAAGATGGTGCTCCTCCTAATTGCACTAACTACTGACTTTGGATTAACATAACGTGTTCCAGTACAGACTGTTCACCTTAAGATGCAGATGGAATCAAAACGATCCTATCTGATGATTACCGGTGTATATGAGGTGATTTAGTTAAGGGGTGATCTCTTTTGAAATTGGTCATTAAGATTAGCTAGCAATTGACTTTGTTTGCTTCAAAAGCTTAATGCTATAGCTATGGTAAGCAATAACTAATTTCATGAGGATTTATTACTATTAAAAAGTATAATCAATTTCTGATAGCAATATTTATTTTTTTTAAAGGCTGTAGGTTGGTTGAGCGCACTCAGATTACTTTACAATGGATATTTTCCTGACAGATGAATAATTCTCTGCTAGTCAGTTCACTTTTGAGCTCTCAGATTTAGCACTTCAATTATGCATTCTTCGTTTGTTTTATTAATTGTTTGGTTATATTTGACTGTGCTGAACTATACATGCATGCATAATATATGGCATATTATTCATGAAATTTTCCAATGTGACAGGCTCTGGTTACTCATGAGTAATACAGTATCTGTCACATAATAAAATAGAGTAAAACTACCTTATGTAAGCTTGTTCTAAGTTCTTAAACATAATTATCTGAACTATTGAAAGGAAATAAGTGTTTAAATTACCCTAGTGCAGAATGCAGTAATTTGAGGAAAGAAATTCTAATGCATCAGGTAGAACCCTCCTAAATACATTTATGACAAAGACAAATAAGATAAATAGAGATAATCTTTATTTAATCCCAAGACTGAAGCTGGCTGAGACTGTCATGCCAATCCTTGATCTCAGTAATTAGCAGTTCATTATTTTCCGGGCCAAATTACCTACTGCTGTAAATGTATACGGCTTTATTACCTTCAGTAAAACTGGATTGAATTACATCGGCATAGAATTTAGTTTGTGAAGAAGGAATTACTGCTGCAGTGTGGAGCTGAAGTTCATGCAGGTTAACATCTAGCTTTTTTCATATCTGTTCCTGAGTGCCTTTTCTGAAGTTAGAAGCACTCAGCTGCCCCACTGGAGTTAGCCTGTTTACACTTGCTGTTTCACTGGGGAAAAAAAAAAATAAATCATGTAATGTCTTTTCATCTTACTTCTGGTTTTGGTTAAAAGCAAAGGAGTATTGAGGATTTGGCTACAGAGCAATCAAGAAAAAGCATTGCTTTGCAATGAAGAGTTGCATCAGTTAATTTCAGGAGGTTATCAGCCAGCTGGTCACAGGCTAGATATAGCCTGGCCATGAGTGCGTGGTGAGTGCTGATATTCCTTGCTTTGTGGGCAAGATTTGGGGTGCTCACTGAATCATTTGTCTCTGTAGCATAGGTACACTCTGGAGAGTCACTCCAGCTTCATTAAGACAAGGCAAACAAAATAGTGTGTTTCTGAAAGGGAACTAGAGAATTGTGTCTGTTCCCTTGTAAATCTTAAAATTTTATCCAGAGATGAAAGTGCTACTAAAAATAAATCATTTGTAGAGTAGATTCTACATTAGAGAAGTATTCAAACAGGTTTTCTTTATGTGATTTTAGTTTTGGTTCCCCTTTTGGATTGCTGTGTTTAAAGGCAAGCTGGTAATCGTGAAAATGAAATTTAGCCCTGCAGTAAACTCTGATGGCTGAAATCCATGTGTGTTCATTAATATTGGAAGTTAATTTTGGAAAGCTTCTGACATAGTAATACATCTTCAAATGCTTCTAATGTATGCTGTTACTTTTGTTCCATTATTTTCTGGTAGTGAAAATTGATTTCATCTATTACAAATGCAAACTACTGATTGTGTAGTTCATTTCCTAGTGTGTAGAACTGCAGTTCAGTTGCCACATCTGTTTTTGCCACTCTGGTGCAATACAGGCAGAAATCTGATTTCCTCAAATGTTTCTTACAAACAAAGGCAATTTTGAGATACTCCAATGCAGTGAATTCAGTGGCTTTTTATAGTCTTTATTATATTCCCCATTCCAGAATCACGCAGAATAACAGTATTTTTTCTAGACAGAAGTAGGTTACGCTCATAGAGCAGTGAACCACAATTTAGTGGGAAATGTTATACGTATCAGTTAATTGCAAAGATAAATAGGATTCTCTCTATTGACTCCAGTGGTGGTGTGCATTTCAGGAGTTCAAGCAGTCGACAATCCAAGCAATTGGTCACATCAATGATGTATAATTTGAGTTAAACTCATTAGGTTAGATAAGTGATTTAGCTAGCGTATGTGCTCTGTTTTTTCACTATGTAATACCAGTATATCAGTTCCACTGACACATATATATCCTCCAGTTCCTCCAGTATCTTGACTTTTCTGGAACAGGTATGAATGCGATCATGGCAGGTTCTGTTTTAAAGAGCACGTTGTTGCATTAGTCATGAAGTGACACAGCAATATAGCATCTATTATTTTACAGAGAAATATGTATGAATGAAGTACACTGTTAGCACTGAATAACATCACTATAGCAATTTTTATGTATGAGGAGTATGAGAGGGGATCTGTCTTTCTGCAGCACCTTGAATAATAATCCCGAAACCTGCCAAATTCCTAGTAGAAATGTGTTTCCTGGAGTGCTAAATATAGTCTTCTGAGATGGAAGGATTAAATCCGCTTTCAAAGAATATTAGTACTAGGGCTGTTAAAAGATTTACTTTCCATTCACTACCAACATTTTTGCTCTCACATTTTTCATCTGTTTACCTACAGACTCACCAAAGGGCCTCATTGTGTGCCCTCTTCCTTCATGCCAATGTGCTGGCTAACAGAAAACCCAACATGAACATTACTGCATTGATTTTCTCTCAGGCCTGGAAACCATGAAATTTCCATGATGAATATAAATCAATATTTGTGGTAGAGTGGAGGGTGATCTGCATAACTGCTGATGAAAGAGAGAGCACTGAAACTTTCATTCAACAATCTTTGTTATGTATAAATGCTCATCTTCAGAGAATTTCCGCTGTACCAGGCTTTATACTGTGGATCCTCAAGTTTTTAGTGTGATATTGGAAGAATTTCTTCAGCTCTGACTCTCTGAAAAGATTTTAGAGAAAGTAAATTAATAAGGAGTGGAACCTGCCCGAGATGCCCTGCTTTCTCACTGGTTATTGCAGGGGAGATGCAGTGAAGGCCATTAAATCATTCCTTGAAGACTGACAGAGTTGTGCACATAGCAATGACGCTGAGCTTTTTGCAGGCTAGAAAATTGCAATCCTAGCTTATCTGGTCTCCGCTGTGATAACGGGAGGCCCCATTCACTGTTGTTTCCTTTTCGCTTTCCTCATGTGGATTTCTTTTCAGTCTCTTTTTGCCAATCCTTTACAAAGAGATTGGAAAACAACAACGGTGAGCTTTGAAATTGTCACTAATACAATATTAAACAATCTGCTGAAGGTATATCATATATTGCATGTATAGAAGCAAGCAGTTGCTACACAAGTGATGGAGAATGAATGTGAGATAAACTAGTTATAGATATTATAGATGTGATTCGTAGTTAAAGCTTCAGCTAAGAGTTCACTGGAAGTTTCTTTCTTCCTGTGTCCTTTTTTGAAATAAAGACTCTATTCCTGTGAATTTGGCGTAGAATCCTTTTGATGCTTAAAGGAACGTGTACAGATTTTGAAAACTCTGGTTTTCAAAACAGAAGGACCTCAGAGAGTGATTATATCCCATACTTTTTTGGCTACTTGTGCGAATTTTTGGTGGAAAACTGAGCTGCCATGCACATGGCATAGTGTGTGTTAGAAATGGTTTTGCAATACTATGCTTTAGTTACTGTTGCTGACTGGTTTCTGTCAACAAATCCACCTTTTAAAAGGTTCATGTGTTTATATTTTAAGCATGTAAGTGGCTCAATTAGAACAGTTTTCTTTATGGGCTTGGAACTGGGCTTACTGGAATTAAATATTGGTTCTGTATCTCTTTAAAGTTAGTTGAAAAGTATATTATAGCTAAGTTCACTACACTTTATGGATACATGTGTTTTTAATGTATGTATTTAAGGAGCAAGGAGTAGCAAATGGACTAATCTGACTGTCACAAGCTGTCTTTTGACCTGGTTAAGTGTGTGAAATGTCTGTAATCACAGTGATAAGCTTTGACAGTCGGTTTTGCATGAAAAAGTGTCCAATCTTAAACTGCCATCAGTATTGTAACATTTTGTATAGATTCAGCATTTCACTATTTAGATGCATAGTTTTAAATGTAAGGAAATTAATAGGGAGGAGATGGTCACATCTGTCCTTTCTACAGCGCAAACCGTGTATCTAGATCAACCTGATGTAGATGTCTTTCCTAATGGGGCTGCATATCCTTTAAGAAGAGTTTTGATTCTTTGTTGCTTGCTGATAAAAATGGAAATGTTGTGCAAGAGGATGCATTATTACTGAAGTCAGACTGCATATATTTTTTGCTAGAATTATGATTGAGAAATATGGAAGGTGAATCCTTGCATGCTAATGCTGCTAATTGTGTGAATTATTAAATATGCAAATTACATGTTACTGCAGGTAGTGAGTTGTTTTTAATGTTAAGGATACTTCTCTGGTAGCTCTTGTACTTTTGTAATTTGCATGAGAGTTGTAGCAACTAGTGCAGCAATCTTAATGTTAGACTGATGGAGCTCATGCAAGATTGCTGCACAAGTTGGCATGTCCTAGGAATGAGTGATTGGCCCTAGATGAAAATGAGGTTTCTGCAAGTCCTGCCCATCCACACCAACAGTTTGACCATGAAGCCTTCTTAAGTTTCATTGCTTTTTTATTATTCTGTTGTTTTATTTTTTAATTTTTTTTTTTAATTCTTTGAAAAAACAGCAGGGCCAGGTGGCTAGGTAGTTTCCAATCAAGAAAGAATGCTAATGAATTATACAGAACTTCTGACTTGCATTAAGCAGCACCATGACATGTTATAACAGCCTGTCAAAGCCAACATCTCCTGTAAATCACATTTCAAGGGGCAAAAGTATCCACTTGACATAGCTAAGGTCTATGCAAGAATTGGTGTTTGAGGGTGACATGATTTGCAGCATCTTGTAAAGTAGTACCCCTTCATGATATATAATTACTTTTTTTTACCAGAAAAAAATAATTTTTTATTCCTGCTGCCCAGCCAAGACAGTGGTGTGCACTCTCCTTTTTTCCTGAAAACCCTCTTGTTCTTTCACAAGAAGAAAATCCATTTCAGGGATGGTGTTTGAAAAGTCATTGGCAACATGCTGAAAATATTGATGTTATCTCATCAAGACTCCATATGTCTGCATGTCCATGCAATGTCTCATCTCACTTAGCAAGAAATTGACTTAATATTTTTTTTAAATGCTGACTGTTCCTGCATACTTATCTTAGTGGCCCTATAGAGGACTTGGAGCCTACAAAAATACCGTCAACAGAAACACTTCTAAAACTGATGATTTATATCTTTACAAATGATTGTACTTTTTGTTGATGTAACATATGGAATTGCATTCTGCTTTTTCGCTAGACAGTAATGTGTACCCAGCAACATTAAATCAAGTGGGTTGGGTGATTTTCTGATGTAAAAAGGGGAGTGTTCGTTTCACAATTTATCCTCAGGCATTTGGGTAAGGAATTATTAATCATTTTCAGTTTTCAAAGGAACATAGCTATAAATTTTCTTCTGCAATTTGACCCGATTAACAGATTTAGGTACAGAAAAGCTTGTCTTTTCAAAGAGGTCAAGTCATCCAAGAGTTATTTCTGTGTTACAAGTGAAATGAGCAGGAAGGAAGTGTCAGCACTCTGAGGAAATGTTCAGCCATCTTAGACTTTTCTACATTTTATGTTACGTAACTGTATAAAAGATCTGTAGATCTCTAAGAGACAATGTTTGACTTCATAGCAACAAGATGGGTTAAATCCCCAGCTGGTATAAATTATCCTTCTGTGTAGAGTTGTGTGCCTGCTGTACAGCAGTAGTCAAGCTGGGTGAAAGAGGACAATGGAAAAAGGAAGCTTATGTGCATGCATGTATAACTTATTTTATGTACTAGTGGTAATTATCAGTAATATAATCCCAATGGCTTTGGGAATGCATTAATAAATATAATAAATAATTTTAAATGTAAAATTAAAAAAAGAAAGACAAGAAGAGGATTGAAATAAGGAAGTAAGGCCACAGTAGTGTTCAGCTGCCACTGGAAGCATTTGTACTTTATGTATGACCTGTTCTGTAATTTAATTCAGACTTTGGTGTGAGTTAGTTCGAGGCCTAATTTCTTTAGGGGTGAATAGCACTCCTGTGCATTTTGATCTACTGTCAAAATGTTTTGGATTCTTTCAGAACTGTAATTCTCCTTTAGTTCCTCAAACTGCCTCAGGATTTATTAGAGCAATGAAAGCCAGGTACCGAAGCCATGCTAGAGACACAAAGACATCAGCCTTGTTGGGAATTCCTTCTGCTGAGAGTTCTATCACTTTCAAACAGTGATAAGCTTATCCTAAAATAGGTTTGTGCAGAGGATATTGCTCACAAACCTCTGGCTTTTGTAAAGGCTTTGAGAAAGCGTTAAAACCAAAAGAAAGAAAAAGGAACGGTCATCACTTCTGCTTGTTTTTCAGCATGCCATATTGGATTGCAAGAAAGACAGGGAGCTGTTGGAGAGGGTCCAGAAGAGAGCCCCAAAGATGATTAGAGGGCTGGAGAACCTCCTCTATGAAGACAGGCTGAGGGAGCTGGGCTTGTTCAGCCTAGAGAAGAGAAGGCTGCGGGGTGACCTAATTGCAGCCTTCCAGTACCTAAAGGGAGCCTATAAACAGGAGGGGAGTCAACTCTTTGAAAGGGTTGATAATGGCAGGACAAGGGGAAATGGTTTTAAGTTGAAGGAGGGAAGATTTAGTTTGGATATCAGGAGGAAGTTCTTTACTGTGAGAGTGGTTAGGTGCTGGAACAGGCTGCCCAGAGAGGTTGTGGATGCCCTGTCCGTGGAGGTGTTCAAGGCCAGGTTGGATGGGGCCCTGGGCAACCTGGTCTGGTATGAAATGTAGAGGTTAGTGGCCCTGCCTGCAGCGGGGGGAGGTTGGAGCTTCATGATCCTTGAGGTCCCTTCCAACCCAAGCCATTCTGTGATTCTGTGATTAGTCTTGATTCAATTATCTTCGTTCTTCCTAAGAACAAGTTGGGGAATTTTGAGAATATCGTGTGCAGGCAAAACAAGGTCACTCCTGCCTCCTCTGCTATGGCCCCATCCTCAAAGCACTCACAAGAAACATCTCTTGGCAACACGTACATTGAATTGACTCATCAAGTGATGTTATCCAGTAGAGAAAGATATCATTAACTGGGTGAAAGTAATTTATACCTAGCAAGCTGTTTCCTGTAGTCTTTGTCATTGCCCTACCTTTTGGACTGATGCACAAGTTGATTAAATAGAGCTCATGTGAGGTGGAGTTCACTGGAAGAAGGAGGAGATTGGTGGGGTTGCAATAGTAAAGAACAGGAAACAAAAAAGAAATAATGTGTGAATGCATACATCATGAATTAACAGCAATAAATCTGTGCAATGAAACCATATGTTTAAAGATGATGAAAGAATATTTCAAATATTTTTCAGTTTCCCTGTAGAGTTTCACTTTTCTTGTATCAAATCTTGATCTACAGTTCTATAAACACTGTATTAACTAATAGTAGTTTCTCTCTCTTTTTTTGTTTTTGTTTTTGAGGGACAAAATAATGAGAAATTCTGAATTTAGGTTCAAAGCCAGTCCCTTTGCCTTTGTTCTGAAAGTTTAGTCTCTTATGGAGAAGAGCTGCCTGCTGTTATTGTTGAGTACATAAGTCAATGATGAATCACCCACTGAATGAAATGGAGCCACAGTTCTATCACAAGATATCAAAACAGATCTTTATGTGCTCATTTTGCTTTCCACTCTTTCTGAAATTGAAAGCTTGGTATCCTTTAATGTTTCTAGATTATGTTGAGGTGTGGATTAATGATTACCACTTGGCATGTACTTTAACAGGAAGAGAGTAAGCTGTTTAGCCACTTTCTGGAATGTTTTGGATTGCGTCCTTGGTCTTTTCTGAAATTCATATTCTCTAATAGAGGTCTGTTTTTCCTACTTCAGGGCAGCTTAGTTTGACCTATGTTTCTTCTACTTCATTCCTCAGTAAGCTTAGAGATAATCCTTGTGTTTATGCAGACAACGCATAAGATGCACGTGAGACTGAACTCAGTATGGTGGCTGTTGTTTTCAGCATTCATAAGCTGTGGTGGTGGAAATTCAGAACAGTGCTGTAGTTCACTCACACCCAACCAGGGAAAGAACAAGCATTATATATCATTCGGGAGCTAGTATCCAAGTGAAAGAATGTTTTTATGCAACGGGCAGGTCTGCACAGGTGTTCATATCCAGCTGACAGTCACGGTATATGCTAGGTAGGTATTTCTTTTCAGGAAAGAGAAACAAGTGTTTTATGAGATCCTATTTATATTCTATCTGCTTTGTGAGAATCCTACAAGCCCCTTCCTGTCAACCAAGGTCACTGAGTAAGCATCCCACCCTGTGCATGTATAACATACAGTAGTCTTTATAATGTATCTCCATGTAGCTCAGATGTGTGCATTGCACCTGTAAACGTGCCCGGGTGGACTGGAGCCATGTAACTGTCATAGCATATACTCCACTATAGGCGGTAGAGCCTTATCTGGCCATGCCTAGCTGGCCAGCATCACAGTTCAGCTGCTTTGGCTGCTTCTGGAATTGAACTGAATGTTAATTTTTGAAGTTAATCTGACTCGCTTAGATGCACCTATGTGAATTGCAATCCAATTACTTTGTCAATACACCATGAAAGGAGCTGACGGCAGATGAGTTAGGCAACAGTTACAGTAAGGCTGCCTCTTTGCTTGCTTGGAGCAGTCTTGGAAAACATTTAACTCAAAATCTCTATCCCTAAACACCATGTTTCAGCCACAGATACAGATGAAATACTGAAAGTCGCTGAGGAGTGCCCTCAGTGTCATTACAACAATGCAATCTGTCACTGAAATTGGGATTCTATTTGAGTTTTGCATTTTAGGAACAAACGTTATGACTCACTATTAGAAGATATTAATATTAGAGTTACTAAGCCAGTTGTGTACTTAAACAATGATAGCTGATACTATGATTAATAATACTATGATAAAACAATTAGCAAATTCAACAAATTCAGGATTATTGCTGTAAATGCAGAACTAGCTATTGTCAAAGATAAGGACGATTCTCTGAAGGTGTATTCTATCTTATCAAAACATTACCTACATGAAGAAATAACAGAAACAATAAAGGGATAAAAGCAACGTTAAGCTGTACAAAGATGTAATATACAGACAAAACAACATGTTACAAGGAAGGGTCCCAGTTATGTAAGACATAATTATGACTGTTTGGTCCCCTTGGAATTCATTAACAAACACTTGGGAGCTCTGATTAGGGCCTGTATCTCTGTGTTTTCAGTGGCATAACTGAAATAATTAGTGGCAAAAATGTGAAAAGTTTGACTAAGTCCTTGGTATTAATTTTTGAAGTATGTTCTTAGCTTTAAACTAATTAAGGTGAAACTTTGAAAAACTGCTGCACAGGTTCACTCTGATGATCCTCAACAGTTGAAAATTTTCTCTTTTATGTTGTTTGGAGACCATTTAACAGTACAGATATCATCTGGGAATAACAAAACGCTTGCTTAATTTACTAAAAATTAGTCTTTACTTTTTCCCTTCACTGTGTATCAGTTATTCTGATGAAAGGCAATAGCTTTATTTACAGTTTTTGCCTCACTAAAGTACCTTACCCAGCGAGAATAGAGGGATGCCACTCCTTGGTCTCTGGACTTACCTTTTTCCGTATTGACTGTGTCTTAATTTTGGCTGGAATGTCTTTGTCTGTCCTTGGATTGAAGCTACGGAGTGAACTGTATAGTTACCTCACTGCCTCAGAGCAGTTTCTACTCGGAGCTTCGCTCCCTTTCTTTCTCTTTTGTTCCTTTTGCCATCCTTCTTTTCAACTTCCTTCCTAGATCTTTTTCAATAGGAAGGCTGCCTGGGGACTTGCACTAAATAGAGATGTGAAGGATCAGTGTTTCCCTCCCCTGATAGCTGTAACGGGCCCTGGGATATAATATGCATATCTAGCTGAGGGTACGCTCCCTCTTTCCTTCCTCTTTAGAGCCAGGATTTTCCCTTCTCTGTATCTGCCTTTTTTAAAGTAGCATTTTACTTGTATTCTTTAATTAGCATATTCCTTCTGGCTTGGCTGGCTTTTTCCTGTTTACAGCATCTCCTCATTGCTACTCAACTTTATAAATCACACATTTAATGAGAAGCGCTCATTGTGCATAGGTTGCTGGCCAGGGAAAAAAAGGAAAGTAGAAGCAGTAGAATCAGGGAGACAGGCAAAGGAGAATGTACACCCTCTGATAAATGAAAAGGGAGAGCTGGTCTCCTCAGACGTGGAGAAGGCTGAGGTACTTAATGAGTTCCTTGCCTCAGTCTCCAGAGGCAGTCAGGTTTCTCACATGTTTAAGACGTCCCTGAACGTCTAAGTGGGGGTCGAGGGAGCAAAATCCTTCCTGGTGTAAGAGTCCATGACCACCTCGTGAGGCTGAATCTGTACAAGTCTGTGGGACCAGATGACATGCTCCTAAGTGTTCTGAAAAAAACTGCATCTTGAATAGTGGGGAATTCACACGTCACCACTTCTTAAAGGTGGAATTTGTCTGGAGTAAGAGGAGTTATGATGAAGACTATAACTTGAGAGATAGAAGGTAGGAAAATTAATGTAGTAGTGTTTTTTCATTTGAGAACAGTGTGACAGATTGTGATAAAGAAGTATGTTCAACATTGGTTGATGCACTGCTGCTCCAAGAAGTTCTCATTCAAGAAATTTCGGCATTGAGCAATGGGCGTGTGAAATACCCTCTGTAGTAAATTTTAAAATACTTTAAATAACAGACTGTACAAATGGTAGATGGATTCTTCTTTAAATGGTACGTAAAGATTATGAAGAGGTCCTAGTAAAGTCTCTGAAGTCTTTGTACATGAGTTAGCAAATCAGAAAACTAGATTACATCTCAGAGTGGTGGAATTTTTTTGAAAAATAAATTAATCTGTGATGATAATTTTTAAGATACATATATTACTCACATAAAATACATTCAAAAGGGTATAGTTTCGCTGTAAAATAGTACTGCACAGGTCATAACAAAGTCATGGGTATGTTCTTAAATGTAGAATTTGGCCCATGTTACTTCTGCAACTCAATTACAAAGAGTGTGTGTGTGTGTGAGAGAGAGAGAGAGAGAGACAGAGAGCAGGAAAATAGGAACAGGCATTGCAGTTTTGAGCTGTGCTTACCATACAGTGTTATGAGAGATTCATAGAATCACCAGGGTTGGAAAAGACCTGAGATTCTGTATTTAGGAACTGTGTTGTAGGCAGGAATGTTGAAAGAAAGTATTGATGCTTGTAGGCTGAGGTAATGTCTTTTGCTGGATCATCTAATAGGAAAAATTATCAAAAACTTATCAATTTTTCCCTCTAAAGTCAATCCCCCTTTGAAAAATGATACCTTTTTCCTACAAACCTTTGCTGTTCTGTTGCTAAGTGTAGGGAAAATATATTGTTATGCTATATGTGCCCTTTTTAATATTGGTTGCTTGGGACCTTGGATCTGACAAAGGTAAAAGAAATGAAGAAAGGAACTTTGGTGAATACATAGCAAAGATTAACCCTTGCAGGCTCTCCAGGCTGTTTGTTATAAAGCACAGATCTCTGATGTGCAGAGACTGCAGTGAAGTGGCTAGAACTGAACTGTACAGTGACACGAAGCTACATTTTAAAAGATTTAAGGTGAATTTTTCAGATTTTATTTTGAAGTAGTTGTCAAAGCTGGAAAAGACGTCAAAATATTGTTTTAAGCATTCTGAAAATCAGAATACTCAGTGTGATGCTTCAGCTCTTCTTTCTGTGAAACACACACTGCAACTTTTTCTTCCAAATCATTCATCAAGAACAGTTATTTAAGGCTGAAATAAAATGGCCCTATTTTGGAAAGATATATTTTCTAAATCTAAGAGTGCAAATGCACGAGAACTTATCCACATCTCTCAAAACTTTTCAAGAATTGACTCTGCTCACTTGAACTTTAAACCATCTGCATCTTTTCCCCTGCAGTTGAGAGCTTTCTGATAATGAAATATTTTTGATAAAATAGATTTCAACCAATTCCTTAAACTTTCTGTTCTTTGTGTAGTTAGAATTTAGCACAATGATTCTTAATGACTTCAACCTGTACTTGCCATTCCAGCTCAAAGCTCCCAAGAATATACTTTCATACTTCTGATGTTAGTCTTGCTGCGCTACACATGCTTTGAACAGCCCTTGTCTTTATGTAGTGCCAACTAAATGGGAGCTAGAAATGTCTGAAAATGTTGGATTTCAAGCATGCTGTGCATACTGTAGCTTGATATGGATCACTGGCTGGACTCTTGTTAATTTTGGTGCTTTCCAATGTGTGAAACAGTAAGTGAAAAATGTGAGTTTTTGGCCTTTTAAGGATAAAGTGAAAGATTTGAAATCTGAATCTTTCACAGCTCAGCTGAATGACTTGTTTGCTTGCTGAGTGAAGTCGAACAGATTCACCTCCTATTTCCTAACAAAATTAAGACCTTAAATTTAACCATAGCTAACATATTAAAATTGTAAGAAACAGGAATAAGCAGGTCATCATTTGAAAGCTTTGAGGAAGAAAGTGTTAATGAGACAATTTAAACAGAAAATGATCGGGTGGTCCCTGACAATTGGGAAGAGTGACATAAAAATATAGCAAAACCAGAAAAAGTCTGTAAAGAAGATTTGTTCTGGATTTTGGAAGTTGGAGATAAATTTTTACTGCTGAGAGAAGGAAAGATAGGAAATAGTAGAGAAGACAGACACAGCTAGAGGAAAAGAGGAAAAGTCTTTCATGTTTTGAAAAGGAGACAAGCAGTAGCATTAGATGCCAATAATTCTATGCAGAGAATACAAAATAAAACTCTAATCGTTGGTTACCTTGATTTAACCCCTGTTATAAAATATTGGGCCAAACGTGTCTTCCATCACTCTTCTGATTTCAAATGGAATTATATTCAGGATTGGTTTTGCCAATATGTTACCCCAGGAAAATTCAATTTATACAAAGTAAATAAAGAATCAGATTCTTCATTTTTTAAAGTATCTATATGGGTAAAAAGAGGTATTTAATAAATGCATCTACTTTCATATAACCAATTATTAACTTTTCATGACTCTGTTGTGATGCTGTTGAAGTTGTTGTTGTTAAAGTACCGTGCAGTTAAATGCCAGTGTACCAGTTCTGCCTTATGTTTCAGAATATATGTTTTCATAGTCCAATCAGATTTTCTTTCCATGGAGATGAATAGAACACAGTCAGAAGTGTTATTTGTGTGTGTGTGCTCGTTTGTTGTTTCTGTTTGGTTTTGTTTTTGCCAGAACTGTTCCTATTAGCAGATAGACTAATTTCATAACTGTTCAATAATTACACCCTTCCATTGTATCTGCTTGTAGCACTTAAAATTTGCTTTCAGGATGACATCATAACTGAATGTCTGCCCTTCAGATTATTTCACTCAATGTACCCATGCAACCATAAGGTGCAATTTAATCTTTGAGAAACTATTCTCCACAGGAATAGTTATAAATGTGTGCTCTAAGGTACAGCAGAAAGAGCAAAGGCATTTGGTGCCACATCTAAGATTAGCGAGGTCAGATCAGAGGTTTCTGGCCAAGGACAGTATGCAAGTTGAAAGGGTTATTCCTTGTGTAGGGAAGAGTCTGTGGAGTCCTAACATGATGGCAGAGCAGTTAAAAAGCAAATGGAAAACAAACTGAGCACAGTTTGAACTTCATCAGTCACCGGCAATTCTAAAACTATTTTTTTCCTGTATTAATGAGCAAGTAGCACCATTTTGCACCACTCTGGATGCAACTTTTAAGGAGAGCAAACGTGAAATGCAGTTGTGTTGGTCTCAGTAGTTTGTGGCAAGTGGTGGTAGAAGTCGAACTTCAGTCCCTCCTACCCAAACATAGATAGTTTAGAGGAAAAGTCTTTAACAATGGAAGGGCTATCTCCTTTTCAGAGCATAGATGTTTCTCTGCCAAAGTTCTCTGTAGACAATACTAAGAAAATGTATTCACTTCATTACCTGCAAAACATCAGCTCTCAGACTTGTATATGAAAACACTGGATTACAGGACTTTGAAGACCATGAGACTTTTCCATTGACTGCCATGAGTTTTGTGTCCATCACTTCTGGTTTACAGTTTGTGCTGACCTACTGGGCATGGGGAATGTGTTTCTCCACTATTCTAATGCTGAAAAATGGAAAATTATTGTTGTTTTTCATAGGATGCAGGATGGAAGATAGCACATTCTGTGCTGATGAGCAAGCTAATAGTTTCTTGGTGTCTTCTTTCAGTTTGTGAAGAAATGAAGTCTGACGTTTGTTATTCTATCCCCAGCACATGATGGTTTTGAATGTTATAGCCTAAATGCTGAAGACAGAAAGCTTAGTCACAGCAGTACTGGGCATCTGCCTGCAACAGCAGTTATTATATTCTTCCCTACTTCTTTTGGTGGCGTTGCACTTCATATATGAAAGGACAAAATGAGCCTCAGAGACAGGATTTACTTCTCAGTACTTGAACAGGTTTTGCTCGGGGATGCTTAGCACACATTAGTAAGCAATTGCTTGCAGGAATGAAAATTTGATGCTTATTACCCACACATTACGTGAAGCTGCTCGGTAGTTGCGGTTTCATGAATACATCTCTGTGATCTTCTTAAGGCAAGGGAACTCCTTATTTCAGCAGGTTTCAAGCATGTAAAGATGTGGCAAGGATTGAGGGCTTCTTTAGAGAGAACTACAACTCTAACCATTCTTCCCATAAAGCACTGAGAACTTCTTTAAGCACTTAATGTTTGATTTTTATACTGTTTTTTTTTCCTCATGGATGGAAGTATAATTGAGTTAAAACGGTCATTCACTGATGAATACTTCACTTACAATAGGCATAACTGTAGTAATTTTACTGTCACTCAAGATGCTGCTACCTTGTAAAGCTGCACTTAGGAAAGCCTGCTGTTTTCTTTGCTAAACTAATTGAAAATAACGGTTGGTTATGAAGCATTACAGAAGGTCATTGTTCTTACAAATAAACAATGGGAGATAGAATTATCCAAAATAGTTGATATCTTTTTCACATAGACTTACATTTTTACAAAACAGCATTTGAGAAATTGGCAGCTGTGTATCAAACACACAAGACAGTCTAATCAAAGTCAATAAATTCTGCTTTGCAGCTGAGATGCATTTCAGGCACTAACATTTAGTTTGCTTGTGTTTGTTCCAGATGAACAATTTTTGCATTCCAAGAGGTTTGGCTACAAGCTTGACTCAGGGCTTACTTGCTGCAGAAAACAGAGTGTGACAGGGCAAGGTGTCGGAAACAAGATTAACGCTCAGAGAAACACAACTCATTTCTCATTCTTTTCTGAAAGACAATATTTGAATTTTTTTTTCCTTGCTTTTTTTCTCATGACAACTGAGATCTATTTTTTTTTCTGTGAAAAAATATATATAGTTTGTTTTGTTTTGTGACACTGCAAAAGAAAAAAAAAATTCAGGAAAGCAGTAACCGGTATGTTTTTAATGATGAGCCACAGTTTCTGGAAGTCCTATTGGCATGTTTTATATTCTGTGTTCTATTCCACTAGAATAATGACTTGTGACTGAATGTATAGCCAAGGGCCTGTCCTAATTTGCATTGTTAAAATTTTAACTAATACGGTAATATCCCTGCAGGTCATTTACAACATGCGCCTTCTATTTGCTGAAGCAATGTCATGTAAATTAGAATTATGAGTAGATGATTGTAAGTGATTAAGTTAGCATGTCTCAAGAAGTTACCACCCTTGAGCTGAGATGCAGTAACTGCTGCATGCTCCTATTTCATGACAGGTAAACGTTGGCTAATTTAAGTCACTGTATGGTGCATGATTGTATGATCTTACCATACAATTAATTTTTTTAAATATCTAGGTAATTTTGTTCTTTTTTTTTCCCTTCTGAAGTTGTTACAACCTATCTGAAACTGTCAGTACAAGGGTGCATACTTGACTCTTAGAATCTGTTTCTGAAAACAAATTTTGTTCGGGGGGTGTTTATGGCACTACAGACTGCTGTTGTTTTCTTCTTCTGTTTCCAGTGCAAGTGCATGGCAATACATCAGCCAGGCCAGTGGCTCTGGCACAGGCATTGAGCACTCTGCCCTTGGGAGCAGTGTGGCCTCTATACCCTCTCTACTACCTGTGAATTTTCTGTTTGCTAAAGTCGGTGAAGTGGTAGATGTTGACATGTTTATATTCCAGTGGGGAACATGATAAAACAGGCGAACAGCCAAAGAACAGGGGAATTTTCTTGTAAATATTAATATTTCGTTGTTAAGTTGATCTATATAATGTTGATATGCCTTAGAAAGAAGAGCAAGGCATGAGCCAGAATGCTTGTGTAGTATTCATTTACCCAATTTGAATGGTATGCATTCAACATAGGCACTGCGTTTTCTTGGAAATCTGTGAATTACTACATAGCCACAGAGATCTCAACAGAAGAAAGAGATCTGCTGAAGGAGACCGTAAACAAAAATGTACTGGATGGGGCAGCTTTTGGGACAAGATGGTTTTCCAGGGTACAGAGTGCAGGCTGATGTTCAGGCGGTACTCAGACACTACATCAAATGCTGCCAAAGTGGGACTCCAGCTAGACGTTTTAAAAACCTAGACAGAGATTGTATCTGGCTTGTGTCTAGAAAATAATTATGCACATTCTTTTGAATATTTAAACTGATGGTGAAAACTCTATCATTCATCAGGCATGTTGGTTTAAAAACCAATAGATGTGTTAGCGCCTGAGAACAGATGTATCTTACTGAGAGGTTCACAGGCACTTGATTGCATTCATCCACCCACACAGTCTGAGATAAGCATAAGAACATCATTCTTAAGTTTCAAGACAGCAAGTTGCTGGTTGTAAAAGCTATTTTGGAAGTCATGGGCCCCTGTGATAAATCTGCATTTTTTATTTTATCGTTTTGATGACGTTTCTTAAAGTCCATATAAGAGCTGTTTGTGTTTATTTTTTAGTTTTCTCAGAGCAGAGAGTTCACATGTTGAGAAATGTACTACTGCACATTAAAAAAGGATGCTATCATGAATCATTACCAAGTAATGTTCTTATTGCCAGTTTCTTTCTTGTGATAATTTTTAATTCATTCCAACCTTAACAGAGATTCCTGTCAAAATGAGGGTGAGTCTCAGACAAAAAGAATTCAACAAATGAGTTGAGTCTGTGTACAATATTGAATATTACCAATAAAGCAACCAACTTCCTCCCTAATTATGTTAAATTTTTGCCGCTGTCTGGGAGATACTTCACTGTTATAAATTTTAACAGAATCATCTGAAATCTGCTTCAAATGTGCTGATAAACATCAGCTGAGGAACCGGTCAAGTACTGCAAGCACCTCAGAGGGTGGATAGGCCAAAATTTTGCACATCTGGCTACATTACTGCTATCTAACTCAAAACACTATCTTTTCATTAAAATTGTACCTTTTTTTTTTATAATTAAGATTCTGTTCTGCTAATGTAAGTGCTTTGTACTCTTTCAAATTCATGGCATCTACAGAGCTGTTTTCAGCTGTGTCTTGTGTGAGGGCTGAGGGAGGTCACCTGAAAGTAACAAGAATTATGCAAGAATTTCTGCTTGTCCTTTACTTGGTGCTGTTATTGAGGCTTATAAGCCATACCTAGGAAAGAAAACTCATATTTCTGGTGAGACTATGATTTGTGTGTAGCATATTTTAACATTACTCTATGGGAATTGTCTTATTTTCCTAAAAAAAAAAAAAAAAAAAAAAAAAAAAGCCTTGTACTTGTGTTATTCATGGAAGGCTCCATGGTATGCTTTAACAGCAGTATGCATACCTTTCAAAACATCTGCGAAGGTTTCAGAGCACCAGAAATTTGTTGAAATTATTAGATTTTGAGCTATGATGTAAAATTTAACAAATGGATGTGCCTATGTTCTGAAACCAGAATAGACTATGTATTTTTCTCATGTTTTTTTAAAAAGTCACATATGGGTTTGAATTAATCTCTAGCTGGGCCCTAATAGCAAAGCAACTCATAGAAGTAAGTTATATCATTTGTCCCAACCTGGTCCCCTGAGAGTGCAAATAGCAGGGATTTCATAGTGCACTTTCAGTGACTCCAAGAAAAACAGCTCATATTATTTGTCGACTGAAAATGAGTAATACTGAATGTGTTCTTCCGTGCATTATTTTCCCACATGTGTTGTTTTGCTACATAGATGCTCTACGCATATTAGATATACTTCTCTTGCTTTCTAGGCTAAGAAGTACTTAATTTCTTTTAAATTTAATTGTAGACGCTTTGCTATAGAGGCTGCCTCAGGGCCTCCTGGTGCCCATCATGGTGAGGGCCCTTCCCAGAAAGTCTCTGCTGCTGGGAACAGATGCATTTGTCAGCTCTGTGGAAGACAGAAGTGGACACAAAGCTTTTCAGTTACCAGAGTGTTTTGAGAGCCTGAGTTCTAACGGGACATGCAAAAGGCATTCTAGCTTTGTTAGTTTCAGTATGAAATTGTAGCCCTGACAAGTTTGATCCTGGAAACCTTCCTGCCCTGACAGAGCTGTTTGTATTTGGGAGTGTAGGCTGGGTAGTCCCTACCACTGCTTCTCCCTTACCCAGGGTGGCCCAAGTGGGTTGTTCCTCACAGCGGGCACCCATTCACCTTCAGTGCTGCAGGTGTGATCTCCCCATGCCAAAGCAGGCTGCCTGTTGGGGTGGCAGATGCCCCATAGGAAAAACACAATGTGGGCTGTGGGGACAACCTGTGGTAGTTTGATTGCCGTCATCCCTGATTCTACAGGGTTTTCCTTCATGGATTTATGGTTAAGGTTTACAAAGAAATCTGGTGCTTTATAAATTTTGGCTGCTGAAGAGATTTCTTCCACTACCCTTTTCGTATTACTTTAATTTTTGCTATATGATGAATGTACTCTGCAGCGGCAGCTAACAGCTAGGCTGTAATCAGCATGAATAAAAGCAAATGCAGACTGAATACGCACTAGAGAAGTGCATTGGAGCTACCAGCCGATTTCACAGTGTTACGCAGTTGAGGCAGAGGACGTGAAATAGTACACAGCGCCCTAACTGGCATAACATTACCAATACAATGCCTGCAGCACAGCACAATCAGCATCTGCCACAGAGAAATGTAAAGCCAGAAATCCAGTTTCAGTTGCTGATTTTATGCTTCCGTTACTTTCCAAAGAACACTGAGCTCATTGGTTTGTTTTCTCCTTTTAACTGCAAACCTTTTGAATACACTCAAAGACACTGAACAAAATTCTTTTGTACATCCAACTGCTGCTGGTTTGCTGTGTGGCTGTGGTGTTATATTCAACCCCTCCATGATTCAGTTCTGCTGTTCTTCACTGGCCTGTTATGATTCTTAACTAATTAATGCCTATATATTGCTTGATGTCCTCATGAAAATAGAAATACAAAGCTACAAATATACATGCAAATAATATTTTATGCCTGCTGAACTCTGTTTTCAACTTGTAATTACACAACTGAAGTACCAAAAAGAGAAGCAGGAAAGAGAAGATTTGAGAGAAGCTGTAATGAGAAAAGGCTCTCCAAAAAGGTTCTTTTTTCCCATCCCTACATAATGCAATATTCTGTTATTTTGCTTTTATAGATTGAATACATTATTAATTTTTGATTCCAGTCCTACTCAGAAAGCATTTAAGGAGTTGTTATTCCAGTAACTTGAAAATGATGGGAGAAAAATATTCCCCAAAAATACTTGAAATCGTAGTTCTCAGGATTCTTGGGTAACAATTTGTGTGGGCTAAAAAATAAAGAATTAACTTTTTCCAACATTTATTGTTCCATTAATTGGTACTATTTTAGAGTGCAGCTATCCTCCAGAGACTTCTTCAGTCTTACCTTTGGGATTGTGATCTACATCCAGCATCTGTGCTGCACAGTATCTATCACAATTATAAGCCACAGTATTTCCAGCTTTTAAGTCACTCAAGATGTTTGCAGACTTAGCAAACTGGTATTTGAGTGTGTTTTTATTACTTTGTTCACAATTGGATCCTTGAGTTCAAAAGTAGTAATGAGAAAGAAAGATTTGAGCTGATTCTGAATAAATTTTGACAGATTTATCATCTAATTTCAGACATTCCAAAAGTAAAGGCAGAAGCTGCTTTCGGAGAATAAATACTGAAAATAATCTGCTCAGCCTTAATTAGGATAAATATTTTTTTCATGGAAATGTATAGATTCGCATGTGTATTAATTCAAATATGTAGGAATTTCATTTGTGAATAATTTTGAAATGGATAAATACTCATGTTCTGTTGTTGTGCAGTTAGTTACTATGGATCCTTGGTTTGTAAAATGTGTGGCATTGTGGCTAAATAACATGACTTTTTTAGGCAAACACACAGAAGGATTTGATAGTAAGTTTGGAGTAGTACACACAGATATGGCAAAGAAAAGTGTTGGTAAATGTAAGTGAGCTTTATTTTAGTGCATCTTCTTGGAACAGATCTGTATGAATTGTTCTTGTTTGTTTTTTGTTTTTTGTTTTTTTTAATAAGGCCTTTATGTAGAGGTTCGGTCACTAACTTTGTTTTCACAAAATTATCCTTACTTCCATCTCCCCACATTAGCCAGTGCTAATGCAGCTTTCCTAAAGGCCTGACAGCTTTCTTGCCCTTTGCTGTTGCTGCATGGTCTCATGAGAGTATTGCAATATAAAGAGATTATCCTTTAGATACCAAAACTGAGTGTGCTATGCTTGATTTCTCACTTTAACATACTTCCTCTGGTAAAAGACTTCTACATTCATTTCATTAAATGTTGCCAGATATTACTCAGTGATTCATTTTTCAATGAGCAGTGTGTACAAAAGCAATCTCACATAGTTATTGCTGTCACATTCCCATCTCTTGCACAGGTCCTGGGGCACTCTCCGACTCTTCTGGATTGGGAATCCTCCCAGTGGACAGATTCAGCATGAAAATGAACTGGTTGTTCAATTAAAAAATAAGTTTAGTTAATGTTACTTTTATTAGAGTCATCACAATACACGGTCTTTAGATACAACTCATCAGAACCAGAACCTCAATACCCAAGTGAATGAATGAACTTTTCGTAGGAAGTATGGTAAAATGCTGTCAGCTTTCTGGCAGATACAAAACATCCTTTTTTAATAAGAGGCCGTTTTTCTGAATTGGTGAACATGGCTTGCAGTCTAGGACCTTGAGAGCCAGGGATGGGTGAAGCTTCAGCTTCGCAGAGCACAATTTAGCCCTCAGTGCTGCAGAGAGAGCACTGCTCCTCCTTTTGTTGTCATGCTGGCACCTTTGAGAGCATGACAGTGTGGGACAAAAACATGTCAGAGCTGGCTTAATGCCTGGAACTGCTGAGCAAATTAAGATGTATAGTAATTTTTAAAAATGATTAGATCGTGGAAGTTCAGTGCCATAGGCCTCGGTTGCCATTTTATCAGGTCTTATATACTCCTCCCATAACTGAACTGTTGATAAATGGTCATTAAGAAGCAAATTATCTGTTCGAGCTTATATTTTGAATGTATTATCTTCTGTACTTTATAGTTGTTTTATTGGTTCTGTCTCTTGTTTAAAATAACAAGTGTGTAACTGGAGGGTTGGCAATGCGATTTGTAGAGAATCAGAAGTACAAATTTTCCCCTAAGGGATAATTTTCATTGTTTTTTTTATATTGTACACACATTGAATGGTTGATTTATATGATTCAACAAATGATAATAACTCAATAGACTGTTTTATATGGTGCAGTCTTCACAATAAGAAGGAAATGTAAAGATGTAATAACAGCAAAGTTAAAGAAAAGTGGGTTGCTTCATTTGTGGATAGGAGAAGCTCCACCAGTGAAAAGGGGTATCTTTCATGGTCACTACATTAGTGATTCTACTGACTCTCTATGGGAGAAAGACTTGAACTCAGTGTGGAAAGACTGGTCACTAAGCCTAGGTCATGAGTCAGACTTTGTAAATATCTTATGTTTCTATTGGGATGAGCTCAATATATTTAAAAGCAACAACAACAACAGGATAGGAATTCATGGAGCAAATTACTACTTTCTGTCAGAATGTTAAAAAAAAAACAAACAACTATTTCAGCATTTGTTGGAGAAGAAAAGGAAAAAAGTAGAAATTTACTTTGTTTTCATATGGCATGTATCACAAGAGTAATGGTAAATGAAACCTTACCTAGTGTGATTTTTTTTTTTTTTTTCAAATGCATATTGGAACATGAATGAAAATTCTGGATTTTAGGAATTACTTTAGGGTCTTACTTCGTTCTATTCATGAAAATGTAACAATTTAAAGGTAAAATTTTCTTAGGCAGTCAAATCAAATGAGAGGCAATCCTAGATGAAAGGAAAATGTATTCCTAATAGTAAGTGCTTAAATAATCATAATGAGAATATTGAATTTTAAAGAATTCAGTTCGTCAAGTAAGAATATATTTTGGCATGTAGCTTTTTGGCATTGTGCTTGTGTACAGAAACTGTATGAACATAAGAACCAATCTGAGCCAAAATGCCAACTGTGTGGAGTAACGTAACAGTCAATTTGAATAATCTCATGCCTTGTGGCTCATATTTCTAACCTAGTTTTGCTCTTTCTCTAGTTTATATTGTTTTTAAGAGAGCTGTGATGTATAAACTTAGATTATTCTTTGGATGTGGTGGTGGGAAGTTTCTTAAATTCCACTGATGTAATACTGACCAACAATTAGTATATTCTTTCCTGTCATCCTGGTTTTGTCAGCTGTGGTAGAAACACCAGCTACTTCTTATTGCTTGCTGAAATCACAATTCCTCTAGCTGATTTGCTTTTTTTAGGTGTATCTAAAGATCTGGTTTGCACAAAATAAAAGAAAAACTCAAAGGAAGGGATATTATGTAAAAAGTAGATAAAGATTTGCTGTGTGTGTATCTGTATCAGTAAAAAAAAAAAACAAAACAGTGTGAAACACTAACGGTGTTGTGAATTAGAGGGATATTTTATAAATCTGTAATTAGTATTTTAAAACCAACACAGTCATATTTCTTGCTTGAAATATGAAATGCAACACCACTGTAATTTGCTCAGACTGCGGTGAATTTTAGGACTTCCAGGTGTAAATATGGTGTCTGTTCTCAAAGTTTCCAAATGAATCTGGATTATGAAAACAATTGAATTGGCTTAAAAAGTCGCAAGATAATGAAGTGGAAGCATAGTGGCATTCATCTGCTTTCTAGAGTTTACCAGTGGTATTTATTTTTCTGGTCTGCATGTGAGAGGGACAATGAAACAACTTTGCCTGTAAAGAAATGTCCATACTTTTTGGTAGGCAAAAGTCTCACTTTAAAGTGAAAGATTACAATGTTGTGGAAGTCACATTGTGAGAATACGGGTGTTTTCAGTAAGCGTAGTTTCAGTGCCTTTCAAGGTATCCCAGTGTTACTTTTAAGAATGTGCGCTCAGCCTTCAAGTTTGGCTAGGCAGTTCATTTAATATCATCACATCTACTGTCTATTTTTTAAAAAAAACTTCAGTTTCATTTAGTATTACATGTGAACTTGAGGCATTATTGGTGAAGAGCTTAGGTTAAGAATTAAGGAACCCAAAGTTTGCAGCTGTTTAATGGCAAGGATTTGTTTTGTTAGAAATGCACAAAATGTTAATCACACTGAGTTAGATCACCCAGTTTCAGTGCTCGCAGAAGTTCTAAATCTAGTTTGACTTGTCAAATTACTGTCTAATTATTGTTTACTGTAATTCATCTAATGCCACTGAAGTTACTATCCATTTACATGAATGTAAGTGCAAATGTTATGTTAAAAGCTTCAAAAAAGGACAAATGAATGATTGTCCAGTAGATGGATCAGTCTGTTTCTAGCTTTGTATAAACATATATTCTTACCTATTAGTACTTGCTAAAGTCATGTTTCTGAGTGGCTGACAGGTTCTGTTCCTGGCTGTTAGATTTAGTTCATCTCATACAGACGCAGTTCTGTTCATCACAGAAATGCTCTCAGGAGATGAAATGCTTCTTTGCTAGTGAGTCTGTGGAAGGGCAAAGGTGAAGGAGTGAGGAGAAAACTCTTTCTTTGGCATAAGTATTTCCTGTAGACAGCAATTACATACAAGTCTGTGAACTTCAGTTAGCTACCCACAAGCATTTGAACAGTGAGCTCAACATAGTGTTTGTCTAACCTTCCTTTAATTCACTATTTCAAAGGCTTCTGGTAAAGATGCTTCAATATGAAATACTTTTTTTTTCTTTAGAGTGAAAGAGCAATTAACGTAATTGTGGAGGTGGAAAGTCTTTTTTCAGCATCACTGTTATTATTTACAATGCCTAATTTAAGTTTTGTTGCTTCAAGTACTCATGCAGATCACATTGGGTAGCAAGTGGATTAGAATCTCATGTTATTTCTTTGAATTACAGGAAGATAGTTTGTATTTGCAAATTACTTTCAGGTATCTTTCTGTCTGTTCTTTGTTCTCTTGCTTAGTACCAAGATTATTGTTCTGTAGTTGATTTCCAAGACCCAAAAGAAAGTCATGCTGGAATGGTTTTCAACTTTCAGTACACTGTGGTACATAGCCTTCCAAAAGAAGGATACCAGGTGCAATAGAAAATCAGTAAATAAATTGTTGGCTGATATTATTGTGGGTGTAGATAAAAACTTTGGACATGCAGAAACTGTAGACAATCTGAAAGTTTCCTGTTTTCTTCCGTTTTCTGATTTTCCCAAGAAGAAATGTTCTCTACCAATGGGTTGTTTAGTTATAAACTTTATGAAGAAAATCTCGCAAAAAATGGCAAATCAGTAAGGGCAAATAAACTGATTCCATTTTTTTTCCCCTCTAAATCAGGCTGTTAATGTTCTAGTGAAGACCGTATGTTTCTTTAAATTAGATAGATATGATATTTATATTTACGTACAAAAAGCCTGAAATATGAACATGTGAGAAATCAGTGGAGATGGAGTTAGAGGTTGGAAGGAATCTGGGGAGCTCATCTCATTATGTCCTGCTTAAAGCTGGGCCAGCACTGAATTCGGAGCAGGTTGCTTACGGCTTTGTCCAGTCAGGTCCTGAAAATTGCTAATTCCCAGTGTACCTAAAACCCTAAGGACTTCTGAAACACTAATTTTTTGCTAGTTAAATGTCTTCCGGTAAATTTCAAGTTGACCTTGCATTCTTGGGAAACAGGCAACTGGTTGTACATTTCAAGCAGCATTTCTCTCTCTGGAAGTGGAAATATAGATCATTTTCTCACCAATTGAAGTCTGCATACTATGAGTTCATTACACAGAAATCATTTATAGGAATGTGGCATTTTTCCTTCTGCAAGCGGTGCTGTTAAAAGTTACTCTATATGTAACTATCTTGCAAATCATCAGCTCATTGTTTGATGTCACACTGACTAGGAGTTCTGTGTTTGAACTTAATTTATGAGCTTATTTTGCAGTAAGTCACTGTAATTTCTTTAATCTAATTACTGCTTTAATGAAAGTGTAGCTTAATGCTGTTTTCAAGTGTTATCTTTCTTCCCAGCTAGTAATAGCATATAGTAACAGTACTGAAAATCTGCACTACTAATTTGGTACAATATAGAAAAATGCTATTTTAAAGGAAAAATCTATTCTATTCAGATATAGGTAGAACGGTATATTGGAGGTTTTTTCTCTTCTGTTGAAGCAATGGCACTTCTACTAGGGAGTCCTTATGGATTGGACACTGATATTTCCTCTTAGTAGTTTTTGGGGCACAGATATTGTGAGTGTTTCAAGCCTTGTTCACCCAAAATATGGCCATGGTTCTTTCTGTTCAGGAAATTGAAGAGTTATCTTCTACCAGTACTTTCAAAAGGAACAAATGGCTACAAAGAAAATGTGAAATGTAGCTTCCTCTGTAGCCCTTGCTCTGTAGCTGTTATCCAGGCATTTCTGAATGGAACAGATTTTAGCATCTAGAGCCTCTTTAAGCAAAATCCCCTACCCTGGCCAACTAGAGGGAAAAGAAGCTCTCAGTTGGTCTGATTTAGATCCTTGGTGTCAAATGCACCCTCAGGTCCAAAGAAGTAATGCATTTTTTTTTTCCTGGCTTACTCTCTGTCACTTCCCAATATGGTCACAAGTAGCACACAATGCTAGCAAATTGTCTTTGGTAATGTTAGACGTCATTGGCTGCCTATATTTTATCATCACATAGAATTGTCCAAGAATGCTGGACTAACATTATTATGGGAATGAGGAAACTAGTGGCATAAGCATGAAAGCTGTCCTCACAGTAACTAGAAGCGTATGTCCTATGTTGAGACTAAACATGTCCAGTGTTGTGGAATTCCAAAAATTAAATTATTTAAACTGTTTCCTGAGTAGAGCAATGTTTGAAATAGCCCAACAGAATAGAGTTGTCGGATAAATATAACAAAAAGTCTGTCTGGAAACCCTTGTGGAGTTGATTTTTTTTTATATACTAAGTAAGAGTTCATGTGTCCTGTGAAAATCCATGAACACTTTGAATGGTGAGTACTTCAGTTATGCAGGCCTTAATATTACTATGTTGGTTTTAATTTGCTGTGTATGCATTACATCTTTACCTTAAATGTAACAGTACTCTATTTTGACCCAAGAAGGAAATTGAGTTTGACTTACATTTTCTGCCTTTCCATATCCTGCTAGTTTCTGATATGGTCAAATTCATGTTTCTGTGCCAGCACACACACTCAGAGTGCAATCAGACTTCCCTTTCAATCAGATAGATGTCTAGAACTGTGGTCTGGATTTAACCCTCTTTTCAGTGCCTGGATTTCTTAAAATAATCTCTAACAGGCAATTACCCTTTTTTTTCCCCCAAAAAATGTCTGACTAAGGCAATCAGCTGAGTGTTTCATCATTTCAGTGTTAAGAACATAGTGAGCTTTTTGTTTCAGTTTTACTTTGTCCTGTTAAACTTCTCATTGCCACCTGGTCTTAATACATTCCATCAATATCATTTGGCAATTCCTTTTCACTGGCCACAGGAAGCTCTAGCCTGTCTTGTACAGAACACCTCCTATGGTATGTTAGCATCAGTCACTATATATGATAAACCCATTCATACAAACTTTTGGGAAGAAAGGAGTAAGGGTGAGCTTACTAGCATTTTGCAGGCATAACTTACTAATTTTTACTAATAAACTGCTAACAAACTTACAAATGTTAAAAGTATTTTATGAAATTCTACTTTGGCATTTTGTGAGCAGCTTATATGATTTTCAAATTATTGTTTTGTGTGTGATTTAAAATGCTGCTCTCAGCAGGTGATTGATCTGCTAGCTATCTGGAAGGAAGCAAATTTGCAATTGCCTTATGTACTGATTTCTAAAAATCTTCAGTCAGGAGAAAGGGCTTAGATATCTGACAGAGATGATATAGAGGTATATCTAGCCAACCAGTTTTTAAAAGTAGTAATATTAATACTTTGATGGATAAGACTAGGTTACAAAGTAAATTATGTATCTATTTATGTTTTGCTTTAATGATTTTGTAAAATAACAACAGTACTCCGTTTTATAGAACTGTACGTCAAAGCAAAAGTAGTTGCTAACCTGTTGGGAAAGCATGTAAGAGTAATGGAAGGAACTGAACGAACTGGCAGTTATATGAGTATTCTTTTGGGCCTACGTATCCAAACTTTGCACAAGACTGAGATTTCATTTGGTTAATATGAAACAGAGCAAGTTGTAGTAAGTCTTGCTTGCTGTGATTGAGGACACATACAAGTTTACAGTGCCATATAGTGGCTTTAGTTGCTTTCATGCATTTTTCACCCTGATAAGAAAAAAAAAAAGATTCAATTCTAGAACTCTCCAGTTATGTCTGTTTTGAGGTCTAACTGAAGTAGCAAAGTGGGAATAGGTCTGGTTAAAAAAACACATAGTGCTTATGACAAAAAATTCAAAAACATTGTGGGAATTTCTCAAAAAAGTGCTTACCACATTTCTAAATGGATTCATTTGTTTATTGCCCTTTTTGGGAAAAAAAAAATCCAATTTTAAATGTATGTGGTTTTTTAAAATGTGTTTAAAGAATTTAAATATTTAATTTTATGTGATTACATTTCGGAAGAGAGCTTTTAATTTGTTTTTCTTCTCATTTTGAATTTTCTCTCTCTCAAAGAATTCTCAAGCTTTTGTGCCTCCAGAAATTTCCTGTTGCAAGTAATTTTAAAGAAATTATATGGAAAGATTTATGCCCAGGCTTTATCTTCTTCCCGCTTCTTTTTTTCTCAGTTGAAAATACATTGTTGGGAAATAGACAAAGACTGCAAGAGGAAATAGATATGGTCAATGAACTTTAAGAGAGAAATATAATTGAAGGCCTTGCTAATCGAACACCTCCAGAAGGAGAAACAATAGGATGGAAACTGTAAGAGTATGGTCAGCAAAGCCTGAAATATTTCGACTGCTTTCATCTCATCTAACTCAGGCTGCCTAGCAGTTATGAGTATGGTATGATGAAATCGTTTGGATAATGGAGGCAGATGACGTAGTTGTTTATTCCACTATATTATTAACTATAATTATATAAGATGAATACATTAATGTCTTACTTTGCCTATGTTATTTTCATAGCGGCAACCATAGCTGAATCTCACCATTATCTTTCATATTTAGTTCAACATTTATTCTTTGCAATGAAGATAAACAGAAAGGCAAGAAAAATACAAAGTCATTTAACCACTCCCGGCTGCCCATGAAGTTTGATAAAATCCAGTAAGCAAGTAGTTTACTTTGAATAAGTGGGCATGCAGCGGCTTGATGAAATGAAGATAATAACTCTGTGCCATTTCATAGGAAAGGAGTAGGAAAATAAGGAAGAAGAGAAGGAAGTTATGCCTCCACTCCATTTAATAATGCCTACTGCTGCATGCATACTGTAATATGATCCAGCAGTGGCTTCCCAGTTCTTTCTCTCCAGTTCTGTTCCAGAAATAGATACATTTTGGTTTTGTCTCAAGAAGTAGTAACAATAGTATTTGCAGAGGTGGGTAAAAGGTGAAATTTCAACAAAAGGAACATGAGATTTGCTGATTGTTGTCAGAGTAGAGATTTGTGAAAAGATGGGACAGAGAACACAGAATTTTTAATGGAAGTTCTACAGTGCTTCAAGATACTTAATTTTACCCAAAAAGTGCAATGTTTTTCCACGTTTCAGGCTCAAGATCTTCATTTCTTGAGTTAGTAGTTGCATCTTACACACACACAAAAAAAAGTGCCCATAGCAAACATAACATTTATCTTACTAATGATAGCTTTGAAATTCTTAGTAATCAGATATATTTAGCTACGTAGCTAAATGTTTTTATTTGAAGAATTGGAGAAGTATGTGTCGGGTAAGAAGAGAGAAGGTAATTTGCTATGACCTATTTTCATTCCATTCCAATTGAAATTGCACCATTTAGCTGAGTTCTAAAAAGGGATGCCTGAAGCACTCTTGCATTAAATCATGTGTTAATGACAGGACAAATTTATCTGGTCTACTGGCTTGTAGGTGGTGACACCTTTCTGCAAGGGAAATTGGTGTTCTGCATACTCATCAGAAACTTCTATGTGCTAGGACAACAAAAAGAAAAAGACCTGAAATTTTGACAGTTGATGGGGAGAAAGATTTAAGCTGAAAATTAAGAAAACAGGTGGAAATACACATCTTTGCTCTAAGTAGCTCTGATGTAGTTGTCTCAAATTCAACCAAAACCTTAATGATTTGGTACAAGAGGTAAAAATGTATTGTTCTTAAAGAAAAATGAAATAATTGCGAATTCTGTCCTGATGTAAAAGAAACCTAACTTCTCTGAATTTCATAGTGTTACAGCAAAATTTGGCTTCTAAGCATGTATCACAGACAGTTAAGTATTTATCCCGTTTCCTTAGTCTGAAAATCTAAATAAGATAAAGTGTTCTGAAAGCCATTCTAATGTCTCTCACCCTCTCCCATACCCTGTCTATTGGACACAGCTGAGGTTTCAGAGCAAGGGAGCTCTCTGCCTGCCTGGGTGCTGTGGACTCTGGCTATGAGCAGCTGAATGAAAAACATCAGAACAGGGGCTGAACTGGTCTGTCACTACTATGGTATGCCATGCATTTGCTATTGAGCCATGTTCAGTGTTTAGTACTGTTTCTCTAGCACTCTGTGTGCCAAATGCAGTCATTAGGAGATCTGAGATCTGTCAACCATCTGTGCCTGGTATCTGTTCATCCTCAAATGGGAAAGATATCGGTACAGAGCTGCAATGGGGGATGGTGGTTCTAGGAGGTCTCTGGGGCTTGTCATTTGAGTTAGTGTGCCCCTTGCACAGCATTTACTGTCCAGTCCTTCAACCTGACTAATGGTTGAGTCTTTTGAGAATACTGTTCACAATGTGACAACTGGTTACAACATCTTTTCTTAAATAATTGCCAATGGTCAGGAATATCCAGACAGCTTTCATATGAATGACAAACTTACTAATCTGTGGACTTGTTTTTTTCTGTATCTTTAATTTACATTACATTGGGTTCATAAATTAGGGAAGGAAGTTATGGCTTCCTTCCTGGTGGTGGGTTAGAATACACCAGCTGTGACACACCATTTACAGAGGTGAAGTCACTCTGCAGCAAAGCTGAAAATGATATTGACTGAATTTGTGCAAAGTACCCTTTATTAATTCTTCTTGTGCAGGTTACTTGTGTATATTATAAGAACTACCTCACTGTGTTCTAGTAATGTACAGGAACACGTAGAGACAAAATGATTGATTATTAGTCCTGGTATTCATAATTTGATTTGTGCAGCAGGCATTAACCAATACTAATCTGCTTTCTTTCTCTTTTCTCTCTTATTCCAATTTTCCATTTTCTTAGTGTCTGAAATTCCAAATCTAGATGGTCCTGCTATCGGATCTGAGTCTGCTTTGTTTAACCCAAATACAAAGATGTAGTGTAAGGTGATATTAATGAAGACTGAACTGGGGCTGTAGTCACCCACAATCAGTTGGAGGGCTTCAGATTAGGATAGGCCTAATAGTGAACACAAACATAGTGGAATATGTTCCCAAACCGAATCCTTCATACTCCATCAAATGAAAGCACCAGAATAAATCTTCATGTCTCTCTGCTGGACTGTGGGTCTGGCACAGAGTTTGCTCAGACAGTAGCTCCAGATGTGCTGAGAACAGAGACCTCCTATGAAGTAAATTACTGAGTTCTCATATGCCATTCAGAGAAGAAATAAAATGTAATGAATTGAAGCAAGTTTTATTTGCTGCTGATAAAGTGTGTTTGATAATAGTGGTTAGTTGGACTACCCTGTGTCTTTACTAGTTTGGGAAAGATTGTCTTCTTCCTAGGTTACCTTACTGAGTACAGAATGCCTCTCTAAAACACATGTAGTCTCTTAAAAGAGCAAATCCTTTTATTTAAATCCATCAGTGTATGTAATATTGTTTGTTGTTTGACATACCAGTTCCTTTTAAATAAACTTGCAAGATTTATTGCTATAGTGCAAACTCAAACACTGAGGACTGATAGTTTAAAATGTCAGTGAATTGTATGGCCAATCAGTCTATGATGTGAAGTCTTGAGAACTCTAGAAGAGTCCTAAAAAAAATGTTGCCCTGTGGAGACTTGAAAAGTCTGTGAATCTCCTGCGAGAATTTTCCCTCGATTCTCATGCTGGGAAATGTGTTATTTCAGAAAATTTAGAAGTGACAGAGGAATTTGACTTTTCAGCTTTGAAGTTCTGAAGTATGTGAACATTTTTCCTTATTTGTGGGTATGACAAACTCTGAATACTCTGTTCTGCCTCTGTATGTGGATATGCAGTTACAGCGCTATGGCACTGGACAGAAAAGAATGTTTAGAGGAATCAGAAAGGACAAGTTGAACTGCAACATAAATTAAATAACCAAGATAAATGATGCTGCAGGAGTTAAGATGACAAAGGCCATGTGTCTGTAGGGAAGAAACCATATCCTCAAGCAGCAGATTGACCTGAATTGTTTATTCTTCCTTATTTTAAAATCTGGGTTCACAGAGAATCAGAACCTTGAAGATCATTGTACTGGGACTAAGATGAGTCTGTTAAGGCAGAAAGAAGGCTATACAAGGTGACTATGAAACCTGACAGAAATATGCATGAGAAAGGCATTGTTTGCTTGATTTTATTTTTCTTTTTTTTTTTTTTTTTTTTTTTTTTTTTTTTTTTTTTTTTTTTTTTCTTTTTCCCTTGGAAATAGAGTCAGTTAACTTTCAGGCACAGCAGGTTTTGATCCATAACTGATTTCTTCACCTTATCTTGGAACAGGAAGTTTACCTGTGCTCTTCTCAGCAATGTTGGATACTCCATCTGTCTGAGTGACATTGAACCCCAGGAATCTAGGAAAATGGATTTTTCTTCAGGTTTTGTGTAGCAGAAATTCCTTCTTCCTCCTGTTTCATGCAAGGCCTGGCCTACAACCTTAACTCCTCTGGTGGACTGGAACCCCAGCAGTCCCCTTGGCAGGATTCATATTTAACTTTGGGAGATTGGAAACCTCTTAAAAGTGTATGTGAACAGAAATGTAGGGGATATTCAGAAGATTTTTAGAAACTTTGTAACAAATCTAAACAGAAACCAACAACCCCACCCTCAGTTGGTGGGCTATGATAGAGATTTCATTTTTGATATCTATTACCAGTTGCAAACTGTCAGTGGGAGACTGTCAATATATCAGAATTTCTCATGCCATAGGTGATATTATTTCTCACCACTATCTCTTGTCCTCTTTCTCCACTTGCAGACAGAGAGCAATCATAACAAAGGGCAGCATCTGTATTACATTTTGCATGGGCATCACTGGCTAATTTTTTTCCATACCTGAATTTAACAGTGGGGAAAAATTGTCTGCTCGGAGGCTAATCTGGTCAGACTATGAGCAAAATCATGTAGCCTAAAATTCATAGGAGCAGTTAGACTTCTGCGCGTGTTTAGGTACCTACATACCTTTTTAGATGTGACTCTGAATGCTTCTGATTCCCAGTTTCATATTGGAAACAGCTAATAATTAGAAATTAGATGGTATTCCACTACTTCGTTAGGATATTGGGATGCAACTGCATACCATGAAAACATCTAAAACAGAGAGGTTAATAAGTGCCTCACAGAGAGCTGCTGTTGAAAGACACTCTTGGTATCTGAATCTCAGAGCATCCATTCATTTCACATTTTTCTTTAAGTATGCCCTATAAAAAGCAAAAAGTAAAAATGTTGTGACTTCTGTGTGTAAAACTTTTCACACAGTAGAATACGTACCTTTACTAGAAAATGATGGAATTGTCTCTATAACTCTACAGTGATCAAAATTCCATATTGTTAAATATAAACCGTTTTATGGTAATAATAGGAGATTTGCAAGGAAGAGGGATTCATTTACTTCTAAGAAATGTCTGACCTCTGCTACTTCATAATCCATTAGAGAGAGCTAAGGTCCACATAAGCTGGCTTTCTTTCTCTTTTACCTGGAAGGCATTATTTTTTCAATAAATACCAAAATCAAGTCAATATTTTTGGAGCTAGTATAATTGCCACTTGAAATGGTCTAATCTTTGCTCTGAAGTTGTCTGATACTTTGTATCCAATGCCAGTTGGACAGAAATAATTAAGATGTATATATTTGGTAATTTAACAGGAACATTTGAATGGGTTACATAAATAACAGGCTAATCATAGAATTGTCTAACCATTTAAAATAACATAAACCCTACTGCATATACTTTTATTTGAATTAATGTTGCTGTCAGAATTTATGAGAAATTTTGAAAGAGGATTTAATTCTCACCTCATGGTTAATGCTCTCATAAATAACAATTTGTCAATTCTGTAAGACAGTATGTACTATTAAGTTGTTCAGTGCACCTCTCTGAAATAGAGGTGCGCATTTAACGTTCTGTGCAATGGATAAAACTGCAACTCTCAGATCTCATTTTTAGAACTGCCAAATCATACTCTAACTTATTTTTTTGTTCTAAAGAGAATGAGTGGCATCAGTAATCTAATGTTATGTAGAACAGACCTAGGACTTTCCTTGTATATGCAAGTATCATGCAGTCTTTTTCTGCATAAAGTATTATATGAGTATGTCATTGATAACTGACCAACAAATAGTCAAAAATATAAATAAACAACATTAAAAAAAACCCACACCAACATCTGTTTTGCCCCCCAGAAAACAATCTGATATTTTAAAGGCCCATTAGGAGTTGTGTTCTGGTTCTTGCTTAGGCCCATGAAAGTGATAGTGGCTAATCATTTACAAATTGCTGATCTCTCTTAAGTTGAACACCACGACTTCTGATTGATATTTTGGGGTTTCGCTCTATCTCCTTGCACGGAACTTTCGTTCTTTTCTACTCTCATGTAAAACTACTTTAATTTTGTATGAGTGAGAGGGAAGAATGCAATATCTAGTGGAATATTTGAGATGAATTATTTTATGTGATCTTGTATATGCAAACCAAAATATCCAGAGAGCAAAAGATAGGCAATTGTACCATCTTTGTATGTATTTAGGCCTGTATCACATTGCCAACAGTCAAGGCTGCTCTCTACTTTAAAACTGACCCAGCTATATTTGTTGGGCTCCAGTAGCACTCATTAAAATGTCTGTGACAGCCTGGCATCAGTAGAATATTGCATGGAAGCAGCCACTTCTTTTCATCTGCTGTCACTGTCATCTGCTCTGTAGTTTCTGGGCTGAGCTTCTCGGTCTCTGTGTAGGGTATTTTTTTTCCCTCTAGACAGGAAAGTAGGGCCTCTGCATGTGTTTAACCCCACATTTTTGCAGGATACTATTATTTCTGCTTTTAATTGACTGCTGTTTTACAGGAGAGTGTGTCCCAGATGTGATTACTCGTAAATGAAAGAGCACCAGTGTTGGACCCGAATGTTTCCCATCCAATTACCAGTTGCCCCTTCATTTTATTTTGAAAGTTTTTTCACTTGAGTATGGGGTTTCCAAATGAGTCTGGTAATCCTGGATTTTTTCCCTTGTTTTTGCAGGTGACCTGTAACTGTTTCACCATCAGTAATGGAGAGATGCAGGATGTTGGTGTTGGCCTATATCCCAGGTACCATGTACACTGTTTCATTCACAGGCAAAATCTATGTTAGGTTTTTTTTCCTCTTTTCCTAGGTAGCTATAAGCACCATCAAAGTAGCAGGTAACGTGTTCAAGCAAGAAACTGGGAAATGCAAATAAATTATAAGAGAATAAAAAACAGTCATCAAATTGAAAGCATTCTTAGAAGTTCTGATTACAGAGTTAAAGCAGTTTAAATAGGATGTGTCTTTATACTTTATTTTTATGGAGATTGTAGTCATTTTTAGGTAAGAATATATGCTAACATTAGAAACGTATGACTAAGACTTCCTAAAAAATTGAAAGGAAATATGTTCTGTGTTGCTTTGAAGAATAAATATTTTGCAACCAGGACCCTTCTAAATTGGCAATTAAAAGAAAGAGATTGAATGTGTTTATTACTAAATTACCATAACTAAGAAAGTAAGGTAAAAAGGTAAACTCCTTGAAAGATGGATATTTGAATTTTTGTTTGTGTTAGTTAAGAAAGATGTACCAGGTAAGGGTTTGCCTTCATAGAATTTTGTTACTGTAGCTATCAATGTTGAACATGAATAATTGAACATTTTATCTTACTATATTAATTTCTTTTTGTGAATGTAGGGTTGAATTGTGTTGTCAGAATCTAAAGGTGCCTGTTGCTGTTGTTTCTTTTCCTACTTATGTCATACATGCAAGATTTGACTAAGGACATGATCTCAAGGCCTGCTTTGTGATAAAGATAAGGGAAAGACTGCTATGAGGATGGGGAAATTAATGTTATGAAAAGCACAGGACAGTCATCTGATTTCAGAGTGGAATGGAAACAAATCTTTTCACATACTTTGGGAAAAATAGAACAGTATTTTGGTGCATTATTATTAGTTAAAAGTTTTCTAAAAAGCCCGTGACTGGCAAGGAAGTAGCCGTGTTCTTTGATGGTGCCCTGCAAAAGGATGCGAAAGATTTTTTCCCAGTTCAATTCAGAGCAGCTTTAATTTTGCTGTTTCTAATCACCCTGAGCTGGGAAAATTGTGAATTTAAGCGTGTAGTTCCCAAATCCTAGGCAAATGCCCTTCCATCCAGATTTTAAGGAAGGCAGATTCAGGCATGGCTTCTATTTGAAGATAGATGTTGCTAAACGAGAAATTTTCTCCCCTAACCAAGAGCAGCTCATCTACCAAGGATTTTATTTATTGATAACATAATTGCTTGATATTTAAGATGTAATATAGTTAGCTACTTCTAAATTATGTCCACTGTAATGACAATGTACTAAAGTTTTTTTCTTTCTCTCCCTCTACCACCCCTCACAGCATGTCTTTGCTGAATCACAGCTGTGACCCAAACTGTGTGATCATTTTTGAAGGATACCAGCTTTTACTTCGCTCCGTCCGGGAGATCCAGATTGGCGAAGAGGTAATTAACTTGTCCTCCCTTCCATCACAGACACCTGCAACAATGACATCTCCCTAAATAAATTCCAGACTGCAGGGCCACCAGCTTAATATTTTGATGATATATTGATGCCAATTTTTAGCACATAGCTATCAGGGAGAAAATGATTAATAGAATCATCTCTTCACACTGCCTGGGCCCCATAATCATTACTTCCCATAAATCACTAGAAGTCTTGATAAACTCTTGTTCCTCCTTTCCTCCTCTAGGCACTTCATTTTGTTTGTGTTTGAATGTCTTTACCCTGATGGAAACACTTAGAATATTTCTGAGTGGAATGCAGTGTTCACCAAGTCGTTGCAACAATAAGCATTTGTCAGGCTGCAGCTATGCCATAGTAGTAAACCTTTAATTGGCAGAGAAAGTAGCAATGCCAGGTTTGTTTTCTTGTCATTTCACTAGGAAAGACTTCAAAATATCACTCACAAGAGATTTCAGATTCTAAATTATTCACAGCTTTGTTTTTAAGACAGCATTCGTATTTATTTTGAAAACAATTCATTTGTGGCTAGGTAAGCATTTAGATATAAATGTCTGTCAGAGAAATGCAGTGCAGAATTTACTTAGTAAAGCCTGCAAGGAGAAATATATAAGTAACTTGGTATGTAACAATTACCTATGCAGTTCTAGCTCTTGGTTATTTCATAATCATGACTTCATGTAAGTACGGCTCAGATCAGTGCTTCGATGTCTAGGAAGATCAAGGGCTTACATATCATAATTTGGGAGCAGTATCTCTTCCTCCCTATAAGTTGTTGTTGATCTTTTTTTTTTAACGCATCCTTTCTCTACTATCAAAATATGGAAATGGTAAAATATATGTTTAAGCAAAATACTGTGGAGAACCAACACCAAAGCTTTTGCTTGTTTACTTTTTCTGACAAGAGAAATCTTATAGGATGCAATATACTTTTGTGGAGCCAGTAAGTGTGGTCATTATTCTGTCTGGCATTCTTGTTCGAGCCGAGTTATATGTACTTCTACACACTATTCATTTATCTTGACTTCTTGATTCACAAAGATGGGTTATGTACTTAAAAATACAAGCAGACTGTAGTGTCTTCCCAGGGTATAAGTGTGTTATTCATTAGAGCTCTAAATTCTTATTTTTATGTACAAGAGTATATTTTTCCAGCTGTGATCCAAATTTTAGACTTTGTGTTATGGATCTCTAACCCACAGAAGTCTCTGGGTCAAAATCAGTGATGAAGTAGATATGGTGCAAATTATAAGTCATTTGTAAGGTAATCAAGGAAATAAATATAAATGATAAAGTAGAGCAGTTTGGACTAATTTTTTAGCTGTCACTTGAACAGTTGTGTGAATATGGACTTCAAAATGATTACACCTTGTGGATATCATGTTTTCTAAGGAACTGCCTCAGAAAGTCAGAATTTTCTGGAAAGCTCACGTTCTGTTTTCTTTGATACTTTAATGGCTCCTAGTTTTGGTTCTTAAAGGAAAACTTGTCTTAAGGGACAAATAAAATAGTGTATGTAATAACATAATATAAAACAATATAATTACATGTCTTGCAACCAGTTTCATATCCATTGAAAAGTCCACCCATCAAATCCATACCTTTCCAATTTGGAGAGAAGGATGTTATGGAGGACTGTGTCAAAGGCCTTACTGAAGTCCAGATAGATGGTATCAGTGGCTCTTCGCTTATCCACTGACCCAGTTACGTCATCATAGAAGGCCACTAGGTTGGTCAGGCAGGACTTGCCCTTAGTGAAGCCATGCTGGTTATACAGTATCACTTCCCTGCCGTCCATGTGCCTTAGCATAGCTTCCAGGAGGATCTGCTCCATGATCTTCCCGAGCACTGAGGTGAGGCTGACAGGTTGGTAGTTCTCTGGGTCATCCTTTCTACTATTCTTCAAAATGGTCCCGACATTGCCTTTTTTCCAGGGACTTCACCTGTCTGCCATGACTTTTCAAATATCGTTGAGAGTGTCTTGGCAATTACATCAGCCAATTCCATCAGAACTCTGGGATGCATCTTGTCGGGACCCGTAGACTATATTGTCTATGGTATCGTACTATATAATATCAAAAGCTCTGAGATGGTATGATTGACACTGTGTCAAGTCAACAAGAAATCTTAAATAATTACGAGCAGTAGAAAACTTGCCTGATGCTGTTAGAATGAGATCCCATAATAATTAGTAGAAAGTGAATAATCACTAAGATTTATTAGAAATAAGAAGCTTAGTAGCAAGTCAGCATGAGATTAGAAGGGCACTGGGGCATTACTATTCATAGAAGGCAAACTTGATAGGGCTTCTGGGCACTTGCCAGGAAAGTATATGATGGTATATGATGTATTCACTATGGCAGTGAGAAGCCAAAAATATTTTGTGTGTTTTAGTGCTTTCTGTAAAAGAACACTACAACAATTTACTCGTATTTATCAGTTGTTGATCACCTATAATCACAGGGAAATCAGAGGCAGAGTGACTTGGGGCAACTGGTTGTTGTGGTCATCTCACAATTATAAAGAAGGCGGCATAGGAGACATTATTTTAATTGTACACCAGTAGGATACATGCTATTATACTGGATGTGTCTGCTGCGGTGTGATGCAGACTTATTCTGGAATCACATTTATGCCTCAGTCATACTTTAGAGGGTTCATGCTATACACAATAATTATACTGATCACCACTGATAAAATGTATGCAAGACCATAAAAAACCTTAAAAAAAAAAAATTCTGATGGAAGTTGTTCCATTTCTGTTTTAGTCTTGTGTCTGGACAGATGTTGGCCTTGCATGTTTTTCACAGGAGGACATGTAGCATTTAATGGATTTTAATTTAATTTTTGTGCGGGCTTTCAAATTTATTCAGGGCCAAAAAGTAGGCAGTAGGAAATTAGGACTCATAGGGCAGAAGAAAATTTTGGCCTGAATCCCTATAGAAAAAAAGGTGCTAAATCTGATGGTGTTGTGTATTTGGAAAACCAATCACTTCTAAAAACACACACAAATTCTAGCCTCTTTGGTCATCTTTTATGGCAAAGGCAGTGTGCATGGCTTCATGTCTACTTCAGAGTTCAGTTAGAGCAAATTTGTGTATTTTCTGCTGAAATGTAACATACAGTCCTCTTAATTTTTAAATGTGTACTAAATAAAATTTGTAATTTCCTATGACCAGCAGTAAATATCTTCTTGATGGATTTTCAACAAAGATGTATAAAATTTTCCTGGAATTCGAAGTCATGCTGATCATAAATGCCAAAACAGAAAAATCACAGCCTGCTCATGACCTACGTAACTCTGTCTCAAGAACAGATGTTTTTATACAACCCTAAGACCCCGAGACTCTTTGCAAAACCAAGATGACTTACTTCTTTTTCTCCTGCCATTTGTATTAATTATAATTGAGTTTACATTCTTACAGAATCCTCTGTCTAAAAATTCAGTAGCTTATACAAAACAAAAACAACAACAACAACAAAAAACGATAAATTAAGTCCACTGTAGCATGGCAGTAGTGGAAAATCTTGTCCATGTCATTTGGCAGATGAGTAACATGAGAAACTATCCACCATACCCATGGTTAAAGAATTTCTCTGTCGGAGCAAGAGGTAGAAGTGTTGCATTTCCAAGGAGAAGGTCTTGAGAGTCAATAAGTCTTAAGGCTGTTAAGCAGTTCCCTGCCTTCATAAATGCTATTTAGTGTATATCCTTCAGCTTGGGGCTGTTAAGCAGTTCCCTGCCTTCATAAATGCTATTTAGTGTATATCCTTCAGCTTGGGGAAAAAGATTTGCTACATTCTTCATAATCATTGCAATAAAGAGGCAAGCTTTGGTCAGCTGAAATAATGTTTTAATCAATGCCACACATCTCACATGCAAATACCACTTAGGCAACCTTTGATAAATGGGCGTATATCATAAATATGTGCAAGTTAAATGAGGCTTGCATCTAATGAAGAGATCCAAAATTTAAGCAAGTGTACGAGTGAGACCTAAATACAGAATTTTTATGTTTGAACAGTTAAATGATTAGAATAGACTTAGTCACTGTTAGGTTGGTCTTGTTTCTAAATATTCTAACTGCATTTTCCCACTCTGTCTGCCAGCTACAAACATTCTTTTCACTTATGGCAGGAGTGGGAATTTGGACTTGGGCTTCTAATGGCAAGAGAAACCTTAAATCATTAAAATGTTAAAAGAAGATATCAACATGGTGATGTCCTCCTCCTTCTACCTAATCAGATGTTCTAATCCAGAGCAGGTTGTTAAGTGATGTTCATATCCACTTCTCTTCAGTAGCCTCTGAGAAAAGAAATTACTGGTTTCAAACTTGTTCCTGCTTTCCAACTTTCTGCAACACACATGGCAAAAAAAAAAAAAAAAAAAAAAAAAAAAAAAAAAAAAAAA
>JACDJE010000158.1:65061-84422 GCA_016647715.1 Pavo muticus
TTTTTTTTTTTTGTATGCCACCTAAACCCAAAGCCTGATAGGACATGGATCAGAACCAATGATATTTATGCAAAGTGGATAAGAGACAGAGAATGAGCCATTTTTGGGAACAATTTTGGGGGAAACCAATTATGAATTGCAAGAAAGCATGAAGATCAGGGGCTTGTGCTTGGAGAGGACCGTTGGGCTTGAAATGGCTGAAGGATGAGGTGAGGCCTACAGCCTGACTGGAAACTGCTTTGTAGGAAGGAGGAGACAGGTCTTTCTTACCACACCAGAGAGGACACAGAGGAGGGCCCTCAAGAGGAAGAAATGAAGACACATCATCAGTGGGGTCACTAAAGTTGCTTGAGAAACCAGAGTAGGGGGAAAAGGACTGTAAATTTGGGATAGTAACAGTTAGTGATTAAATGTGAGGAAAACGTGTAAGATGCATGCAGGGAAAGGAGAAGGGCACATCTGAGTCTGACTGGATGACTTAAGGCAGTCATTTGTACCAATAAGAGCTATGTAAGGAGTGAGAACCGAGGGCTGCAAACCAAGATTAGATTGCTAGGTGTGAAGAATAAGACTGGAAAACGACACTCGTGTCCAGGGGCAGAGAAGAGAGAATGAAAAGAGGGAGAGATTGGAGAGAATGGGGCAGAAGAAGTCAAACTTGGCAGAAAAGAGTGGAAAAGAAATAGGCAAAGTGATTTCCACCCATTCCCCACAGAAAGCTCAGGAGGAAGCCCACTGTTTCTGTGTAAAGGATTAGTACAGACTGTTCTGCTTTCTACCTGCAGCAGTGAAACAACTCTACTCTCAGCTGAGAAATGAACAAGCTGTGGCAGAACATTATTTAGATAGCAAAATCTAACAAAATTCTTGAACTGTCTGACTTTTGATGTGTGGAACTTGATTTGTCTCTTTAATAAGCTATACTATCAATCTTCACTTAGGTTATATATATATATATATATATATATATATTTTTTTACACAGGCTTTCTGCTTGTGGTTGTTTTAAGTGCTTGACTTTACTATCTCAGTAATCTTGTTTTAATACAGTCCTCCTTCAATAAGTAATCGGAGTGCATTGTAATAATAAATGAAAAAGAAATGCAGGCATTATTTTAGTTGCTTGTTAATTGCTTGTTTAATTAGAGTACTCACTAATTTGCAAAATGCAGGTTCGAACAATGGATTTCACAGTCATTAGTAGAAATTGGTCAGGTTTTCCTGTGAGTACTTTGAGTGGACTCTCAGGGTTTAACTGAGAACCATGTGAAAATTCTCCCAATTAGTTGAAGTGGGTAGGCTCAGGATGAAATAATATGACCTGATTTTTTAGCTCTGACCTCTCTGGAGTGTTTCAAGGCGTATTGGGTTAGGTGTACAGTGTAATCACTCTGTAGCATTTATTTCTGAATGCTGGTCTGAGATGGGCTGTTATTTCTTTATATTCTTTCCCTTATCATCGGTTTGTGCCCACACAGCACTTTAAACATTTGAAGAACTCTACAGATGGCTAGCCTTGAAAAATTCCTTCTGGCAGACATCACAGTGAACAAACAAGTGTTCTCTGTAATTCATTGGAATTTGTTATGGAGCACAAGGAGTTTAAAATAGCACAAATTTAAGCATTTTCTTCTATTTCTCATTTTAGTATATTTTCTTGTCAATAGTTTCAACAAATTTGACTGCAGTACTTTTATGGTATTTTCGTCACAAGAGGGGACTGGAGACAGGGATGATGTAAGAGAAGCTTACTGCGGGCTCATGTATAGCACAAGACATATATTTGCAAGAAAGTAACTGTTTCCAATAATTTTTTTGAGATAATCAGGAACTGTATAACACAGATGTTACATGCACACTTCAGATTTAGAGCTAGACAAAAAATGAGATTTCATACACAGAGATTTCAGCTGCTGAAATTCCATTCTTTTTTTCTTTCTTTTATGGGATATTTTTTTTCCTCCATCCAAGTTTGGATGAAAATCCGGAATAACGTTTTTTTTTTTTCAGGATTAAAAATTCCAAATGTTATTAATCTGGAAATGTGAAGAAGTGTTCCTCCATTGGATTTGTATTTGTAAAAGTTGTCTTTTTTTCTATAATATCTGTTAAGATTTCATGTTATGCAGGAAAAGTGTATCAAAAAATGTTACCTTAGCTACAAGTAAAATTTCTGTGAAACATACCAACTTTGTTTCTGTATCTGCTGCACACAGCTCACCATCAGCTATATTGAATCACTGATGCCCACCAGTGAACGACAGAAGCAGCTGAAGCGCCAGTATTGCTTTGAATGTGATTGTTGTCTCTGCCAGGATCAAGAAAAGGTAGGTTGAGCAAAGAAGCCTCTTGCCAATGCAGCAGAATTTTCCAGGGGCATTCAGCACCTTCCCTTCCTTAATGTGGTACTTATATTTTGCTATTAATTGAATCACCAGTATACAGAAGAAAGTAACCCCTGACCTCAGTTCTGTTTATGTTGCCACAAAAGACAACCGTGAAGGAAAGGAAAGCAGGAAATACTGACTACATGATAAGAAGAATTTCTTGCTAAAATATGCACTGTCCACAAAGCTAGGAGCCACTTTCAGTTCTAAGGTGTGGTTCGGATTATTTTGAGATTCAAGAAACTCTGAAAATGAGTTGGTATGACTTTCAGCTGAAAGGAAAGGTTGATTTTTTTCTATTAAAAAAAGTACTATTGGAACAGAAACTCATTGCCTAATGCTAGAGGAAGGCTGTGCTTGTCTGCATAATAATGTTAAATAAATTCTGACAAACACTTGCATCAGTAAATTTTCAAGAATTACCACATACATTTAGCAATTGGCAGTGCTAAGTGACACCCATGGTGGTGAATCTCCTTGGACAACTACTCATAGCTTTTATGTTCTCTTTTGGAAGTTCTTGGAGCAGAAGCTGTAGTAGATAAAATTTTGTTCAACAGGACCTAGGGTTCAAGCTGGCCTTGATTGATCCTTTTTGGGGCTGCTTCATATTTAGACAGCCCAAGCAGAATAATTCTGGCTGCAAGCCTGAGGTGAGATCAAATGGAATGTGTAAAATGAGGCTGTAAGATTTATTCATAACAGTTCATCCACTTTGTCTTTCTAGTTATAGTTCTAATTTTCAGAAATGAATATTTTTGGTGAGTCACATGCCACAGCTTGGTGTGTTCACAGTAGATCAAATGTGAAAGATATTAGTGAAATTGTGATTCTAAGGAGCATGGTTTGATTTGTGAAGTAATTGCTGTATGGCGAAAAGATTAAAAATTAGTCCAACAACAACAGCATTTAAAAAGTGTTTGGGGCAGGACAGTTGTTGTGTAATTTTGTTCAAGCCAGAGTATGCTCATTAAATGCATAACGTATCATTTGAATCATAGATAACCAGTTCAAAAAGGAGACAGCAGAAAAGTTTCAGGCTTATGACATAATACTAAATGACTTCCTGTCCATGTGCAAAAGTTGCTGGCATTTTGTGCCTGACAAAGATTGCTGCAATGCTATTTGGAGGCAATGAAGGGAAGGAAAGACCTCTATCTTTATTTAAAGATGCTCATTCAAGCGCCTGCCATGAAATCTCAGATTAGCTTTGGGGAATGGCATCCCAACACAGATGCAGTGATGATTAAGAAACATAAACGTGCTAAAGGGTTTTTATGGATCACTTAACAGTCTGTGGAAGGGGAGACAAGTGGCATAAAGACCATTCAGCATGTCAAATGTTTTAAGAAACAAGATCCACAGGTTGGAGTACACTTATAGTCACTAACTGTCAATATACCACATCTACAAATATTGTATTGATGTTATATATATATGCATACTTATAAAAGTAATAACCTCATAAATAGATTAAAATTAAGTGGGGTTGTTGTTGTTGTTGTTGTTTTCTCTTTGAATGTTTTTTAACTGTGGTTTGAATTCATTTTCAATAGATATTTTTTTATCTTTTGGGAAAATTCCCTGTGAGGCAAAGGTCCTTCTGATTGCATTCTGAAATTCTTTAAGCTTTCCTCATTGTTGCCATGTAAAGACATCTCTAAAGAGCTAGGAATCTTATCTCAACATTGTTGATGTCTAAGAAGTCTTCTTTGTCCTTCATTTCAATGTAGGATAAGTAGATAAAATCTCCAGCAATCTTCGTAGTACTGCATTTCTTCTTTCTTCTGCATATTTTTTAAGACACTTTGTAAGTATCTTTGCAGCATCTTGTCTGGTATATTTTCTAAAGAGTTATTCCCCATATCCAAAGAAGAGACAAGCAACTCATTCGAGCTCTCTTGCAATAGGCATATACTAGAATGGCTTTGAGAGGTTAAAGAAAGCCTTTCAGGAAAAACCCACTCTTTAAACAGATAAAGTTAGGTGAGATATATTACATTACTCCACAAAAACAAGAATCTTATGATTACATGTCTCGCTAGCTCTAGACGGCAGAGAGTGCAGTTTCAGCTACACAGATTATGCTTCAAATATTTGTCTCTGGTTGCTACTATAGATACATTTATAATACAGCCAGTGTCGCTGCTTCTTCACTGTTATTTGAGCTAAAATTGATTAAACTAGAATTGTGGTTACATTTGTGCAGTTTAACTGTGTATACAAAGAAGAGTAGCATGCCAACGTGCTCTACTGCTATTCTAGTTTATGTGATTCTGCCGAGGCTTTTTCTAACATTTTAGATTTCTGGTAAGCTATGATTTAAGATGCAACTTATCTGTGGAGAAATATTCTTTATTTCTCATTTACATTTAATGTGGATACATGTAATATTTTATGCAATAGCTGTATAAAATAGCAAAATTCCCTCTGACACCATCAGTGGCTTTAACATTCATAGTCACTTTGTCTTTATGGTAAGATAATACGGTGTAGCTATCATCTCAATTTGCTTCCCTATTACAATTCTTTTGTGCAATTGTTTGTATCTCAGACTGTTATGTCTGCATTTTCAATTATACTTGTACAACACCCCAGTCACCCTACTCAACTGCTGCTGAGACACGCTGGCTCGCTCAGTGTAAGCAGACACAGTGCTGGAACAAGTGGAGAGGACCATGTCTTTGCAGATGGCCTGACACTGCATATTGTATGAGCTAGCATTCCTCTTTGGTCACTACTCTTCAGAGGGATTCATGGTGAGTCTCTGCTTGCTAAGCATTTTTCTGTTTGGCTGTCCCACCACCAGGACAGCCATGGGCAAATCCAGGTTCAAAGTAGTCATCAAGGATGAGAAAACATGGAAGGTGAACAGTGGTGACCAGCTTTAGCTGTGGATCTCAAATAATTTTTAGTGCCTGGGCCCTAGAGTCGGCTCCACTTTAATTTTAGAATATCATGCCATAATGCTAGCCGCTTTATTTCAGCAACTGGTCAAGTGCCTGGCTACTGATTTAACGTGGGAAGAGAAGCATGTGTTAACACACCAGTGTAAACTGGTTAAGATTGAGATGATCCTTTTGACAGTACAGTTACTGCCCAATTAAATGGTACTAACTGTGAATCTATCCAATATTTTTAATTGATTGTGGCTCGAGATGAGAAAAAATTCAGCAACTAAAAGAGGGAGAAAGAAGACATCTTTTTAAGTCGCTCACAGAATGTTTGCTGGCTCTCGGTATTTCAAGTTTTTGCTGCTGTAATGTCTTCATTGTATCTCTGACAGCTTTTTACATTATTATTATTTACTCCAGACATTTTTAGATCAATCTCCACTATAATTCTGAAGTGTATTACTTCCTAAAAGCTGAACTTCTGGCACATAAAAGCCTCTTACATTAATTATAATTAAAGATGGGATTACACTGATGACATATTTTAAAAGGAAGATGTTTTTTTCCAGAGTCATGAGCCAGAGTATTGTTCACCTTTTCAGCCACGGATTTACAGGAGATTTGTGCATATAGAATCACTTCACTATGAGTTGTCTTTTTCCTTGGGAGCCAGGATTTAGTCTAGCTTGGTTTTTGGAAAGCTTTTATTTATTACAAGGTCATAAGCAATGAATTTGAATCATTTTTACATTTGGCCAGTGTTTTATACTTGCCAAAGCTAATAATAACATAATGCCAGTAAGTACTTTATTCCTTTAATCAGTTTATTGCTCTGCTTAGTATTCAGTCGTATTGCACTCTGAGTTTGTACAGAACATCACAAGTCTACTTTCCAACTTGAAGATTCTCAGAATTAGGTCATCTGAACAGTAGCCAAACCATCTGCTTCCATATGAAAATGTCACCTGCAATTCTTTAGCTGGTATTACCCTTCCATGCACTCACCAGCTCTTTTTTTTTTTTTTAATATCCTGAGAAATAATGAAACTGTAGCTTATGATTGTCATTAAATGTAAATGGTCCTTTAACTCACTCAGTCAAATTTGTTGTAGAACGTATGTCCGTGGTTGGCTCATCTCACAGGTTTCTGATAGTAATTTGAATATGGCTTTTTACCTTCATGTTTCATGTCAACAATCTTGTTGAAGAACATGTGCTTAAATCACAGGGGAATTGTTACATGGGAAAGGGAAGGCTGAAGAGACACCATATTGCTCTCTTCAAATACCTGAAAGGTGATTGCTGCAAGAATGGGGCTGGTCTCTTCTCACTGGTGACAGGATGAGGGGAAATGGCCTCAAGTTGTGCCAGGGGAGGTTTAGGTTGGATATCATGAAAAACTTCTTTACAGAAAGGGTTGTTAAGCACTGGAGTAGACTCCCCAGGGAGGTGGTTAAGTCACCATCCCTGGATGTGTTTAAAAACCGTTTGGATATGGTGCTCAGGGACACGATTTTGTGGAGGGTTGTTAGAGTTAGGGTAGTATGGTTAGGTTGTGGTTAGACTTGATGATCTTTAAGGTCTTTTCCAACCTGAGCAATTCTATGATGCTGTGAAAAACAGTAGTACTGACTGTTGTGAATTAGCATGTGAAGGCTTCATTTGAGATTTCTACTCCCCTCCCTCTGGGAATTTATATTTAGGACATGGGAAATATAAAATAATGTGATAAGGATTGCCATTTTAATTGGCTGGATTGCCAAGTTCCTGAAGTTTGTTTCTCATCTTCTGCAACATTTATTTATTTTCAGGTATTTACATTTTCACTTTTCCAAGTATAATATGAAAGATGAGGTCTCCAGATTGATTTGAAAAATGAAGTCTGGGAAGCAAAGAGTAAGCAAGATTGTTGAAAACAAGTCTGCTTGTTCAGATAACTGAGCATAAAACCCCTTGATCAAAACAGAGTAAAGTGGGAGCATCTGTATCTCTAATGATTATTCTAAGGCACTTACTATTTAAGGGTATGTTGAAAAAAAAAAACAAAAAAACAACAGATCAGGACTTTGTTCCAACAAAAAGCTGGTTTAATAGACCCGCTAATACAAGATAGGGGTTTGTGATACCTTATGTTATAAATACTCTGTTCATTCCTCATCTTTTTATTTGTTTACCACTAGAACTGCCTTTAAAGCAAACTACATCTGGAAGTCAAATCAGCTCTATCATATTTCACCCACCCACCCTTTCAGGTGAACATTAGTATCGCCAGTGGCAGTAATTAGCTGCCCACTAAGACACAATGTTAATTCTTTCCATAGGTGGTTGGCTGATTAGCTGTTCCTTCCTTCTGGCAAGACATTTGGTAATGAAGTAAACCCTGGATCAGATCCTGAAATCCATCAGTCTTAACAGTCTTCTGTTCCCTTTCAGGGATCTTACTTTCTTGGGATGTGCTTCGTAACAGCCAAAGACAAATGATTTGGTTTTTTTCTAGTGCCAAAAATGCCACTAAAAACCAAGGCAACTGTTTCTGGACTCCCTTGTTTGTTAACAAATGCATCTTCTCTCCAGCCTCTTAACATTTCATACACGACTTCTGAGACTTCTTCCATCTTTCAACATTGTAATTTTTTTCCCAAAAGGCAGTCCCACAAACAATGTCAGACAGTGACAAATGGTCAGTGATCATTTTTCTGTGACAACTTACCTCTCCTGGTTGCTTCAGGACTGCCTCGCTGTGCTCTGGTCATGACTTGGCAGCAATCAGCTGGAGCTTGCTTAGGTTGTCAAAGGTCATGGAAAAGATACGACTGTTCATATAAACAGACTGGAGTTCAGAGCTGTCTGCAGACTCCTTTCTTTTTTGGGGCACCCTCAATAGAGAAACCAGAATCAATTTGGGCCAACAGTTTTGTGTTTGAAGCCAACATAAGAGTTAGAGACTTGGAGTGCCAAGGAGTCCAGCTTTCTGCTCATCTGAGGGGAGCAGAACCTCATTCTTTTCAGACACAGCCATTTAAGTGGAAATATAAATCTTCTGGCAGATGTCTTAAGCAGAAATATTCTTTTGCAAAGGGAGGAGAATCTGCTCCCATTGCTGCTACACACTGCAGCATCCACATTTAAGTGCCCAATTAGTGTTCTCCTTTCCAAATGTCCAGCTTATTTGGAACTGTCATTAGAACTAATTATTATTAGGGTTTCTTTTTTCCAGTGGTATCATTCATCTAGCATTTACTCTTTCATCTCTGCTTGGAAAATAAACAGAAATAAGAAAAGTCTCATTCTGGATAAGTACTTCAAAATAAGCATAAAGAAAATAGAATATGCTGAGAGAAACAGCAGTAATTTATAACATAAAACTAGATCAGACAAGGGCCACAAATAAGATCAGAGGGCTGGAGCACCTCCTCTGTGAGGACAGGAAGAGAGAGCTTGGGCTCTTCAGCTTGGAAAAGAGAAGGCTCTTCTGGGAGGACCTTACAGCAGCCTTCCAGTACCTGAAGGGGGCCTATAGGAAGGCTGGAGAGGGACTTTTTGTAAATGCATGTAAAGACAGGAAAAGAAGAAATGGCTTTAAACTGGAAGAGGGTAGATTAGACTAGATATTAGAAAGAAATTATTTACTGTGTGGGTGGTGAGACTGAAACAGGCTGCCGAGTGAGATTGTGGATGCTTCCTCCCTGGAGGAGCATTCAAGGCCATACTGGATGGGACTTTGAGCAGCCTGGTCTAGAGGGAGGTGTCCCTGCCTATAGCTGGGGGGCTGGAACCGGATGATGTTAAAGGTCTCTCCCAATCCAAACCATTCTATGATTATATGAAATCAGACAAATCATATTCCAAACACCTTTTCTTGGATTAAACCATTGAATTATTACATCTAAAGTTTCTGCATATGATACTTGACATGGGAAATTAACTTTGTTCAAGGAAGTTGAATAGACTGTTAATGTACTGTCACTGGACAATGCATTACAGCCCAGACCCGCCTGGATGCCCACCTGTGCGACCTGGTGTAGGGAACCTGCTTTGGCAGAGGGGTTGGACTCGATGATCTCTGGAGGTCCCTTCCAACCCCTATGATTCTGTGATTCTGTGTTGTGCCCTGAAGTGAGCAGCCTGAAAACTTTTTTATCTCATTGGGATACCTAAAATCCCACTGTAAGACAAACCTTGAGTTCTCTTTCAGTGAGGATGCTATAATACCTTGTGTATGTCAACCTGTAAAGGTGCTTTCTAATATCAGTAGGACCTAGGGGATGCTTTTTCTTGATCTGTTTATCAATCCATTTCATCTCAGCTCTGTAGATCTGTTCAAGATGTTTTCTCTGAAGTGTTTTGTTGCTTTTTACAAAACTGAAATGGCTCTACAACTTTTTCTTTCCTTCTATTTGTTAAAAATCAGCACACCTCTTCTTTCAATTTGATATTATTACTATTTATTTGTTCATGTTTCTGTGTATCCTCTGGCAGAGGGAAAGTAACCCAAGACATTTTATCCTTACAAGATGTAGGAGTCAAGAGCCTCTGAACTCTTAATCTCAGTGTTCCCATAAAGAGGATAAAATTTCCAATTTCCTGTGACAAATAGAAGTTGGGGGTAGGTAGAGATGGTTTTGGAGATTTTTTTTTCGAGTTTCTGGACAGAACAAAAAGGAATCTGAGTCAGTCATTTGCTAGAACACTTAGCAAATCAATTATCTCCATGAATCATTTTGTTTTTAGATAATTTTAAATGACAATGAAAAGCATTGGTCACATTTAGCAGAAAAACATTGATATTGATCTTCATAAATCCCATGAAATAGATGTTATAAGTGAAATACAATAGTTTTTAGTTCAAAAAATACCATAGTTTTTAAGAATTGATATGGAGTAGGTTTTAATTTCCTAAGCATGTCGTGTAACTACTGGGTTATGAATTTAAAAAAGAAAGGAAAAGAAAGTGAGTGAAAATACCTCTTTTTCATCAGTTACATGGATATAGTCTAAATCCTTTTCTGTGAAGGAATGAATGACTAAACACATAGCCACACAGGAAACATTACTTTTTAAGCACCAAACCAAGACATCAACAGTAAAGGTAACGAACATTCTGAATCACACCAATGTAGAGAAAAAACAAGGTAGAAACAGGTTTTCATCAACAGTTTTCTAAATTAACTTGTAATAGCATGCAGTTTTATTGGGTTGCTAATTTTTTTTTCCTTTTTGCAAATAAGTATGTAGCAAACATTACAATGAAAATGAAATGTAGTTAAAAAATTATTTTTGGATCATGAGGTATGGGTCAGTTATTGGCTAGCTATACTTAGCAGTAACTAAAACAATGCTAAAGTGTTGTTGTTTATATCAGATATCTTGCCTGTAGGTAGACAAAGGCAAAATCAGTCCTTTCAGTGCCTAAATCAATTCTAGTCCTTAATTAATATCCTCTAAAATCTATTAAAGCAAGAATGAGCTCATGTGAATAGCAAGGAAGTCTATAACTTTTGAGATTGTAAAGATACAGACAGGCTGCTTTGGAGTGAAAAATTGCTGTGGTAAGCAATGTCCCGGATCAATTTCTTGCCAATAATTTAATTAATATCACAATAATGTTGTAATTGAAACTGTAATTATAAATGTTTGCATTTGTGAGTTCAGTTTAGACATGAATCGGAACTTTGTGTGTGTAAAAGGCAGCAAGCTTGAAAAGGCTGAATTCACTCTGGCCATGTGAATTACAGCAGAGGAATGTGTAAATTGTTGACCCGCTGCAAGATCTCCTGTTATTTTCCACAAGATTGCTCAGTAAATTGTATTACTCAAGCTGTTGATTACTTAGCAAACAGTGATTTGAACTGAAGAGTGTGGTAGAATAGTGCATCACAACTGCGCAAGATTACCTAACCACAAACATTAAGTAAAAAGTGCTGCTGCATCATATTGCTTTAGAAATGATAAGAAAATGTTTTAGGGCTGACAAGCGTTGGTCATAGACTAAAGTTTCTGCTGTTTCTTTGACAATGTCTGGACAACTAGATTTTTACTCTCAAAATGTCTCTGTATATTAGGGTTGAATCATTCTCAGGCACAAAGAGTGTTTCGGAGCTTTGAAAGCTTTTGATGTGATTCCAGCTACTGCTTAAATAACAGGGTAGTTTGAACATAGACATTTGTTATAGGGAAGAAATATGCTGTGAAGCTGTGTCACTTAGGACACTGTATTTCATTAATGGAGGTAGGGTTACGTGTTCAGAATGCAAAGTAACATTTTTCTCCCCAACCCAAACCCTCACCTGCAAAAGAAATGTTAAAAAATGACATGCTGAGATACCAGGCATTTCTGAGGGACAAAACTCATCCATTTGAATGGGAAAAATATTTTAGGAAAACAGCACATCTCTAAGCTCTGAGTGAAACAGTGGAGAGTACTTATCAGGCGACAGAGAAATACATTACTAATACTGTGGACTGTTTTAGACAATTGAAAGTCCAGTATTGAAGTATCACCAAATAATATTTTTCTAGCAGGTTGCTTACATGTGAGTTGAGATGTCTAATGTTCTGTACGTATTTTAGAAACTAGGCTACCTCTTCTTGCTTTGGATCACTGTGGCTGATCACCACTGATAGCTGAGACACATGAACTTGTAACAATGGCAGTCAGCTGCTGCCAGGAGCCAACTGCACGATAGATTTTTAAACAGTAAATAAAGACCCTGAAAATAATTCAAAGGTGTTATAGTAGTTTCCATGACATTATGTCATATTAGATGATGTCCTGTTCACACTTTGGGATATGGCCATTTTCCTATTTTTCATGACAATTACTAAAAGAAAGTCAGTATTATTGAATAAGGATAACGGACAACGAGAAAGGTTCTGACAATAGGTTGTGTCAAGCAATTATTTACTTTACAGAGCATTTTTAGCTGCTTCTGTTGAAGACCTGGGACAGCTTCTCTAGGCTTAACTTAGGTGGTCAATAACAATTCTCCAGAGTAGAAGTTCTTTAAATGACTAAAAAGCTGTATGACCTCTTTTAAGGGTATTCATATACTTCTCCTTTGATGCTATGAAACTGATACTCAGCTACAAAGCAATCAAATTTGTTGGCAAAAATTCTACAGGAGGAAACTCCAGGTACTATCCACTCATAAGAGCTGTAATTGTACAAAATGAATTCAACCATTTTATTCATGATATTCAAAAAGCTGGTAGACTAGTCAGCGTGGATTTGTGCATTGACATTGAATAGACAAGCAGCATGATAGTGTGATCTAGGCAGTCAATTTTGTCAGCCCTCCAGGAATTTCCCCTTTCACTTTTGAAATTTGTCCAGTATTTTAAGGTATAGGGTAAATGGATAACTGTATATGATCTTACTCACCTTGCATGTGTTTTTCTAAACCCTAAATTCTGTGTATTTCGTATCCATTCATTCAGAAAACAGTATGCTTCAGTGAATATTGTCATTTTACATTGCGGTTTACGTTAAAAACCTAATTACTAAAGCTACCATTTTATCAAGTGATATATCATGCGTTAAGATATTAAATTGTTTTCCTATGAATGTTCAAAATAAATATCTAACTTCATGTCAGTATATATGTCTTCAGGTAGAATCAATAATTCAGTGGGCATAAATTCTTCAAATCACTGAAGCATAAATGCAGTTTTGATGCAGGAGTAACTAAAACTCAGCAAAATGTTTAGTCATCTGCACAAATACTAACTTCAATGGAGTTTAAGCATTCACTGAAACTTAAGTGTACTCATGATTGTGGATTATGAGTGCAAATAACTATATATTCTGAGAATTTTGGACCTGTGTGTCTCAGGCAGATGTACGTGTTGCATCTTCATTTGTAGACTCAAGAAACAGTGTAGATTTGCCTGACACTTGTCAGTTCAGTTGTTGATAGACCTAGAGATTGCCTTAACAAATGTGCAATTTCTAAGTCTGAAATCCCAATCTCACAATTGCTATGGATTAGGCTGAATCCTTCCTCAGGTGACCAAATTACCCATGAGAATTTTTGGTCTGATAATAGAAATTACAGTGGAATTACAAATGCACCAAGAATTTTTGGGTGGTCTGGCATAAGACCCTGTTTCTCCAATGCAAAACTGTTAATACTTTCATTTTCCTCCCTTCCTCTGGCTTTTATGAGTTGAAAAATAATGAACTTCCATTTATTACTCTTCTCATAGTCTAATGTATATTTATTTCTGCTTGTAGCTTATGCAGCTAGGGTGGGAATTTTTTGGTCAGAAGCTTTAAGCGTCTGAAATTAGGAAGTTTATAATGGCCGTGCTGTCACAAACAACAAAGCTTGGTCCTGTTGCTCATGAAATGAACAACTTCCATCATAGGCGCTGGGGTCCTGGGCCTGCAAGGAGCCAGTCATCCCACGGGGACCTACTAAGTTGGATGTCCCACAAGGGTTTTGTGAAACAGTTTGGAGAAAGGGCAATGAAAATAACAGGGATAGCCCTTGTGCAATCACGACTAAGTAACCTGATATTCTACTAGTATACTGCTTTTTGAGAAAAGAAATACTGCCTGCAGTGCAGCTTAGATTTTTGTCACAAAGAATGCATATAAAACAGAAAATATTTCATAGTAACACTTCATTTGTGAGTGTCATCAGTATTAAAAAAAATGAGGTGGGCTGTGAAATACAAGACTAGTGAATGGCTTTCAGCCTTTTTGGTGTCTTTTTTCTTTTCTTATTACAGGATTTTATACATATACGCTCTAATGATTGTTCTGACACCACACTTAAACATTAAATCACCATAATCATCAGTTATATATAATGCTTACCAGGTAACGAGAGAGTGTGTCCGTAATGACCCTGTTTCTACAGTACCCAGCATTTTCATGAGTGAATTGAAAGTAATTGCAAAATCATTGCCAGTTATATTTGTGGTTGACAAAGACTGAGAGAATAATAAACATTTATGAAGACAGGTAAGTCATACAGAGTAACTGGAATTGCTTAGTAAATTAGACCTTGAAATGAATTCTGCTACCACTGTAAATGTAGGAAACAAGTCCCACATCTGAAATGGAGTTTTGAAACTATGATTTATTTCACCAAATCTCGGACAACTGTGGAGCATCTGATCTAGTTACTCTTGCTTTCTGTTATGGGTAAAATGGAGGAAAAAAGGATGCTCTTTGACTGCTATTCATCTGATGCATGATGGCTGCTCTGAAACTAATGCCTCCTATTTTATTATGTTGGCACATAATGTCAGAGGCAGATGTTGGTGGTATGGCAGTAGAGGTTGAACCTTCCTACTAATATTCCATTACACATTGTTGCTGTGTGACAGAGGGCAGCAGAGGGGCAGTCTGACAGGATGGTGTCTGACATGGAAGTACATATGAAGCAAAAGGGTGCCACTGAATTCCTCCATGTAGAAAAAAATGGCACCCAATGCCATTCATCTACACTTACTGAATGTTTACGGAGCCCAAATGGTGGATGTGAGCACAGTGAGGAGGTGGGCAGTGCATTTCAGCAGTGGTGAACAGCAACAGTGGGCCACCTCTGCTGGTGCTGCTTTTTACGGGCACAGCATGCAGGTTAGCTAATGGTGGTGACTATGTTGAGAAATAGTGTATTGCAGCTGAGAATTTGCTCTACCAAATAGTGTTACTGTGCTCTTTGTATCTGTTTCTGTTTCCATGGAAATAAATAGGAGACCTTACTTTCAAAGTGACCTATGTATTTTAGCACTTTGCTTTAGAACAACACAAGTTGCACCCTGAAAGTGCCTCTCTTTCTCTGTTGAATAGAAAAGTAGTCCAAATATCTACATCTGGTCAGATGAATCTCAGCATGGGTATCTGAACAGAAATGAAAAATGTTGTATTCTGCTCTGTCCGAGAAGGCTAAGATTGGATTTACAAGCAGGGGATTCAGCAGGAGGAGGGATGTTGTTTTACTTCCTCTATAACACAAAATATATAAATATGGTGGTCATTGCAAATGCAATTTAAAAATGTGTGCATCTAAAAAAATCACAGAAATGAGTAGAAATGGGTTGCAGTGAATAAGAGTGTAGTGTGATTCTTAAAGAAATGCAATTTTTTGTATGTGTGCAGAATTGTGAGTCTGACACACTGGATTTGGAACTGGAAGAGGCTGAGAGCTGTTACTCTATTTGCTCCTCTCTAAATTTGTACTTTAAAACTTGATTAACTCCAAGGTGTTGCTGGGATAAATTTATCTTAGTCCCGTTTCATTTTGTTAGATTAAGCTTCTTGAGATGGATGTTGATCTTAATTTTCTCTTTCTTAAAAGCATGTCATTGTAATAAATTTCCCACTGTAGTTTTTGATGCTTCATTTTAAGTTGCCAGGGAAACATAGTGCGTAGCTAAGTTAAACAATGTTAGGGGAAGGATATTCATGCAACTATCTGAATGTACTTGTTTTCTTTCCACTGATTGTATGCAGGGTGTGGGGAAACTTTCATCTTGATCTGTTTGCCTAAGTGAAGTTCTTAAACGTGAATGGTGTGAAGGACTGTTAAATATTCCAGTACAATTTAGAGTATTACTAGCCTCAGTTCTTTTGCCATTCCAGACACCAGAGTCTGTAATCCATGAAGATAAGTGCTATATGAACAGCCATTATCAATGACGTGAGGTAATGCAGCCTGCCTAATACTGAACAATGTACTTCACAGTTGCAATATGGCACGCAGCCACAATGTGTCTTGTTTTACTCTCAGAATTCTAAAATAAGATGTATAAATTCATTTTGTTCTGAAGTAGGGCTCACCCCCTCATGACAGTCTTACTGGGAACACTACACTGTTTTTATTCTGTGGAGTAGCCTTGGAATCACTACATATCACAGCCACCCTATTCAGAGCTGTATGGCAAAGAGCATGAGGCCTTCTCTTTTGCCAGCTCAGCTTTTGGTGAGGACAACCTTGTACAAGTTGAGCAGGATAGTTGAACTGGCATTTGTGCATCTGGCATTTTTTTTCATGGGGCAGGACAGGGGAGCTTTTGAGACTTATGTCACAGGTGAGTCTTGGTCATAACAGTTCATTAGTGCCAGCACTGTGCAGTGACCCTTCCACATTCAAATAGCTCTTAACAAAGTCATTTTCAGTGGGTGAAGATTTAGGATTCCGTAAAACACAGCCCATGTGAATCATGTAATGCTATCATCTTGACACCATGTCTAAAACACTGAGTTAATGTGTTTACTACAACCATGCTGTCAGTGGTTACTGCACTATTAAATACAATTAGAAAGTTGTTATTTATGCTTTCAGAGCATAACGTACTTTAAAACGTCATGCCATTATTTAAACATCTGAGCTCTTCAGAAACCTTCTTCAAACAAAACCTGAGAAAACCTCGTCAGTTTTTAACTCATTAAGTTGGTCAGAATTGTTCTTTCAGGTTCACGTCTGTACTTGACACTCAAATTTTTTAGAAATTAAGCAAATCATAAAGTAGTCATCTGCTCTTTATTGTGAAATGCTCAGATATTTGAGGTATCCATAGCTTTTAAACTGTTAAAATATTAAGTTCCATAAAGTTTCCCTATAAAGATACTTTTAAAGCTATCACAAAAATAGAGCAGGAGCAGAATTACGTGCTGCTGCCTCACTGGGTTATAATTATTTAGTCACAGATTTTATGTCCAGAAGAAACCATTGTCATTTAGTGTGGAGGGCAGAACTGTTCTCAGTGGCAGACCTTTTTGGTGGCCTTGCAGCTTTTACTTGGCTGCCTGTTTGGAAGCAGCCACTGTGCCTTGAACAAGAGTGTTCAGGAGAGGACAGGTCTTCTTTGGTGTACGAATATCTGACAAAGAATAGGCAAGATGTAAAAGGGCCAGCTTTTTCTTATGTAAGCCAGTCCCCAAAATGCCTCTTCTTGAAAACAAAGAAAATATCTCTGTGAAACTTGTGACTTAAATCCTTCCCAGGGCTGGGCTGGGTGCCCAGTTCCTTCCATCCTGAAGTGCCTTACAAAAAGGATAAAGACCATGAATCCAGAGAGGGTTTTGAGATTATTTGACCAGTAGTCACTCCTTATTCTCTACCTGATATTTTTAAAGCCTGTGATTACTTTTTCCTATGCTCTAGTGTAAAGGTTAGAGGAAACTCCGACCTTGGACTGCTTTGGGCTGTTAATGAAATTCTAGAAGACAAAGCAAAGCAACTGAAAAAGTTGTCAATGAATGTTTTAACTTGATTCATCCATCAGTCCCACAGTGAGCAAATAAAATCCTAATGGTGCTTCACATCGGTCATTGGCCTGTAACTTGTTGCATAGGTTTCTTTCTTTGATTTACAAATCCGTCTCATTTCCCTCGTTTCTGAGTTTTTAAGAGCTTTGTAAGGCTTACTACATGCTACAGAAACACTGAGAATTGTATTTGGACTTAAATGAATTTTTGTTTTCCACGTAGCTCCTTAAACCCTATATTTCATGGACATCATTACTAATATCTAGTAATGATCTAGATTTATCTTTTAAATCTATCAGTGAGCAGCACTTATCTACAAAAGTGTTTTAGAATCAGATTGCTACATGTTAGCAGGCTGAGCTCAGAAATGGACGTATTCCCTCAAAAACTGGGAGAGGTTATGCTAAAGCTAACAGGTCGGTGTAGGTCTCTTGCAAAGCAGGAACAGAGCTAGTTATGTCCATTAACTGTACTGACAACATTTCCACAACATATGCTTGCTTCTCCTAACATTCACCTTATGTTCTTCTGGTGGCAAATTCAGCTATGTGCAGAATTATTTCCAGATGAGCTTTTTGATCAGAGAATTGATTGTGTGGGAAGTACACATGCCAAATACATTGAGGTAAGGCTTCCCTCCTTGTAATTTGTGTCCTACAGATATGTGGGGCAGCTGATACCAGTCCAATTTAATCCTCCCAGGAATACACAGAGGTCTGGGGTTTTATGGAGTACATGGAAGAACAAAACTGCAAATTGAATGGGAAAGTGAGTGCTGATTCTTACTATAATATTTTCTGCTTCGAATTCAAGGTAAATAAGGAGCAAGTGGAGTATGAAAATTATGCTTTTCTAGGCAGATACAAATTGCAGGCTTTTTAATAAATAGAGGCAGTCCCCTCATAAACAGTGAGCATCTGTTGGTTACAGAGCGCTTGGTTAGATTCAAACGCATGTTCTCTATTAATCTCCAGGCCTCCATCCCTGCTGAAGGCTGATCTTTCAGAACTGTATTTAAAATAGTCCTGAATTTACACTTAAAAAAGTCTTTTGAGAGTAGCAGAGCCTTTTGTAAGGAGAGAGAGATAATGAACTGCAGTGTCTTAAAGGCCAGATTTTTAAAGGTATTTAAGTGCTTGTAGCAATGGAAATTGAATATCTAGATGCTTTTGGAAATCCCTCAAGATGCTTAGCTGTGTCTGTAGGATGCTTTAATAAATTTGTTCCAAGTGGTTTGCCTGAGGTGCAGTTAGTCCCTGCTAGAGAGCTGGAAAGAGAAACTGTTTCCCTTCCTGCTGTAACCATTAATCATTTTGCCTTCTTTATAACGAAGTGATAGGAAAATGTAACTGTTTATATAATCGGGTGGAATAAAGAAGAAATAACAATGAATTATAAAACAAAACCAAAGTTCAGCTTTTTCTGAGTTGTAGACATTTCTTGTAAGCTCATGCTTGCAATTGTAGCCTTCCTCTGCTTGTGAAGTCTCAGTAATCAGCATCTGGTTAAACAAAATTATTTGCTAAATACCTTCTACAGTGTGGTTAAGAGTCTGTGAAGTCTTAGGTATCGGGTTTTTGAGAGAAATAGATCTTCTCAATGTGTTTTGTAGGAAAAATAGTCACATGCCACTAGTTCTCTTTCCTGAGTGATCATAGCTCTTGTTGTAAACCTAGCATCTGGTTTGAGCATTTGATGTTTCCATGTCTGCATTCATTTTCCTTTGTATCTTCTCCTTTGCTTACAAACACTGGCTAAGTATGAACATAAAGTAAAATTAATTTTTATGTTCTTCCAGAAAAAATTGATCAAATTCTCCAAATTTGCTTTTGTCAGTGTTTTTTTTTTTTTTTTTTTT